>OZ025189.1:9154581-9472081 GCA_964019065.1 Catostylus mosaicus | reverse complement strand
TTTCTCAATTAAAAGTCTACTAAATTCACGCAGCAATGCCTGAAATCAAGGTAAAGTACACGATAACGATGAAAACAAGCTATTATTTCATTGAATTACTGCTAGTTTAACTGAAATTGCTTGTCATTTGCAATGAGACTTATTAAGCTTAAAACAGTATTTACTAAATAAACATTGATTTTCTCCAAAAAGGTCGAAAAAAAAAACATGAAAATGCTTGACAACAACGTATAGTACAGAATCAAAATGAAAACAAGCTATTATTTCATTGAATTACTGGTAGTTGTTCAGAAATAGCGTGTTATTGGCAATGAAACTTATTAAGCTTAAAACAGTATTTACTAAATAAACATTGAATTTCTCCAAGAGGGTCGATAAAATTCACATGAAAATGCTTGAAAAAAGCGTAAAGTACAGAATCACAATGAAATCAAGCTATTATTTCATTGAAGTGCTGGTAGTTGTTCAGAAATAGCGTGTTATTGGTAATGAAACTTATTAAGCTTAAATCAGTGTTTGCTAAATAAACATTGATTTTCTCCAAAAGGGTCAATAAAATTCACATGAAAATGCTTGAAAACAACATAAAGTACAGAATTACAATGGAAACAAGCTATCATATTATTGGAATACTTCTAGTTTTCAGAAATAGCGTGTTATTGGCAATGAGACTTATCAAGCTTAAAACAGTGTTTACTAAATAAACATTGATTTTCTCCAAAAGGGTCGATTAAATTCACATGAAAATGCTTGAAAAAAACGTAAAGTACAGAATCACAATGAAATCAAGCTATTATTTCATTGAAGTGCTGGTAGTTGTTCAGAAATAGCGTGTTATTGGTAATGAAACTTATTAAGCTTAAATCAGTGTTTGCTAAATAAACATTGATTTTCTCCAAAAGGGTCAATAAAATTCACATGAAAATGCTTGAAAACAACATAAAGTACAGAATTACAATGATAGCAAGCTATCATATTATTGGATTACTGCTAGTTTTTCAGAAATAGCGTGTTATTGGCCATGAAACTTATTAAGCTTAAACCAGTGTTTACTAAATAAACATTGATTTTCTCCACAAGGGTCGCTTAAGTTCACATGAAAAGCTTGAAAACAACGTAAAGTACAGAATCACAATGAAATCAAGCTATTATTTCATTGAATTACTGGTAGTTGCTCAGAAATAGCGTGTTATTGGCAATTAAACTTATTAAGCTGAAAACAGTGTTTACTAAATAAAAATTGATTTTCTCCAGAAGGGTCGATAAAATTCACATGAAATGCTTGAAAACAACATAAAGTACAGAATTTCAATGAAAACAAGCTATCATATTATTGGATTACTGCTAGTTTTTCAGAAATAGCGCGTTATTGGCAATGAGGCTTTTTAAGCTTAAAACAGTGTTTACTAAATAAACATTGATTTTCTCCAAAAGTGTCGATTAAATTCACATGAAAATGCTTGAAAACAAGATAAAGTACAGAATTACAATGAAAACAAGCTATCATATTATTGGATTACTGCTAGTTGCTCAGAAATTGCGTGTTATTGGCAATGAAACTTAATAAGCTTAAAACAGTGTTTACTAAATAAACATTGATTTTCTCCAAAAGGGTCGACAAAATAAACATGAAATTGCTTGAAAAAAAACGTAAAGTACAGAATCACAATGAAAACCAGCTATCATATTATTGGATTACTGCTAGTTGTTCAGAAATAGCGTGTTATTGGCAATAAGACTTATTAAGCTTAAAACAGTATTTTCTCAATAAACATTGATTTTCTCCAAAAGGGTCGATAAACTTCAAATGAAAATGCTTGAAAACAACGTAACGTAGAGAATCAACATGAAACAAGCTATTATTTCATTGAATTACTGGTAGTTGCTCAGAAATAGCGTGTTATTGGCAATTAAACTTATGAAGCTTAAAACAGTATTTACTAAATAAACATTGATTTTCTCCAAAAAGGTCGAAAAAAAAACATGAAAATGCTTGACAACTACGTAAAGTACAGAATCACAATGAAAACCAGCTATCATATTATTGGATTACTGCTAGTTTTTCAGAAATAGCGTGTTATTGGCAATGAAACTTATTAAGCTTAAAACAGTATTTACTAAATAAACATTGAATTTCTCCAAGAGGGTCGATAAAATTCACATGAAAATGCTTGAAAACAACATAAAGTACAGAATTACAATGGAAGCAAGCTATCATATTATTGGAATACTTCTAGTTTTCAGAAATAGCGTGTTATTGGCAATGAGACTTATCAAGCTTAAAACAGTATATACTAAATAAACATTGATTTTCTCCAAAAGGGTCGATAAAATTCACATGAAAATGCTTGAAAACAACGAAAATTACAGAATCACAATGAAATCAAGCTATTGTTTCATTGAATTGCTGGTAGTTGCTCAGAAATAGCGTGTTATTGGTAATGAAACTTATTAAGCTTAAATCAGTTTTTGCTAAATAAACATTGATTTTCTCCAAAAGGGTCAATAAAATTCACATGAAAATGCTTGAAAACAACATAAAGTACAGAATTACAATGATAGCAAGCTATCATATTATTGGATTACTGCTAGTTTTTCAGAAATAGCGTGTTATTGGCCATGAAACTTATTAAGCTTAAACCAGTGTTTACTAAATAAACATTGATTTTCTCCAAAAGTGTCGATTAAATTCACATGAAAATGCTTGAAAACAAGATAAAGTACAGAATTACAATGAAAACAAGCTATCATATTATTGGATTACTGCTAGTTGCTCAGAAATAGCGTGTTATTGGCAATGAAACTTAATAAGCTTAAAACAGTGTTTACTAAATAAACATTGATTTTCTCCAAAAGGGTCGACAAAATAAACATGAAATTGCTTGAAAAAAAACGTAAAGTACAGAATCACAATGAAAACCAGCTATCATATTATTGGATTACTGCTAGTTGTTCAGAAATAGCGTGTTATTGGCAATAAGACTTATTAAGTTTAAAACAGTATTTTCTCAATAAACATTGATTTTCTCCAAAAGGGTCGATAAAATTCACATGAAAATGCTTGAAAACAACGAAAATTACAGAATCACAATGAAATCAAGCTATTGTTTCATTGAATTACTGGTAGTTGCTCAGAAATAGCGTGTTATTGGTAATGAAACTTATTAAGCTTAAAACAGTGTTTGCTAAATAAACATTGATTTCTCCAAAAGGGTCAATAAAATTCACATGAAAATGCTTGAAAACAACATAAAGTACAGAATTACAATGATAGCAAGCTATCATATTATTGGATTACTGCTAGTTTTTCAGAAATAGCGTGTTATTGGCCATGAAACGTATTAAGCTTAAACCAGTGTTTACTAAATAAACATTGATTTTCTCCAGAAGGGTCGATTAAGTTCACATGAAAAGCTTGAAAACAACGTAAAGTACAGAATCACAATGAAATCAAGCTATTATTTCATTGAATTACTGGTAGTTGCTCAGAAATAGCGTGTTATTGGCAATTAAACTTATTAAGCTGAAAACAGTGTTTACTAAATAAAAATTGATTTTCTCCAGAAGGGTCGATAAAATTCACATGAAATGCTTGAAAACAACATAAAGTACAGAATTACAATGAAAACAAGCTATCATATTAATGGATTACTTCTAGTTTTCAGAAATAGCGTGTTATTGGCAATGAGACGTAATAAGCTTAAAACAATATTTACCAATTAAACATTGATTTTCTCCAAAAGGGTCGATAAAATTCACATGAAAATGCTTGAAAACAACGTAACGTACAGAATCAGAATGAAAACAAGCTATCATATTATTGGATTACTGCTAGTTTTTCAGAAATAGCGTGTTATTGGCAATGAAACTTATTAAGCTTAAAACAGTATTTACTAAATAAACATTGAATTTCTCCAAGAGGGTCGATTAAATTGACATGAAAACGCTTGAAAACAACGTAAATTACAGAATCAGAATGAAAACAAGCTATCATATTATTGGATTACTTCTAGTTTTCAGAAATAGCTTGCTATTGGCAATGAGACTTATCAAGCTTAAAACAGCATTTACTAAATAAACAATGATTTTCTCCAAAAGGGTCGATAAAATTCACATGAAAATGCTTGAAAACAACGAAAATTACAGAATCACAATGAAATCAAGCTATTGTTTCATTGAATTACTGGTAGTTGCTCAGAAATAGCGTGTTATTGGTAATGAAACTTATTAAGCTTAAAACAGTGTTTGCTAAATAAACATTGATTTTCTCCAAAAGGGTCAATAAAATTCACATGAAAATGCTTGAAAACAACATAAAGTACAGAATTACAATGATAGCAAGCTATCATATTATTGGATTACTGCTAGTTTTTCAGAAATAGCGTGTTATTGGCCATGAAACTTATTAAGCTTAAACCAGTGTTTACTAAATAAACATTGATTTTCTCCAGAAGGGTCGATTAAGTTCACATGAAAAGCTTGAAAACAACGTAACGTAGAGAATCAACATGAAACAAGCTATTATTTCATTGAATTACTGGTAGTTGCTCAGAAATAGCGTGTTATTGGCAATGAAACTTATGAAGCTTAAAACAGTATTTACTAAATAAACATTGAATTTCACCAAGAGGGTCGATTAAATTCACGCAGCAATGCCTGAAATCAAGGTAAAGTACACGATAACGATGAAAACAAGCTATTATATCATTGAATTACTGCTAGTTTAACTGAAATTGCATGTCATTTGCAATGAGACTCATTAAGCTTAAAACAGTATTTACTAAATAAACATTGATTTTATCCAAAAAGGTCGATTAATTTCACATGAAATGCTTGAAAACAACGTAAATTACAGAAACAGAATGAAAACAAGCTATCATATTATTGGATTACTGCTAGTTTTTCAGAAATAGCGTGTTATTGGCAATGAGGCTTTTTAAGCTTAAAACAGTGTTTACTAAATAAACATTGATTTTCTCCAAAAGTGTCGATTAAATTCACATGAAAATGCTTGAAAACAACATAAAGTACAGAATTACAATGAAAACAAGCTATCATATTATTGGATTACTGCTAGTTGCTCAGAAATAGCGTGTTATTGGCAATGAAACTTAATAAGCTTAACACAGTATTTACTAAATAAACATTGATTTTCTCCAAAAGGGTCGACAAAATAAACATGAAATTGCTTGAAAAAAAACGTAAAGTACAGAATCACAATGAAAACCAGCTATCATATTATTGGACTACTGCTAGTTGTTCAGAAATAGCGTGTTATTGGCAATAAGACTTATTAAGCTTAAAACAGTATTTTCTAAATAAACATTGATTTTCTCCAAAAGGGTCGATAAACTTCAAATGAAAATGCTTGAAAACAACGTAACGTACAGAATCAACATGAAAACAAGCTATTATTTCATTGAATTACTGGTAGTTGCTCAGAAATAGCGTGTTATTGGCAATGAAACTTATGAAGCTTAAAACAGTATTTACTAAATAAACATTGAATTTCACCAAGAGGGTCGATTAAATTCACGCAGCAATGCCTGAAATCAAGGTAAAGTACACGATAACGATGAAAACAAGCTATTATATCATTGAATTACTGCTAGTTTAACTGAAATTGCATGTCATTTGCAATGAGACTCATTAAGCTTAAAACAGTATTTACTAAATAAACATTGATTTTATCCAAAAAGGTCGATTAATTTCACATGAAATGCTTGAAAACAACGTAAATTACAGAATCAGAATGAAAACAAACTATCATATTATTGGATTACTGCTAGTTTTTCAGAAATAGCGTGTTATTGGCAATGAAACTTATTAAGCTTAAAACAGTATTTACTAAATAAACATTGAATTTCTCAAAGAGGGTCGATTAAATTGACATGAAAACGCTTGAAAACAACGTAAAGTACAGAATCACAATGAAAACAAGCTTATAGTTCATTAAATTACTGCCAAATTTTGAGAAACAGCGTTTTATTTACAATGAGATATATCAGGCCAGTAACAGAGTTTATTAAAAAAACATTGATTTTCTCAATTAAAAGTCTACTAAATTCACGCAGCAATGCCTGAAATCAAGGTAAAGTACACGATAACGATGAAAACAAGCTATTATTTCATTGAATTACTGCTAGTTTAACTGAAATTGCTTGTCATTTGCAATGAGACTTATCAAGCTTAAAACAGTATTTACTAAATAAACATTGAATTTCTCCAAAAGGGTCGATTAAATTGACATGAAAACGCTTGAAAACAACGTAAATTACAGAATCAGAATGAAAACAAGCTATCATATTATTGGATTACTTCTAGTTTTCAGAAATAGCGTGTTATTGGCAATGAGACTTATCAAGCTTAAAACAGTATATACTAAATAAACATTGATTTTCTCCAAAAGGGTCGATAAAATTCACATGAAAATGCTTGAAAACAACGAAAATTACAGAATCACAATGAAATCAAGCTATTGTTTCATTGAATTACTGGTAGTTGCTCAGAAATAGCGTGTTATTGGTAATGAAACTTATTAAGCTTAAAACAGTGTTTGCTAAATAAACATTGATTTTCTCCAAAAGGGTCAATAAAATTCACATGAAAATGCTTGAAAACAACATAAAGTACAGAATTACAATGATAGCAAGCTATCATATTATTGGATTACTGCTAGTTTTTCAGAAATAGCGTGTTATTGGCCATGAAACGTATTAAGCTTAAACCAGTGTTTACTAAATAAACATTGATTTTCTCCAGAAGGGTCGATTAAGTTCACATGAAAAGCTTGAAAACAACGTAAAGTACAGAATCACAATGAAATCAAGCTATTATTTCATTGAATTACTGGTAGTTGCTCAGAAATAGCGTGTTATTGGCAATTAAACTTATTAAGCTGAAAACAGTGTTTACTAAATAAAAATTGATTTTCTCCAGAAGGGTCGATAAAATTCACATGAAATGCTTGAAAACAACATAAAGTACAGAATTACAATGAAAACAAGCTATCATATTAATGGATTACTTCTAGTTTTCAGAAATAGCGTGTTATTGGCAATGAGACGTAATAAGCTTAAAACAATATTTACCAATTAAACATTGATTTTCTCCAAAAGGGTCGATAAAATTCACATGAAAATGCTTGAAAACAACGTAACGTACAGAATCAGAATGAAAACAAGCTATCATATTATTGGATTACTGCTAGTTTGTCAGAAATAGCGTGTTATTGGCAATGAAACTTATTAAGCTTAAAACAGTATTTACTAAATAAACATTGAATTTCTCCAAGAGGGTCGATTAAATTGACATGAAAACGCTTGAAAACAACGTAAATTACAGAATCAGAATGAAAACAAGCTATCATATTATTGGATTACTTCTAGTTTTCAGAAATAGCTTGCTATTGGCAATGAGACTTATCAAGCTTAAAACAGCATTTACTAAATAAACATTGATTTTCTCCAAAAGGGTCGATAAAATTCACATGAAAATGCTTGAAAACAACGAAAATTACAGAATCACAATGAAATCAAGCTATTGTTTCATTGAATTACTGGTAGTTGCTCAGAAATAGCGTGTTATTGGTAATGAAACTTATTAAGCTTAAAACAGTGTTTGCTAAATAAACATTGATTTTCTCCAAAAGGGTCAATAAAATTCACATGAAAATGCTTGAAAACAACATAAAGTACAGAATTACAATGATAGCAAGCTATCATATTATTGGATTACTGCTAGTTTTTCAGAAATAGCGTGTTATTGGCCATGAAACTTATTAAGCTTAAACCAGTGTTTACTAAATAAACATTGATTTTCTCCAGAAGGGTCGATTAAGTTCACATGAAAAGCTTGAAAACAACGTAAAGTACAGAATCACAATGAAATCAAGCTATTATTTCATTGAATTACTGGTAGTTGCTCAGAAATAGCGTGTTATTGGCAATTAAACTTATTAAGCTGAAAACAGTGTTTACTAAATAAAAATTGATTTTCTCCAGAAGGGTCGATAAAATTCACATGAAATGCTTGAAAACAACATAAAGTACAGAATTACAATGAAAACAAGCTATCATATTATTGGATTACTTCTAGTTTTCAGAAATAGCGTGTTATTGGCAATGAGACGTAATAAGCTTAAAACAATATTTACCAAATAAACATTCATTTTCTCCAAAAGGGTCGATAAAATTCACATGAAAATGCTTGAAAACAACGTAAAGTACAGAATCAAAATGAAAACAAGCTATTATTTCATTGAATTACTGGTAGTTGCTCAGAAATAGCGTCTTATTGGCCATGAAACTTATTAAGCTTAAACCAGTGTTTACTAAATGAACATTGATTTTCTCCAGAAGGGTCGATTAAGGTCACATGAAAAGCTTGAGATCAACGTAAAGTACAGAATCACAATGAAAACAAGCTATCATATTATTTGATTACTGCTAGTTTTTCAGAAATAGCGTGTTATTGGCAATGAAACTTATTGAGCGTAAAACAGTATTTACTAAATAAACAATGATTTTCTCCAAAAGGGTCGATTAATTTCACATGAAAATTCTTGAAAACAACGTAAAGTACAGAATCACAATGAAATCAAGCTATTATTTCATTGAATTACTGGTAGTTGCTCAGAAATAGCGTGTTATTGGCAATGAGACTTATCAAGCTTAAAACAGGATTTACTAAATAAACATTGATTTTCTTCAAAAGGATCGATTAAATTCACATGAAAATGCTTGAAAATAAACGTAAAGTATAGAATCAAATTGAAAACAAGCTATTGTTTCATTGAATTACTGGTAGTTGCTCAGAAATAGCGTGTTATTGGCAATGAAACTTATTAAGCTGAAAACAGTGTTTACTAAATAACAATGATTTTCTCCAAAAGGGTCGATAAGATTCACATGAAAATGCTTGAAAACAACATAAATGACAGAATTATAATGAAATAAAGCTATCATTTTATTGGATTACTGCTAATTTTTCAGATATAGCGTGTTAATGGCAATGAGACTTATCAAGCTTAAAACAGGATTTACTAAATAAACATTGATTTTCTCCAAAAGGATCGATTAAATTCACATGAAAATGCTTGAAAAAAACGTAAAGTATAGAATCAAATTGAAAACAAGCTAATATTTCATTGAATTACTGGTAGTTGCTCAGAAATAGCGTGTTATTGGTAATGAAACTTATTAAGCTTAAAACAGTGTTTACTAAATGAACATTGATTGTCTCCAAAAGGGTCGATAAAATTCACATGAAAATGCTTGAAAAAAACGTACAGTATAGAATCGAATTGAAAACAAGCTATTATTTCATTGAATTACTGGTAGTTGCTCAGAAATAGCGTGTTATTGGCAATGAAACTTATTAGGCTGAAAGCAGTGTTTACTAAATAAACATTGATTTTCTCAAGAAAGGTCCATAAAATTCACATGAAAATGTATGAAAACAACGTAAAATACAGATTCACAATGAAAACAAGCTATCATATTATTGGATTACTGGTAGTTTTTCAGAAATAGCGTGTTAATGGCAATGAGACCTATCAAGCTTAAAACAGGATTTACTAAATAAACATTGATTTTCTCCAAAAGGATCGATTAAATTCACATGAAATTGCTTGAAAGAAACGTAAAGTATAGAATCAAATTGAAAACAAGCTATTGTTTTATTGAATTACTGGTAGTTGCTCAGAAATAGCGTGTTATTGGTAAAGAAACTTATTAAGCTTAAAACAGTGTTTACTAAATAACCATTGATTTTCTCGAGAAAGGTCGATTAAATTCACATGAAAATGCTTGAAAACAACGTAAAGTACAGAATCAAAATGAAAATTAGCTATCGTATTTTTAGACTACTGCTAGTTTTTCAGAAATAGCGTGTTATTGGCCATGAAACTTATTAAGCTTAAACCAGTGTTTACTAAATAAACATTGATTTTCTCCAGAAGGGTCGATTAAGTTCACATGAAAAGCTTGAAAACAACGTAAAGTACAGAATCACAATGAAATCAAGCTATTATTTCATTGAATTACTGGTAGTTGCTCAGAAATAGCGTGTTAGTGGCAATTAAACTTATTAAGCTGGAAACAGTGTTTACTAAATAAACATTGATTTTCTCCAGAAGGGTCGATAAAATTCACACGAAAATGCTTGAAAACAACATAAAGTACAGAATCACCATGAAAACAAGCTATCGTATTTTTAGACTACTGCTAGTTTTTCAGAAATAGCGTGTTATTGGCAATGAGACGTAATAAGCTTAAAACAATATTTACCAAATAAACATTGATTTTCTCCAAAAAGGTCGATTAAGTTCACATCAAATGCTTGAAAATAACGTAATGTACAGAATCACAATGAAAACAAGCTATCATATTATTGGATTACTGCTAGTTTTTCAGAAATAGCGTGCTATTGGCATTGAGACTTATTGAGCTTAAAACAGTATTTACCAAATACACAATGATTTTCTCCAAAAGGGTCGATTAAATTCACATGAAACTGCTTGAAAACAACGAAAAGTACAGAATCAAAATGAAAATTAGCTATTATTTCATTGAATTACTGGTAGTTGCTCAGAACTAGCGTGTTATTGGCAATGAGACTTATCAAGCTTAAAACAGGATTTACTAAATAAACATTGATTTTCTTCAAAAGGATCGATTAAATTCAAATGAAAATGCTTAAAAATAAACGTAAAGTATAGAATCAAATTGAAAACAAGCTATTGTTTCATTGAATTACTGGTAGTTGCTCAGAAATAGCGTGTTATTGGCAATGAAACTTATTAAGCTGAAAACAGTGTTTACTAAATAACAATGATTTTCTCCAAAAGGGTCGATAAAATTCACATGAAAATGCTTGAAGACAACATAAATGACAGAATTACAATGAAATAAAGCTATCATTTTATTGGATTACTGCTAATTTTTCAGAAATAGTGTGTTAATGGCAATGAGACTTATCAAGCTTAAAACAGGATTTACTAAATAAACATTGATTTTCTCCAAAAAAATCGATTAAATTCACATGAAAATGCTTGAAAAAAGCGTAAAGTATAGAATCGAATTGAAAACAAGCTATTATTTCATTGAATTACTGGTAGTTGCTCAGAAATAGCGTGTTATTGGTAATGAAACTTATTAAGCTTAAAACAGTGTTTACAAAATGAACATTGATTGTCTCCAAAAGGGTCGATAAAATTCACATGAAAATGCTTGAAAAAAGCGTAAAGTATAGAATCGAATTGAAAACAAGCTATTATTTCATTGAATTACTGGTAGTTGCTCAGAAATAGCGTGTTATTGGCAATGAAACTTATTAAGCTGAAAACAGTGTTTACTAAATAAACATTGATTTTCCCAAGAAAGGTCGATAAAATTCACATGAAAATGCTTGAAAACAACGTAAAGTACAGATTCACAATGAAAACAAGCCATCATATTATTGGATTACTGCTAGTTTTTCAGAAATAGCGTGTTATTGGCAATGGGACTTAGTGAGCTTAAAACAGTATTTACTAAATAAACAAAGATTTTCTCCAAAAGGGTCGATTAAATTCACATGAAAATGCTTGAAATCAACGAAAATTACAGAATCACTATGAAATCAAGCTATTGTTTTATTGAATTACTGGTAGTTGCTCAGAAATAGCGTGTTATTGGTAAAGAAACTTATTAAGCTTAAAACAGTGTTTACTAAATAAACATTGATTTTCTCCAAAAGGGTCGATAAAATTCACATGAAAATGCTTGAAAACAACATAAAGTACAGAATCAAAATGAAAACAAGCTATTATTTCATTGAATTACTGGTAGTTGCTCAGAAATAGCGTGTTATTGGCAATGAAACTTATTAAGCTGAAAACAGTGTTTACTAAATAAACATTGATTTTCTCCAGAAGGGTCGATAAAATTCACATGAAAATGCTTGAAAACAACATAAAGTGCAAAATCACCATGAAAACAAGCTATCGTATTTTTAGACTACTGCTAGTTTTTCAGAAATAGCGTGTTATTGGCCATGAAACTTATTAAGCTTAAACCAGTGTTTACTAAATAAACATTGATTTTCTCCAGAAGAATCGATTAAGTTCACATGAAAAGCTTGAAAACAACGTAAAGTACAGAATCACAATGAAATCAAGCTATTATTTCATTGAATTACTGGTAGTTGCTCAGAAATAGCGTGTTAGTTGCAATTAAACTTATTAAGCTGGAAACAGTGTTTACTAAATAAACATTGATTTTCTCCAGAAGGGTCGATAAAATTCACACGAAAATGCTTGAAAACAACATAAAGTACAGAATCACCATGAAAACAAGCTATCGTATTTTTAGACTACTGCTAGTTTTTCAGAAATAGCGTGTTATTGGCAATGAGACTTATTGAGCTTAAAACAGTATTTACTAAATAAACAAAGATTTTCTCCAAAAGGGTCGATTAAATTCACATGAAAATGCTTGAAATCAACGAAAATTACAGAATCACTATGAAATCAAGCTATTGTTTTATTGAATTACTGGTAGTTGCTCAGAAATAGCGTGTTATTGGTAAAGAAACTTATTAAGCTTAAAACAGTGTTTACTAAATAAACATTGATTTTCTCCAAAAGAGTCGATAAAATTCACATGAAAATGCTTGAAAACAACATAAAGTACAGAATCAAAATGAAAACAAGCTATTATTTCATTGAATTACTGGTAGTTGCTCAGAAATAGCGTGTTATTGGCAATGAAACTTATTAAGCTGAAAACAGTGTTTACTAAATAAACATTGATTTTCTCCAGAAGGGTCGATAAAATTCACATGAAAATGCTTGAAAACAACATAAAGTGCAAAATTACCATGAAAACAAGCTATCGTATTTTTAGACTACTGCTAGTTTTTCAGAAATAGCGTGTTATTGGCCATGAAACTTATTAAGCTTAAACCAGTGTTTACTAAATAAACATTGATTTTCTCCAGAAGAATCGATTAAGTTCACATGAAAAGCTTGAAAACAACGTAAAGTACAGAATCACAATGAAATCAAACTATTATTTCATTGAATTACTGGTAGTTGCTCAGAAATAGCGTGTTAGTTGCAATTAAACTTATTAAGCTGGAAACAGTGTTTACTAAATAAACATTGATTTTCTCCAGAAGGGTCGATAAAATTCACACGAAAATGCTTGAAAACAACATAAAGTACAGAATCACCATGAAAACAAGCTATCGTATTTTTAGACTACTGCTAGTTTTTCAGAAATAGCGTGTTATTGGCAATGAGACGTAATAAGCTTAAAACAATATTTACCAAATAAACATTGATTTTCTCCAAAAAGGTCGATTAAGTTCACATCAAATGCTTGAAAACAACGTAATGTACAGAATCACAATGAAAACAAGCTATCATATTATTGGATTACTGCTAGTTTTTCAGAAATAGCGTGCTATTGGCATTGAGACTTATTGAGCTTACAACAGTATTTACTAAATACACAATGATTTTCTCCAAAAGGGTCGATTAAATTCACATGAAACTGCTTGAAAACAACGAAAAGTACAGAATCAAAATGAAAATTAGCTATTATTTCATTGAATTACTGGTAGTTGCTCAGAACTAGCGTGTTATTGGCAATGAGACTTATCAAGCTTAAAACAGGATTTACTAAATAAACATTGATTTTCTTCAAAAGGATCGATTAAATTCACATGAAAATGCTTAAAAATAAACGTAAAGTATAGAATCAAATTGAAAACAAGCTATTGTTTCATTGAATTACTGGTAGTTGCTCAGAAATAGCGTGTTATTGGCAATGAAACTTATTAAGCTGAAAACAGTGTTTACTAAATAACAATGATTTTCTCCAAAAGGGTCGATAAAATTCACATGAAAATGCTTGAAAGCAACATAAATGACAGAATTACAATGAAATAAAGCTATCATTTTATTGGATTACTCCTAATTTTTCAGAAATAGCGTGTTAATGGCAATGAGACTTATCAAGCTTAAAACAGGATTTACTAAATAAACATTGATTTTCTCCAAAAGGATCGATTAAATTCACATGAAAATGCTTGAAAAAAACGTAAAGTATAGAATCAAATTGAAAACAAGCTATTATTTCATTGAATTACTGGTAGTTGCTCAGAAATAGCGTGTTATTGGCAATGAAACTTACTAAGCTGAAAACAGTGTTTACTAAATAAACATTGATTTTCCCAAGAAAGGTCGATAAAATTCACATGAAAATGCTTGAAAACAACGTAAAGTACAGATTCACAATGAAAACAAGCCATCATATTATTGGATTACTGCTAGTTTTTCAGAAATAGCGTGTTATTGGCAATGAGACTTATTGAGCTTAATACAGTATTTACTAAATAAACAAAGATTTTCTCCAAAAGGGTCGATTAAATTCACATGAAAATGCTTGAAATCAACGAAAATTACAGAATCACTATGAAATCAAGCTATTGTTTTATTGAATTACTGGTAGTTGCTCAGAAATAGCGTGTTATTGGCAATGAAACTTACTAAGCTGAAAACAGTGTTTACTAAATAAACATTGATTTTCCCAAGAAAGGTCGATAAAATTCACATGAAAATGCTTGAAAACAACGTAAAGTACAGATTCACAATGAAAACAAGCCATCATATTATTGGATTACTGCTAGTTTTTCAGAAATAGCGTGTTATTGGCAATGAGACTTATTGAGCTTAATACAGTATTTACTAAATAAACAAAGATTTTCTCCAAAAGGGTCGATTAAATTCACATGAAAATGCTTGAAAACAACGTAAAGTACAGAATCACAATGAAATCAAGCTATTATTTCATTGAATTACTGGTAGTTGCTCAGAAATAGCGTGTTAGTGGCAATTAAACTTATTAAGCTGGAAACAGTGTTTACTAAATAAACATTGATTTTCTCCAGAAGGGTCGATAAAATTCACACGAAAATGCTTGAAAACAACATAAAGTACAGAATCACCATGAAAACAAGCTATCGTATTTTTAGACTACTGCTAGTTTTTCAGAAATAGCGTGTTATTGGCAATGAGACGTAATAAGCTTAAAACAATATTTACCAAATAAACATTGATTTTCTCCAAAAAGGTCGATTAAGTTCACATCAAATGCTTGAAAACAACGTAAAGTACAGAATCACAATGAAAATTAGCTATTATTTCATTGAATTACTGGTAGTTACTCAGAACTAGCGTGCTATTGGCATTGAGACTTATTGAGCTTAAAACAGTATTTACTAAATAAACATTGAATTTCTCCAAAAGGGTCGATAAAATTCACATGAAAATGCTTGAAAACAACATAAAGTGCAAAATCACCATGAAAACAAGCTATCGTATTTTTAGACTACTGTTAGTTTTTCAGAAATAGCGTGTTAATGGCAATCAGACCTATCAAGCTTAAAACAGGATTTACTAAATAAACATTGATTTTCTCCAAAAGGATCGATTAAATTCACATGAAAATGCTTGAAAAAAACGTAAAGTATAGAATCAAATTGAAAACAAGCTATTATTTCATTGAATTACTGGTAGTTGCTCAGAAATAGCGTGTTATTGGCAATGAAACTTACTAAGCTGAAAACAGTGTTTACTAAATAAACATTGATTTTCCCAAGAAAGGTCGATAAAATTCACATGAAAATGCTTGAAAACAACGTAAAGTACAGATTCACAATGAAAACAAGCCATCATATTATTGGATTACTGCTAGTTTTTCAGAAATAGCGTGTTATTGGCAATGAGACTTATTGAGCTTAATACAGTATTTACTAAATAAACAAAGATTTTCTCCAAAAGGGTCGATTAAATTCACATGAAAATGCTTGAAATCAACGAAAATTACAGAATCACTATGAAATCAAGCTATTGTTTTATTGAATTACTGGTAGTTGCTCAGAAATAGCGTGTTATTGGCAATGAAACTTACTAAGCTGAAAACAGTGTTTACTAAATAAACATTGATTTTCCCAAGAAAGGTCGATAAAATTCACATGAAAATGCTTGAAAACAACGTAAAGTACAGATTCACAATGAAAACAAGCCATCATATTATTGGATTACTGCTAGTTTTTCAGAAATAGCGTGTTATTGGCAATGAGACTTATTGAGCTTAATACAGTATTTACTAAATAAACAAAGATTTTCTCCAAAAGGGTCGATTAAATTCACATGAAAATGCTTGAAAACAACGTAAAGTACAGAATCACAATGAAATCAAGCTATTATTTCATTGAATTACTGGTAGTTGCTCAGAAATAGCGTGTTAGTGGCAATTAAACTTATTAAGCTGGAAACAGTGTTTACTAAATAAACATTGATTTTCTCCAGAAGGGTCGATAAAATTCACACGAAAATGCTTGAAAACAACATAAAGTACAGAATCACCATGAAAACAAGCTATCGTATTTTTAGACTACTGCTAGTTTTTCAGAAATAGCGTGTTATTGGCAATGAGACGTAATAAGCTTAAAACAATATTTACCAAATAAACATTGATTTTCTCCAAAAAGGTCGATTAAGTTCACATCAAATGCTTGAAAACAACGTAAAGTACAGAATCACAATGAAAATTAGCTATTATTTCATTGAATTACTGGTAGTTACTCAGAACTAGCGTGCTATTGGCATTGAGACTTATTGAGCTTAAAACAGTATTTACTAAATAAACATTGAATTTCTCCAAAAGGGTCGATAAAATTCACATGAAAATGCTTGAAAACAACATAAAGTGCAAAATCACCATGAAAACAAGCTATCGTATTTTTAGACTACTGTTAGTTTTTCAGAAATAGCGTGTTATTGGCCATGAAACTTATTAAGCTTAAACCAGTGTTTACTAAATAAACATTGATTTTCTCCAGAAGAATCGATTAAGTTCACATGAAAAGCTTGAAAACAACGTAAAGTACAGAATCACAATGAAATCAAGCTATTATTTCATTGAATTACTGGTAGTTGCTCAGAAATAGCGTGTTAGTTGCAATTAAACTTATTAAGCTGGAAACAGTGTTTACTAAATAAACATTGATTTTCTCCAGAAGGATCGATAAAATTCACACGAAAATGCTTGAAAACAACATAAAGTACAGAATCACCATGAAAACAAGCTATCGTATTTTTAGACTACTGCTAGTTTTTCAGAAATAGCGTGTTATTGGCAATGAGACGTAATAAGCTTAAAACAATATTTACCAAATAAACATTGATTTTCTCCAAAAAGGTCGATTAAGTTCACATCAAATGCTTGAAAACAACGTAATGTACAGAATCACAATGAAAACAAGCTATCATATTATTGGATTACTGCTAGTTTTTCAGAAATAGCGTGCTATTGGCATTGAGACTTATTGAGCTTAAAACAGTATTTACTAAATACACAATGATTTTCTCCAAAAGGGTCGATTAAATTCACATGAAACTGCTTGAAAACAACGAAAAGTACAGAATCAAAATGAAAATTAGCTATTATTTCATTGAATTACTGGTAGTTGCTCAGAACTAGCGTGTTATTGGCAATGAGACTTATCAACCTTAAAACAGGATTTACTAAATAAACATTGATTTTCTTCAAAAGGATCGATTAAATTCACATGAAAATGCTTGAAAATAAACGTAACGTATAGAATCAAATTGAAAACAAGCTATTGTTTCATTGAATTACTGGTAGTTGCTCAGAAATAGCGTGTTATTGGCAATGAAACTTATTAAGCTGAAAACAGTGTTTACTAAATAACAATGATTTTCTCCAAAAGGGTCAATAAAATTCACATGAAAATGCTTGAAAACAACATAAATGACAGAATTACAATGAAATAAAGCTATCATTTTATTGGATTACTGCTAATTTTTCAGAAATAGCGTGTTAATGGCAATGAGACTTATCAAGCTTAAAACAGGATTTACTAAATAAACATTGATTTTCTCCAAAAGGATCGATTAAATTCACATGAAAATGCTTGAAAAAAACGTAAAGTATAGAATCAAATTGAAAACAAGCTAATATTTCATTGAATTACTGGTAGTTGCTCAGAAATAGCGTGTTATTGGTAATGAAACTTATTAAGCTTAAAACAGTGTTTACAAAATGAACATTGATTGTCTCCAAAAGGGTCGATAAAATTCACATGAAAATGCTTGAAAAAAACGTAAAGTATAGAATCGAATTGAAAACAAGCTATTATTTCATTGAATTACTGTCAGTTGCTCAGAAATAGCGTGTTATTGGCAATGAAACTTATTAGGCTGAAAACAGTGTTTACTAAATAAACATTGATTTTCTCAAGAAAGGTCCATAAAATTCACATGAAAATGTATGAAAACAACGTAAAATACAGATTCACAATGAAAACAAGCTATCATATTATTGGATTACTGGTAGTTTTTCAGAAATAGCGTGTTAATGGCAATCAGACCTATCAAGCTTAAAACAGGATTTACTAAATAAACATTGATTTTCTCCAAAAGGATCGATTAAATTCACATGAAAATGCTTGAAAAAAACGTAAAGTATAGAATCAAATTGAAAACAAGCTAATATTTCATTGAATTACTGGTAGTTGCTCAGAAATAGCGTGTTATTGGTAATGAAACTTATTAAGCTTAAAACAGTGTTTACAAAATGAACATTGATTGTCTCCAAAAGGGTCGATAAAATTCACATGAAAATGCTTGAAAAAAACGTAAAGTATAGAATCGAATTGAAAACAAGCTATTATTTCATTGAATTACTGTCAGTTGCTCAGAAATAGCGTGTTATTGGCAATGAAACTTATTAGGCTGAAAACAGTGTTTACTAAATAAACATTGATTTTCTCAAGAAAGGTCCATAAAATTCACATGAAAATGTATGAAAACAACGTAAAATACAGATTCACAATGAAAACAAGCTATCATATTATTCGATTACTGGTAGTTTTTCAGAAATAGCGTGTTAATGGCAATCAGACCTATCAAGCTTAAAACAGGATTTACTAAATAAACATTGATTTTCTCCAAAAGGATCCATTAAATTCACATGAAAATGCTTGAAAAAAACGTAAAGTATAGAATCGAATTGAAAACAAGCTATTATTTCATTGAATTACTGTCAGTTGCTCAGAAATAGCGTGTTATTGGCAATGAAACTTATTAGGCTGAAAACAGTGTTTACTAAATAAACATTGATTTTCTCAAGAAAGGTCCATAAAATTCACATGAAAATGTATGAAAACAACGTAAAATACAGATTCACAATGAAAACAAGCTATCATATTATTGGATTACTGGTAGTTTTTCAGAAATAGCGTGTTAATGGCAATCAGACCTATCAAGCTTAAAACAGGATTTACTAAATAAACATTGATTTTCTCCAAAAGGATCGATTAAATTCACATGAAAATGCTTGAAAAAAACGTAAAGTATAGAATCAAATTGAAAACAAGCTATTATTTCATTGAATTACTGGTAGTTGCTCAGAAATAGCGTGTTATTGGCAATGAAACTTACTAAGCTGAAAACAGTGTTTACTAAATAAACATTGATTTTCCCAAGAAAGGTCGATAAAATTCACATGAAAATGCTTGAAAACAACGTAAAGTACAGATTCACAATGAAAACAAGCCATCATATTATTGGATTACTGCTAGTTTTTCAGAAATAGCGTGTTATTGGCAATGAGACTTATTGAGCTTAATACAGTATTTACTAAATAAACAAAGATTTTCTCCAAAAGGGTCGATTAAATTCACATGAAAATGCTTGAAATCAACGAAAATTACAGAATCACTATGAAATCAAGCTATTGTTTTATTGAATTACTGGTAGTTGCTCAGAAATAGCGTGTTATTGGTAAAGAAACTTATTAAGCTTAAAACAGTGTTTACTAAATAAACATTGATTTTCTCCAAAAGGGTCGATAAAATTCACATGAAAATGCTTGAAAACAACATAAAGTACAGAATCAAAATGAACACAAGCTATTATTTCATTGAATTACTGGTAGTTGCTCAGAAATAGCGTGTTATTGGCATTGAAACTTATTAAGCTTAAAACAGTGTTTACTAAATAACCATTGATTTTCTCGAGAAAGGTCGATTAAATTCACATGAAAATGCTTGAAAACAACGTAAAGTACAGAATCAAAATGAAAATTAGCTATTATTTCATGGAATTACTGGTAGTTGCTCAGAAATAGCGCGTTATTGGCAATGAAACTTATTAAGCTGAAAACAGTGTTTATTAAATAAACATTGATTTTCTCCAGAAGGGTCGATTAAGTTCACATGAAAAGCTTGAAAACAACGTAAATTACAGAATCAGAATGAAAACAAGCTATTATTTCATTGAATTACTGGTAGTTGCTCAGAAATAGCGTGTTAGTGGCAATTAAACTTATTAAGCTGGAAACAGTGTTTACTAAATAAACATTGATTTTCTCCAGAAGGGTCGATAAAATTCACACGAAAATGCTTGAAAACAACATAAAGTACAGAATCACCATGAAAACAAGCTATCGTATTTTTAGACTACTGCTAGTTTTTCAGAAATAGCGTGTTATTGGCAATGAGACGTAATAAGCTTAAAACAATATTTACCAAATAAACATTGATTTTCTCCAAAAAGGTCGATTAAGTTCACATCAAATGCTTGAAAACAACGTAATGTACAGAATCACAATGAAAACAAGCTATCATATTATTGGATTACTGCTAGTTTTTCAGAAATAGCGTGCTATTGGCATTGAGAGTTATTGAGCTTAAAACAGTATTTACTAAATACACAATGATTTTCTCCAAAAGGGTCGATCAAATTCACATGAAACTGCTTGAAAACAACGAAAAGTACAGAATCAAAATGAAAATTAGCTATTATTTCATTGAATTACTGGTAGTTGCTCAGAACTAGCGTGTTATTGGCAATGAGACTTATCAAGCTTAAAACAGGATTTACTAAATAAACATTGATTTTCTTCAAAAGGATCGATTAAATTCACATGAAAATGCTTGAAAATAAACGTAAAGTATAGAATCAAATTGAAAACAAGCTATTATTTCATTGAATTACTGGTAGTTGCTCAGAAATAGCGTGTTAGTGGCAATTAAACTTATTAAGCTGGAAACAGTGTTTACTAAATAAACATTGATTTTCTCCAGAAGGGTCGATAAAATTCACACGAAAATGCTTGAAAACAACATAAAGTACAGAATCACCATGAAAACAAGCTATCGTATTTTTAGACTACTGCTAGTTTTTCAGAAATAGCGTGTTATTGGCAATGAGACTTATCAAGCTTAAAACAATATTTACCAAATAAACATTGATTTTCTCCAAAAAGGTCGATTAAGTTCACATCAAATGCTTGAAAACAACGTAATGTACAGAATCACAATGAAAACAAGCTATCATATTATTGGATTACTGCTAGTTTTTCAGAAATAGCGTGCTATTGGCATTGAGACTTATTGAGCTTAAAACAGTATTTACTAAATACACAATGATTTTCTCCAAAAGGGTCGATTAAATTCACATGAAACTGCTTGAAAACAACGAAAAGTACAGAATCAAAATGAAAATTAGCTATTATTTCATTGAATTACTGGTAGTTGCTCAGAACTAGCGTGTTATTGGCAATGAGACTTATCAAGCTTAAAACAGGATTTACTAAATAAACATTGATTTTCTTCAAAAGGATCGATTAAATTCACATGAAAATGCTTGAAAATAAACGTAAAGTATAGAATCAAATTGAAAACAAGCTATTATTTCATTGAATTACTGGTAGTTGCTCAGAAATAGCGTGTTATTGGCAATGAAACTTATTAAGCTGAAAACAGTGTTTACTAAATAAACATTGATTTTCCCAAGAAAGGTCGATAAAATTCACATGAAAATGCTTGAAAACAACGTAAAGTACAGATTCACAATGAAAACAAGCCATCATATTATTGGATTACTGCTAGTTTTTCAGAAATAGCGTGTTATTGGCAATGAGACTTATCAAGCTTAAAACAGTATTTACTAAATAAACAAAGATTTTCTCCAAAAGGGTCGATTAAATTCACATGAAAATGCTTGAAATCAACGAAAATTACAGAATCACTATGAAATCAAGCTATTATTTCATTGAATTACTGGTAGTTGCTCAGAAATAGCGTGTTATTGGCATTGAAACTTATTAAGCTTAAAACAGTGTTTACTAAATAACCATTGATTTTCTCGAGAAAGGTCGATTAAATTCACATGAAAATGCTTGAAAACAACGTAAAGTACAGAATCAAAATGAAAATTAGCTATTATTTCATGGAATTACTGGTAGTTGCTCAGAAATAGCGTGTTATTGGCAATGAAACTTATTAAGCTGAAAACAGTGTTTACTAAATAAACATTGATTTTCTCCAGAAGGGTCGATAAAATTCACATGAAAATGCTTGAAAACAACATAAAGTACAGAATCACCATGAAAACAAGCTATCGTATTTTTCGACTACTGCTAGTTTTTCAGAAATAGCGTGTTATTGGCAATGAGACGTAATAAGCTTAAAACAGTATTTACCAAATAAACATTGATTTTCTCCAAAAAGGTCGATTAAGTTCACATCAAATGCTTGAAAACAACGTAAAGTACAGAATCACAATGAAAACAAGCTATCATATTATTGGATTACTTCTAGTTTTCAGAAATAGCGTGTTATTGGCAATGAGACTTATCAAGCTTAAAACAGTATATACTAAATAAACATTGATTTTCTCCAAAAGGGTCGATAAAATTCACATGAAAATGCTTGCAAACAACATAAAGTACAAAATTACATTGAAAACAAGCTATCATTTTATTGGATTACTTCTAGTTTTTCAGAAATAGCGTGTTATTGGCAATGAAACTTATTAAGCTGAAAACAGTGTTTGCTAAATAAACATTGATTTTCTCCAGAAGGGTCGATAAAATTCACATGAAAATGCTTGAAAACCACATAAAGTACAGAATCACAATGGAAACAAGCCATCGTATTATTGGACTACTGCTAGTTTTTCAGAAATAGCGTGTTATTGGCAATGAGACTTATTAAGCTAGAAACAATATTTACTAAATAAACATTGATTTTCTCCAAAAAGGTCGATTAAGTTCACATGAAATGCTTGAAAACACATAAAGTGCAGAATCACAATGAAAACAAGCTATCATATCATTGGATTACTTCTAGTTTTCAGAAATAGCGTGTTATTGGCAATGAGACTTATCAAGCTTAAAACAGTATTTACTAAATAAACATTGATTTTCTCCAAAAGGGTCGACAAAATTCACATGAAAATGCTTGAAAACAACGTAAAGTACAGAATCAAAATGAAAACAAGCTATTATTTTATTGAATTACTGCTAGTTGCTCAGAAATAGCGTGTTATTGGCAATGAAACTTATTAAGCTTAAAACAGTATTTACTAAATAAACATTGATTTCTCCAAAAGGATCGACAAAATTCACATGAAAATGCTTGAAAACAACGTAAAGTACAGAATCAAAATGAAAACAAGCTATTATTTCATTAAATTACTGGTAGTTGCACAGAAATAGCGTGTTATTGGCCATGAAACTTATTAAGCTTAAAACAGTATTTACTAAATAAACATTGATTTTCACCAAAAGGTCGATTAAGTTCACATGAAATGCTTGAAAACAACATAAAGTACAGAATCACAATGGAAACAAGCCATCGTATTATTGGACTACTGCTAGTTTTTCAGAAATAGCGTGTTATTGGCAATGAGACTTATTAAGCTGAAAACAGTGTTTGCTAAATAAACATTGATTTTCTCCAGAAGGGTCGATAAAATTCACATGAAAATGCTTGAAAACAACATAAAGTACAGAATCACAATGGAAACAAGCCATCGTATTATTGGACTACTGCTAGTTTTTCAGAAATAGCGTGTTATTGGCAATGAGACTTATTAAGCTAGAAACAATATTTACTAAATAAACATTGATTTTCTCCAAAAAGGTCGATTAAGTTCACATGAAATGCTTGAAAACACATAAAGTGCAGAATCACAATGAAAACAAGCTATCATATCATTGGATTACTTCTAGTTTTCAGAAATAGCGTGTTATTGGCAATGAGACTTATCAAGCTTAAAACAGTATTTACTAAATAAACATTGATTTTCTCCAAAAGGGTCGACAAAATTCACATGAAAATGCTTGAAAACAACGTAAAGTACAGAATCAAAATGAAAACAAGCTATTATTTTATTGAATTACTGCTAGTTGCTCAGAAATAGCGTGTTATTGGCAATGAAACTTATTAAGCTTAAAACAGTATTTACTAAATAAACATTGATTTCTCCAAAAGGATCGACAAAATTCACATGAAAATGCTTGAAAACAACGTAAAGTACAGAATCAAAATGAAAACAAGCTATTATTTCATTAAATTACTGGTAGTTGCACAGAAATAGCGTGTTATTGGCCATGAAACTTATTAAGCTTAAAACAGTATTTACTAAATAAACATTGATTTTCACCAAAAAGGTCGATTAAGTTCACATGAAATGCTTGAAAACAACATAAAGTACAGAATCACAATGGAAACAAGCCATCGTATTATTGGACTACTGCTAGTTTTTCAGAAATAGCGTGTTATTGGCAATGAGACTTATTAAGCTAGAAACAATATTTACTAAATAAACATTGATTTTCTCCAAAAAGGTTGATTAAGTTCACATGAAATGCTTGAAAACACATAAAGTGCAGGATCACAATGAAAACAAGCTATCATATTATTGGATTACTTCTAGTTTTCAGAAATAGCGTGTTATTGGCAATGAGACTTATCAAGCTTAAAACAGTATTTACTAAATAAACATTGATTTTCTCCAAAAGGGTCGACAAAATTCACATGAAAATGCTTGAAAACAACGTAAAGTACAGAATCAAAATGAAAACAAGCTATTATTTCATTGAATTACTGGTAGTTGCACAGAAATAGCGTGTTATTGGCCATGAAACTTATTAAGCTTAAAACAGTATTTACTAAATAAACATTGATTTTCACCAAAAAGGTCGATTAAGTTCACATGAAATGCTTGAAAACAACATAAAGTACAGAATCACAATGGAAACAAGCCATCGTATTATTGGACTACTGCTAGTTTTTCAGAAATAGCGTGTTATTGGCAATGAGACTTATTAAGCTAGAAACAATATTTACTAAATAAACATTGATTTTCTCCAAAAAGGTCGATTAAGTTCACATGAAATGCTTGAAAACACATAAAGTGCAGAATCACAATGAAAACAAGCTATCATATTATTGGATTACTTCTAGTTTTCAGAAATAGCGTGTTATTGGCAATGAGACTTATCAAGCTTAAAACAGTATTTACTAAATAAACATTGATTTTCTCCAAAAGGGTCGACAAAATTCACATGAAAATGCTTGAAAACAACGTAAAGTACAGAATCAAAATGAAAACAAGCTATTATTTTATTGAATTACTGGTAGTTGCTCAAAAATAGCGTGTTAGTGGCAATTAAACTTATTAAGCTGGAAACAGTGTTTACTAAATAAACATTGATTTTCTCCAGAAGGGTCGATAAAATTCACACGAAAATGCTTGAAAACAACATAAAGTACAGAATCACCATGAAAACAAGCTATCGTATTTTTAGACTACTGCTAGTTTTTCAGAAATAGCGTGTTATTGGCAATGAGACGTAATAAGCTTAAAACAATATTTACCAAATAAACATTGATTTTCTCCAAAAAGGTCGATTAAGTTCACATCAAATGCTTGAAAACAACGTAAAGTACAGAATCACAATGAAAACAAGCTATCATATTGTTGGATTACTGCTAGTTTTTCAGAAATAGCGTGCTATTGGCATTGAGACTTATTGAGCTTAAAACAGTATTTACTAAATACACAATGATTTTCTCCAAAAGGGTCGATTAAATTCACATGAAACTGCTTGAAAACAACGAAAAGTACAGAATCAAAATGAAAATTAGCTATTATTTCATTGAATTACTGGTAGTTACTCAGAACTAGCGTGCTATTGGCATTGAGACTTATTGAGCTTAAAACAGTATTTACTAAATAAACATTGAATTTCTCCAAAAGGGTCGATTAAATTCACATGAAACTGCTTGAAAACAACGAAAAGTACAGATACACAATGAAATCAAGCTATTATTTCATTGAATTACTGGTAGTTGCTCAGAAATAGCCTGTTATTGGTAATGAAACTTATTAAGCTTAAAACAGTGTTTACTAAATAAACATTGATTTTCTCCAAAAGGGTCGATTAAATTCACATGAAAATGCTTGCAAACAACATAAAGTACAAAATTACATTGAAAACAAGCTATCATTTTATTGGATTACTGCTAGTTTTTCAGAAATAGCGTGTTATTGGCAATGAAACTTATTAAGCTGAAAACAGTGTTTGCTAAATAAACATTGATTTTCTCCAGAAGGGTCGATAAAATTCACATGAAAATGCTTGAAAACAACATAAAGTACAGAATCACAATGGAAACAAGCCATCGTATTATTGGACTACTGCTAGTTTTTCAGAAATAGCGTGTTATTGGCAATGAGACTTATTAAGCTAGAAACAATATTTACTAAATAAACATTGATTTTCTCCAAAAAGGTCGATTAAGTTCACATGAAATGTTTGAAAACAAATAAAGTGCAGAATCACAATGAAAACAAGCTATCATATTATTGGATTACTTCTAGTTTTCAGAAATAGCGTGTTATTGGCAATGAGACTTATCAAGCTTAAAACAGTATTTACTAAATAAACATTGATTTTCTCCAAAAGGGTCGACAAAATTCACATGAAAATGCTTGAAAACAACGTAAAGTACAGAATCAAAATGAAAACAAGCTATTATTTTATTGAATTACTGGTAGTTGCTCAGAAATAGCGTGTTATTGGCAATGAAACTTATTAAGCTTAAAACAGTATTTACTAAATAAACATTGATTTCTCCAAAACGGTCGATTAATTTCACATGAAATGCTTGAAAACAACGTAAATTACAGAATCACAATGAAAACAAGCTATCATATTATTGGATTACTGCTAGTTTTCCAGAAATAGCGTGTTATTGGCAATGAGACTTATCAAGCTTAAAACAGTATTTACTAAATAAACAATGATTTTCTCCAAAAGGGTCGATTAAATTCACATGAAAATGCTTGAAAACAACGTAAAGTACAGAATCACAATGAAATCAAGCTATTATTTCATTGAAGTACTGGTAGTTGTTCAGAAATAACGTGTTATTGGCAATGAAACTTATTAAGCTGGAAACAGTGTTTACTAAATAAACATTGATTTTCTCCAGAAGGGTCGATAAAATTCACACGAAAATGCTTGAAAACAACATAAAGTACAGAATCACCATGAAAACAAGCTATCGTATTTTTAGACTACTGCTAGTTTTTCAGAAATAGCGTGTTATTGGCAATGTGACTTATTGAGCTTAAAACAGTATTTACTAAATAAACAATGATTTTCTCCAAAAGGATCGATTAAATTCACATAAAACTGCTAGAAAACAACGAAAATTACAAAATCACAATGAAATCAAGCTATTGTTTCATTGAATTACTGGTAGTTGCTCAGAAATAGCGTGTTATTGGTAATGAAACTTATTAAGCTTAAAACAGTGTTTACTAAATAAACATTGATTTTCTCCATAAGGGTCGATAAAATTCACATGAAAATGCTTGAAAACAACATAAAGTACAGAATCACAATGGAAACAAGCTATCGTATTATTGGACTACTGCTAGTTTTTCAGAAATAGCGTGTTATTGGCAATGAAACTTATTAAGCTTAAAACAGTATTTACTAAATAAACATTGAATTTCACCAAGAGGGTCGATTAAATTCGCGCAGCAATGCCAGAAATCAAGGTAAAGTACACGATAACGATGAAAACAAGCTATTATATCATTGAATTACTGCTAGTTTAACTGAAATTGCATGTCATTTGCAATGAGACTTATTAAGCTTAAAACATTATTTACTAAATAAACATTGATTTTCTCCAAAAAGGTCGATTAATTTCACACGAAATGCTTGAAAACAACGTAAATTACAGAATCAGAATGAAAAAAAGCTATTATTTCATTGAATTACTGGTAGTTGCTCAGAAATAGCGTGTTATTGGCAATGAAACTTATTAAGCTTAAAACAGTGTTTAATAAATAAACATTGATTTTCTCCAAAAGGGTCGATAAAATTCACATGAAAATGCTTGAAAACAACATAAAGTACAGAATTACAATAATAACAAGCTATCATATTATTGGATTACTCTAGTTTTTCAGAAATAGCGTGTTATTGGCAATGAGAATTATCAAGCTTAAAACAGTATTTACTAAATAAACATTGATTTTCTCCAAAAGGATCGATTAAATTCACATGAAAATGCTTAAAAAAAACGTAAAGTATAGAATCAAATTGAAAACAAGCTATTATTTCATTGAATTACTGGTAGTTGCTCAGAAATAGCGTGTAATTGGCAATGAAACTTAGTAAGCTAGAAACAGTGTTTACTAAATAAACATTGATTTTCTCAAGAAATGTCGATAAAATTCACATGAAAATGCTTGAAAATAACGTAAAGTACAGATTCACAATGAAAACAAGCTATCATATTATTGGATTACTGCTAGTTCTTCAGAAATAGCGTGCTATTGGAAATGTGACTTATTGAGCTTAAAACAGTATTTACTAAATAAACAATGATTTTCTCCAAAAGGATCGATTAAATTCACATAAAACTGCTAGAAAACAACGAAAATTACAAAATCACAATGAAATCAAGCTATTGTTTCATTGAATTACTGGTAGTTGCTCAGAAATAGCGGGTTATTGGTAATGAAACTTATTAAGCTTAAAACAGTGTTTACTAAATAAACATTGATTTTCTCCATAAGGGTCGATAAAATTCACATGAAAATGCTTGAAAACAACATAAAGTACAGAATCACAATGGAAACAAGCTATCGTATTATTGGACTACTGCTAGTTTTTCAGAAATAGCGTGTTATTGGCAATGAAACTTATTAAGCTTAAAACAGTATTTACTAAATAAACATTAAATTTCACCAAGAGGGTCGATTAAATTCGCGCAGCAATGCCAGAAATCAAGGTAAAGTACACGATAACGATGAAAACAAGCTATTATATCATTGAATTACTGCTAGTTTAACTGAAATTGCATGTCATTTGCAATGAGACTTATTAAGCTTAAAACATTATTTACTAAATAAACATTGATTTTCTCCAAAAAGGTCGATTAATTTCACATGAAATGCTTGAAAACAACGTAAATTACAGAATCAGAATGAAAACAAGCTATTATTTCATTGAATTACTGGTAGTTGCTCAGAAATAGCGTGTTATTGGCAATGAAACTTATTAAGCTTAAAACAGTATTTACTAAATAAACAATGATTTTCTCCAAAAGGATCGATAAAATTCACTTGAAAATGCTTGAAAACAACATAAAGTACAGAATTACAATAATAACAAGCTATCATATTATTGGATTACTCTAGTTTTTCAGAAATATCGTGTTATTGGCAATGAGAATTATCAAGCTTAAAACAGTATTTACTAAATAAACATTGATTTTCTCCAAAAGGATCGATTAAATTCACATGAAAATGCTTGAAAAAAAAGTAAAGTATAGAATCAAATTGAAAACAAGCTATTATTTCATTGAATTACTGGTAGTTGCTCAGAAATAGCGTGTTATTGGCAATGAAACTTATTAAGCTTAAAAAAGTATTTACTAAATAAACAATGATGTTCTCCAAAAGGGTCGATTAAATTCACATGAAACTGCTAGAAAACAACGAAAATTACAAAATCACAATGAATTCAAGCTATAGTTTCATTGAATTACTGGTAGTTGCTCAGAAATAGCGTGTTATTGGTAATGAAACTTGTTAAGCTTAAAACAGTATTTACTAAATAAACATTGAATTTCTCCAAAAGAGTCGATTAAATTCACATGAAACTGCTTGAAAACAACGAAAAGTACAGAATCACAATGAAATCAAGCTATTATTTCATTGAATTACTGGTAGTTGCTCAGAAATAGCCTGTTATTGGTAATGAAACTTATTAAGCTTAAAACAGTGTTTACTAAATAAACATTGATTTTCTCCAAAAGGGTCGATTAAATTCACATGAAAATGCTTGCAAACAACATAAAGTACAAAATTACATTGAAAACAAGCTATCATTTTATTGGATTACTGCTAGTTTTTCAGAAATAGCGTGTTATTGGCAATGAAACTTATTAAGCTGAAAACAGTATTTACTAACTAACCATTGAATTTCACCAAGAGGGTCTATTAAATTCATGCAGCAATGCCAGAAATCTAGGTAAAGTACACGATAACGATGAAAACAAGCTATTATATCATTGAATTACTGCTAATTTGACTGAAATTGCATGTCATTTGCAATGAGACTTATTAAGCTTAAAACATTATTTACTAAATAAACATTGATTTTCTCCAAAAAGGTCGATTAATTTCACATGAAATGCTTGAAAACAACGTAAATTACAGAATCAGAATGAAAACAAGCTATTATTTCATTGAATTACTGGTAGTTGCTCAGAAATAGCGTGTTATTGGCAATGAAACTTATTAAGCTTAAAACAGTATTTACTAAATAAACAATGATTTTCTCCAAAAGGATCGATAAAATTCACTTGAAAATGCTTGAAAACAACATAAAGTACAGAATTACAATAATAACAAGCTATCATATTATTGGATTACTCTAGTTTTTCAGAAATATCGTGTTATTGGCAATGAGAATTATCAAGCTTAAAACAGTATTTACTAAATAAACATTGATTTTCTCCAAAAGGATCGATTAAATTCACATGAAAATGCTTGAAAAAAAAGTAAAGTATAGAATCAAATTGAAAACAAGCTATTATTTCATTGAATTACTGGTAGTTGCTCAGAAATAGCGTGTTATTGGCAATGAAACTTATTAAGCTTAAAAAAGTATTTACTAAATAAACAATGATGTTCTCCAAAAGGGTCGATTAAATTCACATGAAACTGCTAGAAAACAACGAAAATTACAAAATCACAATGAATTCAAGCTATAGTTTCATTGAATTACTGGTAGTTGCTCAGAAATAGCGTGTTATTGGTAATGAAACTTGTTAAGCTTAAAACAGTATTTACTAAATAAACATTGAATTTCTCCAAAAGAGTCGATTAAATTCACATGAAACTGCTTGAAAACAACGAAAAGTACAGAATCACAATGAAATCAAGCTATTATTTCATTGAATTACTGGTAGTTGCTCAGAAATAGCCTGTTATTGGTAATGAAACTTATTAAGCTTAAAACAGTGTTTACTAAATAAACATTGATTTTCTCCAAAAGGGTCGATTAAATTCACATGAAAATGCTTGCAAACAACATAAAGTACAAAATTACATTGAAAACAAGCTATCATTTTATTGGATTACTGCTAGTTTTTCAGAAATAGCGTGTTATTGGCAATGAAACTTATTAAGCTGAAAACAGTATTTACTAACTAACCATTGAATTTCACCAAGAGGGTCTATTAAATTCATGCAGCAATGCCAGAAATCAAGGTAAAGTACACGATAACGATGAAAACAAGCTATTATATCATTGAATTACTGCTAGTTTAACTGAAATTGCATGTCATTTGCAATGAGACTTATTAAGCTTAAAACATTATTTACTAAATAAACATTGATTTTCTCCAAAAAGGTCGATTAATTTCACATGAAATGCTTGAAAACAACGTAAATTACAGAATCAGAATGAAAACAAGCTATTATTTCATTGAATTACTGGTAGTTGCTCAGAAATAGCGTGTTATTGGCAATGAAACTTATTAAGCTTAAAACAGTATTTACTAAATAAACAATGATTTTCTCCAAAAGGATTGATAAAATTCACTTGAAAATGCTTGAAAACAACATAAAGTACAGAATTACAATAATAACAAGCTATCATATTATTGGATTACTCTAGTTTTTCAGAAATATCGTGTTATTGGCAATGAGAATTATCAAGCTTAAAACAGTATTTACTAAATAAACATTGATTTTCTCCAAAAGGATCGATTAAATTCACATGAAAATGCTTGAAAAAAAAGTAAAGTATAGAATCAAATTGAAAACAAGCTATTATTTCATTGAATTACTGGTAGTTGCTCAGAAATAGCGTGTTATTGGCAATGAAACTTATTAAGCTTAAAAAAGTATTTACTAAATAAACAATGATGTTCTCCAAAAGGGTCGATTAAATTCACATGAAACTGCTAGAAAACAACGAAAATTACAAAATCACAATGAATTCAAGCTATAGTTTCATTGAATTACTGGTAGTTGCTCAGAAATAGCGTGTTATTGGTAATGAAACTTGTTAAGCTTAAAACAGTATTTACTAAATAAACATTGAATTTCTCCAAAAGAGTCGATTAAATTCACATGAAACTGCTTGAAAACAACGAAAAGTACAGAATCACAATGAAATGAAGCTATTATTTCAATGAATTACTGGTAGTTGCTCAGAAATAGCCTGTTATTGGTAATGAAACTTATTAAGCTTAAAACAGTGTTTACTAAATAAACATTGATTTTCTCCAAAAGGGTCGATTAAATTCACATGAAAATGCTTGCAAACAACATAAAGTACAAAATTACATTGAAAACAAGCTATCATTTTATTGGATTACTGCTAGTTTTTCAGAAATAGCGTGTTATTGGCAATGAAACTTATTAAGCTGAAAACAGTATTTACTAACTAACCATTGAATTTCACCAAGAGGGTCTATTAAATTCATGCAGCAATGCCAGAAATCAAGGTAAAGTACACGATAACGATGAAAACAAGCTATTATATCATTGAATTACTGCTAGTTTAACTGAAATTGCATGTCATTTGCAATGAGACTTATTAAGCTTAAAACATTATTTACTAAATAAACATTGATTTTCTCCAAAAAGGTCGATTAATTTCACATGAAATGCTTGAAAACAACGTAAATTACAGAATCAGAATGAAAACAAGCTATTATTTCATTGAATTACTGGTAGTTGCTCAGAAATAGCGTGTTATTGGCAATGAAACTTATTAAGCTTAAAACAGTATTTACTAAATAAACAATGATTTTCTCCAAAAGGATCGATAAAATTCACTTGAAAATGCTTGAAAACAACATAAAGTACAGAATTACAATAATAACAAGCTATCATATTATTGGATTACTCTAGTTTTTCAGAAATAGCGTGTTATTGGCAATGAGAATTATCAAGCTTAAAACAGTATTTACTAAATAAACATTGATTTTCTCCAAAAGGATCGATTAAATTCACATGAAAATGCTTAAAAAAAACGTAAAGTATAGAATCAAATTGAAAACAAGCTATTATTTCATTGAATTACTGGTAGTTGCTCAGAAATAGCGTGTAATTGGCAATGAAACTTATTAAGCTAAAAACAGTGTTTACTAAATAAACATTGATTTTCTCAAGAAAGGTCGATAAAATTCACATGAAAATGCTTGAAAATAACGTAAAGTACAGATTCACAATGAAAACAAGCTATCATATTATTGGATTACTGCTAGTTTTTCAGAAATTGCGTGCTATTGGCAATGTGAGTTATTGAGCTTAAAACATTATTTACTAAATAAACAATGATTTTCTCCAAAAGGGTCGATTAAATTCACATAAAACTGCTAGAAAACAACGAAAATTACAAAATCACAATGAAATCAAGCTATTGTTTCATTGAATTACTGGAAGTTGCTCAGAAATAGCGTGTTATTGGTAATGAAACTTATTAAGCTTAAAACAGTGTTTACTAAATAAACATTGATTTTCTCCAAAAGGGTCGATAAAATTCACATGAAAATGCTTGAAAACAACATAAAGTACAGAATCACAATGGAAACAAGCTATCGTATTATTGGACTACTGCTAGTTTTTCAGAAATAGCGTGTTATTGGCAATGAAACTTATTAAGCTTAAAACAGTATTTACTAAATAAAAATTGAATTTCACCAAGAGGGTCGATTAAATTCGCGCAGCAATGCCGGAAATCAAGGTAAAGTACACGATAACGATGAAAACAAGCTATTATATCATTGAATTGCTGCTAGTTTAACTGAAATTGCATGTCATTTGCAAAGAGACTTATTAAGCTTAAAACATTATTTACTAAATAAACATTGATTTTCTCCAAAAAGGTCGATTAATTTCACATGAAATACTTGAAAAAAAAGTAAAGTATAGAATCAAATTGAAAAGAAGCTATTATTTCATTGAATTACTGGTAGTTGCTCAGAAATAGCGTGTTATTGGCAATGAAACTTATTAAGCTTAAAAAAGTATTTACTAAATAAACAATGATGTTCTCCAAAAGGGTCGATTAAATTCACATGAAACTGCTAGAAAACAACGAAAATTACAAAATCACAATGAAATCAAGCTATAGTTTCATTGAATTACTGGTAGTTGCTCAGAAATAGCGTGTTATTGGTAATGAAACTTGTTAAGCTTAAAACAGTGTTTACTAAATAAACATTGATTTTCTCCAAAAGGGTCGATAAAATTCACATGAAAATGTTTGAAAACAACATAAAGTACAGAATTACAATGATAACAAGCTATCATATTATTGGATTACTGCTAGTTTTACAGAAATAGCGTGTTATTGGCAATGAGACTTATTAAGCTTAAAACAATATTTACTAAATAAACATTGATTTTCTCCAAAAGGGTCGATAAAATTCACATGAAAATGTTTGAAAACAACATAAAGTACAGAATTACAATGATAACAAGCTATCATATTATTGGATTACTGCTAGTTTTACAGAAATAGCGTGTTATTGGCAATGAGACTTATTAAGCTTAAAACATTATTTACCAAATAAACATTGATTTTCTCCAAAAAGGTCGATTAATTTCACATGAAATGCTTGAAAACAACGTAAATTACAGAATCAGAATGAAAACAAGCTATTATTTCATTGAATTACTGGTAGTTGCTCAGAAATAGCGTGTTATTGGCAATGAAACTTATTAAGCTTAAAACAGTATTTACTAAATAAACAATGATTTTCTCCAAAAAGATCGATTAAATTCACATGAAAATGCTTGAAAAAAACGTAAAGTATAGAATCGAATTGAAAACAAGCTAATATTTCATTGAATTACTGGTAGTTGCTCAGAAATAGCGTGTTATTGGCAATGAAACTTATTAAGCTGAAAACAGTGTTTACTAAATAAACATTGATTTTCTCAAGAAAGGTCGATAAAATTCACATGAAAATGCTTGAAAACAACGTAAAGTACAGATTCATAATGAAAACAAGCTATCATATTATTGGATTACTGCTAGTTTTTCAGACATAGCGTGCTATTGGCAATGAGACTTATTGAGCTTAAGACAGCATTTACTAAATAAACAATGATTTTCTACAAAAGGGTCGATTAAATTCACATGAAAATGCTTGAAAACAACGTAAAGTACAGAATCACAATGAAATCAAGCTATTATTTCATTGAAGTACTGGTAGTTGTTCAGAAATAGCGTGTTATTGGCAATGAAACTTATTAAGCTTAAAACAGTATTTACTAAATAAACATTGAATTTCACCAAGAGGGTCGATTAAATTCGCGCAGCAATGCCAGAAATCAAGGTAAAGTACACGATAACGATGAAAACAAGCTATTATATCATTGAATTACTGCTAGTTTAACTGAAATTGCATGTCATTTGCAATGAGACTTATTAAGCTTAAAACATTATTTACTAAATAAACATTGATTTTCTCCAAAAAGGTCGATTAATTTCACATGAAATGCTTGAAAACAACGTAAATTACAGAATCAGAATGAAAACAAGCTATTATTTCATTGAATTACTGGTAGTTGCTCAGAAATAGCGTGTTATTGGCAATGAAACTTATTAAGCTTAAAACAGTATTTACTAAATAAACAATGATTTTCTCCAAAAAGATCGATTAAATTCACATGAAAATGCTTGAAAAAAACGTAAAGTATAGAATCAAATTGAAAACAAGCTATTATTTCATTGAATTACTGGTAGTTGCTCAGAAATAGCGTGTTATTGGCAATGAAACTTATTAAGCTGAAAACAGTGTTTACTAAATAAACATTGATTTTCTCAAGAAAGGTCGATAAAATTCACATGAAAATGCTTGAAAACAACGTAAAGTACAGATTCACAATGAAAACAAGCTATCATATTATTGGAATACTGCTAGTTTTTCAGACATAGCGTGCTATTGGCAATGAGACTTATTGAGCTTAAAACAGCATTTACTAAATAAACAATGATTTTCTACAAAAGGGTCGATTAAATTCACATGAAAATGCTTGAAAACAACGTAAAGTACAGAATCACAATGAAATCAAGCTATTATTTCATTGAAGTACTGGTAGTTGTTCAGAAATAGCGTGTTATTGGCAATGAAACTTATTAAGCTTAAAACAGTATTTACTGAATAAACATTGAATTTCACCAAGAGGGTCGATTAAATTCGCGCAGCAATGCCAGAAATCAAGGTAAAGTACACGATAACGTTGAAAACAAGCTATTATATCATTGAATTACTGCTAGTTTAACTAAAATTGCGTGTCATTTGCAATGAGACTCATTAAGCTTAAAACAGTATTTACTAAATAAACATTGATTTTATCCAAAAAGGTCGATTAATTTCACATGAAATGCTTGAAAACAACGTAAATTACAGAATCAGAATGAAAACAAGCTATCATTTTATTGGATTACTGCTAGTTTTTCAGAAATAGCGTGTTATTGGCAATGAAACTTATTAAGCTTAAAACAGTATTTACTAAATAAACATTGAATTTCTCCAAGAGGGTCGATTAAATTGACATGAAAACGCTTGAGAACAACGTAAAGTACAGAATCACAATGAAAACAAGCTTATAGTTCATTAAATTACTGCCAAATTTTGAGAAACAGCGTTTTATTTACAATGAGACTTATCAGGCCAGTAACAGAGTTTATTAAAAAAACATTGATTTTCTCAATTAAAAGTCTACTAAATTCACGCAGCAATGCCTGAAATCAAGGTAAAGTACACGATAACGATGAAAACAAGCTATTATTTCATTGAATTACTGCTAGTTTAACTGAAATTGCTTGTCATTTGCAATGAAACTTATTAAGCTTAAAACAGTATTTACTAAATAAACATTGATTTTCTCCAAAAGTGTCGATTAAATTCACATGAAAATGCTTGAAAACAACATAAAGTACAGAATTACAATGAAAACAAGCTATCATATTATTGGATTACTGCTAGTTGCTCAGAAATAGCGTGTTATTGGCAATGAAACGTAATAAGCTTAAAACAGTGTTTACTAAATAAATATTGATTTTCTCCAAAAGGGTCGACAAAATAAACATGAAAATGCTTGAAAAACAACGTAAAGTACAGAATCACAATGAAAACCAGCTATCATATTATTGGATTACTGCTAGTTGTTCAGAAATAGCGTGTTATTGGCAATAAGACTTATTAAGCTTAAAACAGTATTTTCTAAATAAACATTGATTTTCTCCAAAAGGGTCGATAAACTTCAAATGAAAATGCTTGAAAACAACGTAACGTACAGAATCATAATGAAAACCAGCCATTATTTCATTGAATTACTGGTAGTTGCTCAGAAATAGCGTGTTATTGGCAATGAAACTTATTAAGCTTAAAACAGTATTTACTAAATAAACATTGATTGCTCCAAAATGGTCGATTAATTTCACATGAAATGCTTGAAAACAACGTAAAGTAAAGAATCACAATGAAATCAAGCTATTATTTCATTGAATTACTGGTAGTTGCTCAGAAATAGGGTGTTATTGGCAATGAAAATTATTAAGCTTTAAACAGTGTTTACTAAATAAATATTGATTTTCTCCAAAAGGGTCGATAAAATTCACATGAAAATGCTTGAAAACAATATAAATTACAGAATTACAATGAAAACAAGCTAACATATTATTGGATTACTGCTAGTTTTTCAGAAATAGCGCGTTATTGGCAATGAGGCTTATTAAGCTTAAAACAGTATTTACTAAATAAACATTGATTTTCTCCAAAAGTGTCGATTAAATTCATATGAAAATGCTTGAAAACAACATAAAGTACAGAATTACAATGAAAACAAGCTATCATATTATTGGATTACTGGTAGTTGCTCAGAAATAGCGTGTTATTGGGAATGAAACTTAATAAGCTAAATACAGTATTTTCTAAATAAACATTGATTTTCTCCAAAAGGGTCGATAAACTTCAAATGAAAATGCTTGAAAACAACGTAACGTACAGAATCATAATGAAAACAAGCCATTATTTCATTGAATTACTGGTAGTTGCTCAGAAATAGCGTGTTATTGGCAATGAAACTTATTAAGCTTAAAACAGTATTTACTAAATAAACATTGATTGCTCCAAAATGGTCGATTAATTTCACATGAAATGCTTGAAAACAACGTAAAGTAAAGAATCACAATGAAATCAAGCTATTATTTCATTGAATTACTGGTAGTTGCTCAGAAATAGGGTGTTATTGGCAATGAAAATTATTAAGCTTTAAACAGTGTTTACTAAATAAATATTGATTTTCTCCAAAAGGGTCGATAAAATTCACATGAAAATGCTTGAAAACAATATAAATTACAGAATTACAATGAAAACAAGCTAACATATTATTGGATTACTGCTAGTTTTTCAGAAATAGCGCGTTATTGGCAATGAGGCTTATTAAGCTTAAAACAGTATTTACTAAATAAACATTGATTTTCTCCAAAAGTGTCGATTAAATTCATATGAAAATGCTTGAAAACAACATAAAGTACAGAATTACAATGAAAACAAGCTATCATATTATTGGATTACTGGTAGTTGCTCAGAAATAGCGTGTTATTGGGAATGAAACTTAATAAGCTAAATACAGTGTTTACTAAATAAACATTGATTTTCTCCAAAAGGGTCGAAAAAAAAACATGAAAATGCTTGACAACTACGTAAAGTACAGAATCACAATGAAAACCAGCTATCATATTATTGGATTACTGCTAGTTTTTCAGAAATAGCGTGTTATTGGGAATGAGGCTTTTTAAGCTTAAAACAGTATTTACTAAATAAACATTGATTTTCTCCAAAAGGGTCGATTGAATTCACATGAATATGCTTGAAAACAACATAAAGTACAGAATTACAATGAAAACAAGCTATCATATTATTGTATTACTGCTAGTTTTTCAGAAATAGCGTGTTATTTGCAATGAGACTTATTAAGCTTAAAACAGTATTTACTAAATAAACATTGAGTTTCACCAAAAGGGTCGATTAAATTCACATGAAAATGCTTGAAAACAACGTAAAGTACAGAATCACCATGAAATCAAGCTATTATTTCATTGAATTACTGGTAGTTGCTCAGAAATAGCGTGTTATTGGCAATGAAACCTATCACGCCTGAAACAGCGTTTAACAAATAAAAATTGATTGTCTCTAAAAGGGTCGATTAAATTCACATGAAATGCTTGAAATCAACGTAAAGTACAGAATCACAATGAAATCAAGCTATTATTTGATTGAATTACTGGTAGTTGCTCAGAAATAGCGTGTTATTTGCAATGAGACTTATTAGGCTTAAAACAGTGTTTACTAAATAAACATTGATTTTCTCCAAAAGGGTCGATTAAATTCTTATGAAAATGCTTGAAAACGACGTAAAGTACAGAATCACAATGAATACAGTGTATCATATTATTGGATTATTGCTAGTTTTTCAGAAATTGCATGTCATTTGCAATGAGACTTATTAATCTTAAAACAGTGTTTCATAAATAAACATTGATGTTCTCAAAAAGGGTCGATAAAATTCACATGAAAATGCTTGAAAACAACATAAAGTACAGAATTACAATGATAACAAGCTATCATATTATTGGATTACTGCTAGTTTTTAAGAAAAAGCGTGTTATTGGCAATGAGACTTATTAAGCTTAAAACAGTAATTATTAAATAAACATTGATTTTCTCCAAAAAGGACGATTAAATTCACATGAAAATGCTTGAAATCAACGTAAAGTACAGAATCAAAAGGAAAACAAACTATTTTTTCGTTGAATTACTGCTAGTCCTTATTAAAAAATAGCGTGCTATTTGAAATCAGACTAACAAGACCTATAACAGTGTTTTCTAAAAATATATTGATTTGCTAAAAATGGGTCTATTAATTTCACAAAACTATGCTTGAAATCAACTTAAAGTACAGAATTACAATGAAAACAAGCTATTATTTAACTGAATTACTGCTAGTTTTTCAGAAAAGGCGTGTCATTTGCAATGAGGCGTATTCAGCTTAAAAAAGTGTTTATTGATTTTGGCGAATTGATTTTCTCCAAAAGGGTCGATTAAATTCACATGAAAATTTTTGAAAACAACGTAAAGTAAAGAATCACAATGAAAACAAGCTATCATATTATTGGATTACTGCTAGTTTTTCAGAAATTGCGTGTTATTGGCAATGAACCTCATTAAGCTTAAAACAGTATTTACTAACTAAACATTCATTTTCTCCAAATGGGTCGATAAAATTACATGAAAATGCTTGAAAACAACGTAAAGTACAGAATCACAATGAAATCAAGCTTTTATTTCATTGAATTTCTGGTAATTGCTCAGAAATAGCGTGTTATTGGCAATGAGACTTTTTAAGCTTAAAACAGTATTTACTAAATAAACATTGAATTTCTCCAAAAAGGTCGATTAAGTTCACATAAAAATGCTTGAAAACAACGTAAAGTACAGAATCACAATGAAATCAAGCTTTTATTTCATTGAATTACTGGTAGTTGCTCAGAAATAGCGTGTTATTGGCAATGAAACATATTAAGCTTAAAACAGTCTTCACTAAATAAACATTGATTTCTCCAAAAGGGTCGATAAAATTATATGAAAATGCTTGAAAATAACGTAAAGTAAAGAATCACAATGAAAACCAGCTATTATTTCATTGAATTACTGGTAGTTGCTCAGAAATAGCGTGTTATTGGCAATGAAACCTATAAAGCTTAAAACAAAGTTTACTAAATAAAGATTGATTTTCTCCAAAAGAGTCGATTAAATTCACATGAAAATGCTTGAAATCAACGTAAAGTACAGAATCACAATGAAATTAAGCTATTATTTCATTGATTTACTGGTAGTTGCTCAGAATATAGCGTGTTTTTTGCAATGAGACTTAATAAGCTTAAAACAGTGTTTACTAAATAAACATTGATTTTGTCCAAAAGGGTCGATAAAATTACATGAAAATGCTTGAAAACAACGTAAAGTACAGTATCACCATGAAATCAAGCTATTATTTCATTGAATTACAGGTAGTTGCTCAGAAATAGCGTGTTATTGGCAATGAAACATATTAAGCTTAAAACAGTCTTCACTAAATAAACATTGATTTCTCCAAAAGGGTCGATAAAATTATATGAAAATGCTTGAAAATAACGTAAAGTAAAGAATCACAATGAAAACCAGCTATTATTTCATTGAATTACTGGTAGTTGCTCAGAAATAGCGTGTTATTGGCAATGAAACCTATAAAGCTTAAAACAAAGTTTACTAAATAAAGATTGATTTTCTCCAAAAGAGTCGATTAAATTCACATGAAAATGCTTGAAATCAACGTAAAGTACAGAATCACAATGAAATTAAGCTATTATTTCATTGATTTACTGGTAGTTTCTCAGAATATAGCGTGTTTTTTGCAATGAGACTTAATAAGCTTAAAACAGTGTTTACTAAATAAACATTGATTTTGTCCAAAAGGGTCGATAAAATTACATGAAAATGCTTGAAAACAACGTAAAGTACAGTATCACCATGAAATCAAGCTATTATTTCATTGAATTACTGGTAGTTGCTCAGAAATAGCGTGTTATTGGCAATGAAACCTATAACGCTTGAAACAGCGTTTACTAAATAAACATTGATTTTCTCCAAAAGTGTCGATTAAATTCACATGAAAATGCTTGAAAACAACATAAAGTACAGAATTACAATGAAAACAAGCTATCATATTATTGGATTACTGCTAGTTGCTCAGAAATAGCGTGTTATTGGCAATGAAACTTAATAAGCTAAATACAGTGTTTACTAAATAAACATTGATTTTCTCCAAAAGGGTCGAAAAAAAAAACATGAAAATGCTTGACAACTACGTAAAGTACAGAATCACAATGAAAACCAGCTATCATATTATTGGATTACTGCTAGTTTTTCAGAAATAGCGTGTTATTGGGAATGAGACTTATTAAGCTTAAAACAGTATTTACTAAATAAACATTGATTTTCTCCAAAAGGGTCGATTGAATTGACATGAATATGCTTGAAAACAACATAAAGTACAGAATTACAATGAAAACAAGCTATCATATTATTGTATTACTGCTAGTTTTTCAGAAATAGCGTGTTATTTGCAATGAGACTTATTCAGCTTAAAACAGTAGTTACTAAATAAACATTGATATTCTATAAAAGGGTCGACAAAATAAACATGAAAATGCTTGAAAACAACGTAAAGTACATAATCACAATGAAAACCAGCTATCATATTATTTGATTACTGCTAGTTTTTCAGAAATAGCGTGTTATTGGCAATGAGACTTATTAAGCTTAAAACAGTATTTACTAAATAAACATTGAGTTTCACCAAAAGGGTCGATTAAATTCACATGAAAATGCTTGAAAACAACGTAAAGTACAGAATCACCATGAAATCAAGCTATTGTTTCATTGAATTACTGGTAGTTGCTCAGAAATAGCGTGTTATTGGCAATGAAACCTATAACGCTTGAAACAGCGTTTACTAAATAAACATTGATTGTCTCCAAAAGGGTCGATTAAATTCACATGAAATGCTTGAAATCAACGTAAAGTACAGAATCACAATGAAATCAAGCTATCATTTGATTGAATTACTGGTAGTTGCTCAGTAATAGCGTGTTATTTGCAATGAGACTTATTAGGCTTAAAACAGTGTTTACTAAATAAACATTGATTTTCTCCAAAAGGGTCGATTAAATTCTTATGAAAATGCTTGAAAACGACGTAAAGTACAGAATCACAATGAAAACAATGTATCATATTATTGGATTATTGCTAGTTTTTCAGAAATTGCATGTCATTTGCAATGAGACTTATTAATCTTAAAACAGTGTTTAATAAATAAACATTGATGTTCTCAAAAAGGGTCGATAAACTTCACATGAAAATGCTTGAAAACAACATAAAGTACAGAATTACAATGATAACAAGCTATCATATTATTGGATTACTGCTAGTTTTTAAGAAAAAGCGTGTTATTGGCAATGAGACTTATTAAGCTTAAAACAGTAATTATTAAATAAACATTGATTTTCTCCAAAAAGGACGATTAAATTCACATGAAAATGCTTGAAATCAACGTAAAGTACAGAATCAACAGGAAAACAAACTATTTTTTCGTTGAATTACTGCTAGTCCTTATTAAAAAATAGCGTGCTATTTGAAATCAGACTAACAAGACCTATAACAGTGTTTTCTAAAAATATATTGATTTTCTAAAAATGGGTCTATTAATTTCACAAAACTATGCTTGAAATCAACTTAAGGTACAGAATTACAATGAAAACAAGCTATTATTTAACTGAATTACTGCTAGTTTTTCAGAAAAGGCATGTCATTTTCAATGAGGCGTATTCAGCTTAAAAAAGTGTTTATTGATTTTGGCGTATTGATTTTCTCCAAAAGGGTCGATAAAATTCACATGAAAATGCTTGAAAACAATATAAATTACAGAATTACAATGAAAACAAGCTAACATATTATTGGATTACTGCTAGTTTTTCAGAAATAGCGCGTTATTGGCAATGAGGCTTATTAAGCTTAAAACAGTATTTACTAAATAAACATTGATTTTCTCCAAAAGTGTCGATTAAATTCATATGAAAATGCTTGAAAACAACATAAAGTACAGAATTACAATGAAAACAAGCTATCATATTATTGGATTACTGGTAGTTGCTCAGAAATAGCGTGTTATTGGGAATGAAACTTAATAAGCTAAATACAGTGTTTACTAAATAAACATTGATTTTCTCCAAAAGGGTCGAAAAAAAAACATGAAAATGCTTGACAACTACGTAAAGTACAGAATCACAATGAAAACCAGCTATCATATTATTGGATTACTGCTAGTTTTTCAGAAATAGCGTGTTATTGGGAATGAGGCTTTTTAAGCTTAAAACAGTATTTACTAAATAAACATTGATTTTCTCCAAAAGGGTCGATTGAATTCACATGAATATGCTTGAAAACAACATAAAGTACAGAATTACAATGAAAACAAGCTATCATATTATTGTATTACTGCTAGTTTTTCAGAAATAGCGTGTTATTTGCAATGAGACTTATTAAGCTTAAAACAGTATTTACTAAATAAACATTGAGTTTCACCAAAAGGGTCGATTAAATTCACATGAAAATGCTTGAAAACAACGTAAAGTACAGAATCACCATGAAATCAAGCTATTATTTCATTGAATTACTGGTAGTTGCTCAGAAATAGCGTGTTATTGGCAATGAAACCTATCACGCCTGAAACAGCGTTTAACAAATAAAAATTGATTGTCTCTAAAAGGGTCGATTAAATTCACATGAAATGCTTCAAATCAACGTAAAGTACAGAATCACAATGAAATCAAGCTATTATTTGATTGAATTACTGGTAGTTGCTCAGAAATAGCGTGTTATTTGCAATGAGACTTATTAGGCTTAAAACAGTGTTTACTAAATAAACATTGATTTTCTCCAAAAGGGTCGATTAAATTCTTATGAAAATGCTTGAAAACGACGTAAAGTACAGAATCACAATGAATACAGTGTATCATATTATTGGATTATTGCTAGTTTTTCAGAAATTGCATGTCATTTGCAATGAGACTTATTAATCTTAAAACAGTGTTTCATAAATAAACATTGATGTTCTCAAAAAGGGTCGATAAAATTCACATGAAAATGCTTGAAAACAACATAAAGTACAGAATTACAATGATAACAAGCTATCATATTATTGGATTACTGCTAGTTTTTAAGAAAAAGCGTGTTATTGGCAATGAGACTTATTAAGCTTAAAACAGTAATTATTAAATAAACATTGATTTTCTCCAAAAAGGACGATTAAATTCACATGAAAATGCTTGAAATCAACGTAAAGTACAGAATCAAAAGGAAAACAAACTATTTTTTCGTTGAATTACTGCTAGTCCTTATTAAAAAATAGCGTGCTATTTGAAATCAGACTAACAAGACCTATAACAGTGTTTTCTAAAAATATATTGATTTGCTAAAAATGGGTCTATTAATTTCACAAAACTATGCTTGAAATCAACTTAAAGTACAGAATTACAATGAAAACAAGCTATTATTTAACTGAATTACTGCTAGTTTTTCAGAAAAGGCGTGTCATTTGCAATGAGGCGTATTCAGCTTAAAAAAGTGTTTATTGATTTTGGCGTATTGATTTTCTCCAAAAGGGTCGATTAAATTCACATGAAAATTTTTGAAAACAACGTAAAGTAAAGAATCACAATGAAAACAAGCTATCATATTATTGGATTACTGCTAGTTTTTCAGAAATTGCGTGTTATTGGCAATGAACCTCATTAAGCTTAAAACAGTATTTACTAACTAAACATTCATTTTCTCCAAATGGGTCGATAAAATTACATGAAAATGCTTGAAAACAACGTAAAGTACAGAATCACAATGAAATCAAGCTTTTATTTCATTGAATTTCTGGTAATTGCTCAGAAATAGCGTGTTATTGGCAATGAGACTTTTTAAGCTTAAAACAGTATTTACTAAATAAACATTGAATTTCTCCAAAAAGGTCGATTAAGTTCACATAAAAATGCTTGAAAACAACGTAAAGTACAGAATGACAATGAAATCAAGCTTTTATTTCATTGAATTACTGGTAGTTGCTCAGAAATAGCGTGTTATTGGCAATGAAACATATTAAGCTTAAAACAGTCTTCACTAAATAAACATTGATTTCTCCAAAAGGGTCGATAAAATTATATGAAAATGCTTGAAAATAACGTAAAGTAAAGAATCACAATGAAAACCAGCTATTATTTCATTGAATTACTGGTAGTTGCTCAGAAATAGCGTGTTATTGGCAATGAAACCTATAAAGCTTAAAACAAAGTTTACTAAATAAAGATTGATTTTCTCCAAAAGAGTCGATTAAATTCACATGAAAATGCTTGAAATCAACGTAAAGTACAGAATCACAATGAAATTAAGCTATTATTTCATTGATTTACTGGTAGTTGCTCAGAATATAGCGTGTTTTTTGCAATGAGACTTAATAAGCTTAAAACAGTGTTTACTAAATAAACATTGATTTTGTCCAAAAGGGTCGATAAAATTACATGAAAATGCTTGAAAACAACGTAAAGTACAGTATCACCATGAAATCAAGCTATTATTTCATTGAATTACTGGTAGTTGCTCAGAAATAGCGTGTTATTGGCAATGAAACATATTAAGCTTAAAACAGTCTTCACTAAATAAACATTGATTTCTCCAAAAGGGTCGATAAAATTATATGAAAATGCTTGAAAATAACGTAAAGTAAAGAATCACAATGAAAACCAGCTATTATTTCATTGAATTACTGGTAGTTGCTCAGAAATAGCGTGTTATTGGCAATGAAACCTATAAAGCTTAAAACAAAGTTTACTAAATAAAGATTGATTTTCTCCAAAAGAGTCGATTAAATTCACATGAAAATGCTTGAAATCAACGTAAAGTACAGAATCACAATGAAATTAAGCTATTATTTCATTGATTTACTGGTAGTTTCTCAGAATATAGCGTGTTTTTTGCAATGAGACTTAATAAGCTTAAAACAGTGTTTACTAAATAAACATTGATTTTGTCCAAAAGGGTCGATAAAATTACATGAAAATGCTTGAAAACAACGTAAAGTACAGTATCACCATGAAATCAAGCTATTATTTCATTGAATTACTGGTAGTTGCTCAGAAATAGCGTGTTATTGGCAATGAAACCTATAACGCTTGAAACAGCGTTTACTAAATAAACATTGATTTTCTCCAAAAGTGTCGATTAAATTCACATGAAAATGCTTGAAAACAACATAAAGTACAGAATTACAATGAAAACAAGCTATCATATTATTGGATTACTGCTAGTTGCTCAGAAATAGCGTGTTATTGGCAATGAAACTTAATAAGCTAAATACAGTGTTTACTAAATAAACATTGATTTTCTCCAAAAGGGTCGAAAAAAAAAACATGAAAATGCTTGACAACTACGTAAAGTACAGAATCACAATGAAAACCAGCTATCATATTATTGGATTACTGCTAGTTTTTCAGAAATAGCGTGTTATTGGGAATGAGACTTATTAAGCTTAAAACAGTATTTACTAAATAAACATTGATTTTCTCCAAAAGGGTCGATTGAATTGACATGAATATGCTTGAAAACAACATAAAGTACAGAATTACAATGAAAACAAGCTATCATATTATTGTATTACTGCTAGTTTTTCAGAAATAGCGTGTTATTTGCAATGAGACTTATTCAGCTTAAAACAGTAGTTACTAAATAAACATTGATATTCTATAAAAGGGTCGACAAAATAAACATGAAAATGCTTGAAAACAACGTAAAGTACATAATCACAATGAAAACCAGCTATCATATTATTTGATTACTGCTAGTTTTTCAGAAATAGCGTGTTATTGGCAATGAGACTTATTAAGCTTAAAACAGTATTTACTAAATAAACATTGAGTTTCACCAAAAGGGTCGATTAAATTCACATGAAAATGCTTGAAAACAACGTAAAGTACAGAATCACCATGAAATCAAGCTATTGTTTCATTGAATTACTGGTAGTTGCTCAGAAATAGCGTGTTATTGGCAATGAAACCTATAACGCTTGAAACAGCGTTTACTAAATAAACATTGATTGTCTCCAAAAGGGTCGATTAAATTCACATGAAATGCTTGAAATCAACGTAAAGTACAGAATCACAATGAAATCAAGCTATCATTTGATTGAATTACTGGTAGTTGCTCAGTAATAGCGTGTTATTTGCAATGAGACTTATTAGGCTTAAAACAGTGTTTACTAAATAAACATTGATTTTCTCCAAAAGGGTCGATTAAATTCTTATGAAAATGCTTGAAAACGACGTAAAGTACAGAATCACAATGAAAACAATGTATCATATTATTGGATTATTGCTAGTTTTTCAGAAATTGCATGTCATTTGCAATGAGACTTATTAATCTTAAAACAGTGTTTAATAAATAAACATTGATGTTCTCAAAAAGGGTCGATAAACTTCACATGAAAATGCTTGAAAACAACATAAAGTACAGAATTACAATGATAACAAGCTATCATATTATTGGATTACTGCTAGTTTTTAAGAAAAAGCGTGTTATTGGCAATGAGACTTATTAAGCTTAAAACAGTAATTATTAAATAAACATTGATTTTCTCCAAAAAGGACGATTAAATTCACATGAAAATGCTTGAAATCAACGTAAAGTACAGAATCAACAGGAAAACAAACTATTTTTTCGTTGAATTACTGCTAGTCCTTATTAAAAAATAGCGTGCTATTTGAAATCAGACTAACAAGACCTATAACAGTGTTTTCTAAAAATATATTGATTTTCTAAAAATGGGTCTATTAATTTCACAAAACTATGCTTGAAATCAACTTAAGGTACAGAATTACAATGAAAACAAGCTATTATTTAACTGAATTACTGCTAGTTTTTCAGAAAAGGCATGTCATTTTCAATGAGGCGTATTCAGCTTAAAAAAGTGTTTATTGATTTTGGCGTATTGATTTTCTCCAAAAGGGTCGATTAAATTCACATGAATATTTTTGAAAACAACGTAAAGTACAGAATCGAAATGAATACAAGCTATCATATTATTGGATTACTGCTAGTTGCTCAGAAATAGCGTGTTATTGGCAATGAAACTTAATAAGCTTAAAACAGTGTTTACTAAATAAACATTGATTTTCTCCAAAAGGGTCGACAAAATAAACATGAAAATGCTTGAAAAACAACGTAAAGTACAGAATCACAATGAAAACCAGCTATCATATTATTGGATTACTGCTAGTTGTTCAGAAATAGCGTGTTATTGGCAATAAGACTTATTAAGCTTAAAACAGTATTTTCTAAATAAACATTGATTTTCTCCAAAAGGGTCGATAAACTTCAAATGAAAATGCTTGAAAACAACGTAACGTACAGAATCATAATGAAAACAAGCCATTATTTCATTGAATTACTGGTAGTTGCTCAGAAATAGCGTGTTATTGGCAATGAAACTTATTAAGCTTAAAACAGTATTTACTAAATAAACATTGATTGCTCCAAAATGGTCGATTAATTTCACATGAAATGCTTGAAAACAACGTAAAGTAAAGAATCACAATGAAATCAAGCTATTATTTCATTGAATTACTGGTAGTTGCTCAGAAATAGGGTGTTATTGGCAATGAAAATTATTAAGCTTTAAACAGTGTTTACTAAATAAATATTGATTTTCTCCAAAAGGGTCGATAAAATTCACATGAAAATGCTTGAAAACAATATAAATTACAGAATTACAATGAAAACAAGCTAACATATTATTGGATTACTGCTAGTTTTTCAGAAATAGCGCGTTATTGGCAATGAGGCTTATTAAGCTTAAAACAGTATTTACTAAATAAACATTGATTTTCTCCAAAAGTGTCGATTAAATTCATATGAAAATGCTTGAAAACAACATAAAGTACAGAATTACAATGAAAACAAGCTATCATATTATTGGATTACTGGTAGTTGCTCAGAAATAGCGTGTTATTGGGAATGAAACTTAATAAGCTAAATACAGTGTTTACTAAATAAACATTGATTTTCTCCAAAAGGGTCGAAAAAAAAACATGAAAATGCTTGACAACTACGTAAAGTACAGAATCACAATGAAAACCAGCTATCATATTATTGGATTACTGCTAGTTTTTCAGAAATAGCGTGTTATTGGGAATGAGGCTTTTTAAGCTTAAAACAGTATTTACTAAATAAACATTGATTTTCTCCAAAAGGGTCGATTGAATTCACATGAATATGCTTGAAAACAACATAAAGTACAGAATTACAATGAAAACAAGCTATCATATTATTGTATTACTGCTAGTTTTTCAGAAATAGCGTGTTATTTGCAATGAGACTTATTAAGCTTAAAACAGTATTTACTAAATAAACATTGAGTTTCACCAAAAGGGTCGATTAAATTCACATGAAAATGCTTGAAAACAACGTAAAGTACAGAATCACCATGAAATCAAGCTATTATTTCATTGAATTACTGGTAGTTGCTCAGAAATAGCGTGTTATTGGCAATGAAACCTATCACGCCTGAAACAGCGTTTAACAAATAAAAATTGATTGTCTCTAAAAGGGTCGATTAAATTCACATGAAATGCTTGAAATCAACGTAAAGTACAGAATCACAATGAAATCAAGCTATTATTTGATTGAATTACTGGTAGTTGCTCAGAAATAGCGTGTTATTTGCAATGAGACTTATTAGGCTTAAAACAGTGTTTACTAAATAAACATTGATTTTCTCCAAAAGGGTCGATTAAATTCTTATGAAAATGCTTGAAAACGACGTAAAGTACAGAATCACAATGAATACAGTGTATCATATTATTGGATTATTGCTAGTTTTTCAGAAATTGCATGTCATTTGCAATGAGACTTATTAATCTTAAAACAGTGTTTCATAAATAAACATTGATGTTCTCAAAAAGGGTCGATAAAATTCACATGAAAATGCTTGAAAACAACATAAAGTACAGAATTACAATGATAACAAGCTATCATATTATTGGATTACTGCTAGTTTTTAAGAAAAAGCGTGTTATTGGCAATGAGACTTATTAAGCTTAAAACAGTAATTATTAAATAAACATTGATTTTCTCCAAAAAGGACGATTAAATTCACATGAAAATGCTTGAAATCAACGTAAAGTACAGAATCAAAAGGAAAACAAACTATTTTTTCGTTGAATTACTGCTAGTCCTTATTAAAAAATAGCGTGCTATTTGAAATCAGACTAACAAGACCTATAACAGTGTTTTCTAAAAATATATTGATTTGCTAAAAATGGGTCTATTAATTTCACAAAACTATGCTTGAAATCAACTTAAAGTACAGAATTACAATGAAAACAAGCTATTATTTAACTGAATTACTGCTAGTTTTTCAGAAAAGGCGTGTCATTTGCAATGAGGCGTATTCAGCTTAAAAAAGTGTTTATTGATTTTGGCGTATTGATTTTCTCCAAAAGGGTCGATTAAATTCACATGAAAATTTTTGAAAACAACGTAAAGTAAAGAATCACAATGAAAACAAGCTATCATATTATTGGATTACTGCTAGTTTTTCAGAAATTGCGTGTTATTGGCAATTAACCTCATTAAGCTTAAAACAGTATTTACTAACTAAACATTCATTTTCTCCAAATGGGTCGATAAAATTACATGAAAATGCTTGAAAACAACGTAAAGTACAGAATCACAATGAAATCAAGCTTTTATTTCATTGAATTTCTGGTAATTGCTCAGAAATAGCGTGTTATTGGCAATGAGACTTTTTAAGCTTAAAACAGTATTTACTAAATAAACATTGAATTCCTCCAAAAAGGTCGATTAAGTTCACATAAAAATGCTTGAAAACAACGTAAAGTACAGAATCACAATGAAATCAAGCTTTTATTTCATTGAATTACTGGTAGTTGCTCAGAAATAGCGTGTTATTGGCAATGAAACATATTAAGCTTAAAACAGTCTTCACTAAATAAACATTGATTTCTCCAAAAGGGTCGATAAAATTATATGAAAATGCTTGAAAATAACGTAAAGTAAAGAATCACAATGAAAACCAGCTATTATTTCATTGAATTACTGGTAGTTGCTCAGAAATAGCGTGTTATTGGCAATGAAACCTATAAAGCTTAAAACAAAGTTTACTAAATAAAGATTGATTTTCTCCAAAAGAGTCGATTAAATTCACATGAAAATGCTTGAAATCAACGTAAAGTACAGAATCACAATGAAATTAAGCTATTATTTCATTGATTTACTGGTAGTTGCTCAGAATATAGCGTGTTTTTTGCAATGAGACTTAATAAGCTTAAAACAGTGTTTCCTAAATAAACATTGATTTTGTCCAAAAGGGTCGATAAAATTACATGAAAATGCTTGAAAACAACGTAAAGTACAGTATCACCATGAAATCAAGCTATTATTTCATTGAATTACTGGTAGTTGCTCAGAAATAGCGTGTTATTGGCAATGAAACATATTAAGCTTAAAACAGTCTTCACTAAATAAACATTGATTTCTCCAAAAGGGTCGATAAAATTATATGAAAATGCTTGAAAATAATGTAAAGTAAAGAATCACAATGAAAACCAGCTATTATTTCATTGAATTACTGGTAGTTGCTCAGAAATAGCGTGTTATTGGCAATGAAACCTATAAAGCTTAAAACAAAGTTTACTAAATAAAGATTGATTTTCTCCAAAAGAGTCGATTAAATTCACATGAAAATGCTTGAAATCAACGTAAAGTACAGAATCACAATGAAATTAAGCTATTATTTCATTGATTTACTGGTAGTTTCTCAGAATATAGCGTGTTTTTTGCAATGAGACTTAATAAGCTTAAAACAGTGTTTACTAAATAAACATTGATTTTGTCCAAAAGGGTCGATAAAATTACATGAAAATGCTTGAAAACAACGTAAAGTACAGTATCACCATGAAATCAAGCTATTATTTCATTGAATTACTGGTAGTTGCTCAGAAATAGCGTGTTATTGGCAATGAAACCTATAACGCTTGAAACAGCGTTTACTAAATAAACATTGATTTTCTCCAAAAGTGTCGATTAAATTCACATGAAAATGCTTGAAAACAACATAAAGTACAGAATTACAATGAAAACAAGCTATCATATTATTGGATTACTGCTAGTTGCTCAGAAATAGCGTGTTATTGGCAATGAAACTTAATAAGCTAAATACAGTGTTTACTAAATAAACATTGATTTTCTCCAAAAGGGTCGAAAAAAAAAACATGAAAATGCTTGACAACTACGTAAAGTACAGAATCACAATGAAAACCAGCTATCATATTATTGGATTACTGCTAGTTTTTCAGAAATAGCGTGTTATTGGGAATGAGACTTATTAAGCTTAAAACAGTATTTACTAAATAAACATTGATTTTCTCCAAAAGGGTCGATTGAATTGACATGAATATGCTTGAAAACAACATAAAGTACAGAATTACAATGAAAACAAGCTATCATATTATTGTATTACTGCTAGTTTTTCAGAAATAGCGTGTTATTTGCAATGAGACTTATTCAGCTTAAAACAGTAGTTACTAAATAAACATTGATATTCTATAAAAGGGTCGACAAAATAAACATGAAAATGCTTGAAAACAACGTAAAGTACATAATCACAATGAAAACCAGCTATCATATTATTTGATTACTGCTAGTTTTTCAGAAATAGCGTGTTATTGGCAATGAGACTTATTAAGCTTAAAACAGTATTTACTAAATAAACATTGAGTTTCACCAAAAGGGTCGATTAAATTCACATGAAAATGCTTGAAAACAACGTAAAGTACAGAATCACCATGAAATCAAGCTATTGTTTCATTGAATTACTGGTAGTTGCTCAGAAATAGCGTGTTATTGGCAATGAAACCTATAACGCTTGAAACAGCGTTTACTAAATAAACATTGATTGTCTCCAAAAGGGTCGATTAAATTCACATGAAATGCTTGAAATCAATGTAAAGTACAGAATCACAATGAAATCAAGCTATCATTTGATTGAATTACTGGTAGTTGCTCAGTAATAGCGTGTTATTTGCAATGAGACTTATTAGGCTTAAAACAGTGTTTACTAAATAAACATTGATTTTCTCCAAAAGGGTCGATTAAATTCTTATGAAAATGCTTGAAAACGACGTAAAGTACAGAATCACAATGAAAACAATGTATCATATTATTGGATTATTGCTAGTTTTTCAGAAATTGCATGTCATTTGCAATGAGACTTATTAATCTTAAAACAGTGTTTAATAAATAAACATTGATGTTCTCAAAAAGGGTCGATAAACTTCACATGAAAATGCTTGAAAACAACATAAAGTACAGAATTACAATGATAACAAGCTATCATATTATTGGATTACTGCTAGTTTTTAAGAAAAAGCGTGTTATTGGCAATGAGACTTATTAAGCTTAAAACAGTAATTATTAAATAAACATTGATTTTCTCCAAAAAGGACGATTAAATTCACATGAAAATGCTTGAAATCAACGTAAAGTACAGAATCAACAGGAAAACAAACTATTTTTTCGTTGAATTACTGCTAGTCCTTATTAAAAAATAGCGTGCTATTTGAAATCAGACTAACAAGACCTATAACAGTGTTTTCTAAAAATATATTGATTTTCTAAAAATGGGTCTATTAATTTCACAAAACTATGCTTGAAATCAACTTAAGGTACAGAATTACAATGAAAACAAGCTATTATTTAACTGAATTACTGCTAGTTTTTCAGAAAAGGCATGTCATTTTCAATGAGGCGTATTCAGCTTAAAAAAGTGTTTATTGATTTTGGCGTATTGATTTTCTCCAAAAGGGTCGATTAAATTCACATGAATATTTTTGAAAACAACGTAAAGTACAGAATCGAAATGAATACAAGCTATCATATTATTGGATTACTGCTAGTTTTTCAGAAATTGCGTGTTATTGGCAATGAACCTTATTAAGCTTAAAACAGTATTTACTAAATAAACATTCATTTTCTCCAAATGGGTCGATAAAATTACATGAAAATGCTTGAAAACAACGTAAAGTACAGAATCACAATGAAATCAAGCTATTATTTCATTGAATTACTGGTAGTTGCTCAGAAATAGCGTGTTATTGGCAATGAACCTTATTAAGCTTAAAACAGTATTTACTAAATAAACATTCATTTTCTCCAAATGGGTCGATAAAATTACATGAAAATGCTTGAAAACAACGTAAAGTAAAGAATCACAATGAAAACTAGCTATTATTTCATTGAATTACTGGTAGTTGCTCAGAAATAGCGTGTTATTGGCAATGAAACCTATAAAGCTTAAAACAAAGTTTACTAAATAAAGATTGATTTTCTCCAAAAGGGTCGAAAAAAAAAACATGAAAATGCTTGAAATCAACGAAAAGTACAGAATCACAATGAAATCAAGCTATTATTTGATTGAATTACTGCTAGTTTTTCAGAAATAGCGTGTTATTGGGAAAGAGACTTATTAAGCTTAAAACAGTATTTACTAAATAAACATTGATTTTCTCCAAAAGGGTCGATTGAATTCACATGAATATGCTTGAAAACAACAAAAAGTACAGAATTACAATGAAAACAAGCTATCATATTATTGTATTACTGCTAGTTTTTCAGAAATAGCGTGTTATTTGCAATGAGACTTATTCAGCTTAAACAGTAGTTACTAAATAAACATTGATATTCTACAAAAGGGTCGACAAAATAAACATGAAAATGCTTGAAAACAACGTAAAGTAAAGAATCACAATGAAAACTAGCTATTATTTCATTGAATTACTGGTAGTTGCTCAGAAATAGCGTGTTATTGGCAATGAAACCTATAAAGCTTAAAACAAAGTTTACTAAATAAAGATTGATTTTCTCCAAAAGGGTCGAAAAAAAAAACATGAAAATGCTTGAAATCAACGTAAAGTACAGAATCACAATGAAATCAAGCTATTATTTGATTGAATTACTGCTAGTTTTTCAGAAATAGCGTGTTATTGGGAAAGAGACTTATTAAGCTTAAAACAGTATTTACTAAATAAACATTGATTTTCTCCAAAAGGGTCGATTGAATTCACATGAATATGCTTGAAAACAACATAAAGTACAGAATTACAATGAAAACAAGCTATCATATTATTGTATTACTGCTAGTTTTTCAGAAATAGCGTGTTATTTGCAATGAGACTTATTCAGCTTAAACAGTAGTTACTAAATAAACATTGATATTCTACAAAAGGGTCGACAAAATAAACATGAAAATGCTTGAAAACAACGTAAAGTACATAATCACAATGAAAACCAGCTATCATATTATTTGATTACTGCTAGTTTTTCAGAAATAGCGTGTTATTGGCAATGAGACTTATTAAGCTTAAAACAGTATTTACTAAATAATCATTGAGTTTCACCAAAAGGGTCGATTAAATTCACATGAAAATGCTTGAAAACAACGTAAAGTACAGAATCACCATGAAATCAAGCTATTATTTCATTGAATTACTGGTAGTTGCTCAGAAATAGCGTGTTATTGGCAATGAAACCTATAAGGCTTGAAACAGCGTTTACTAAATAAACATTGATTGTCTCCAAAAGGGTCGATTAAATTCACATGAAATGCTTGAAATCAACGTAAAGTACAGAATCACAATGAAATCAAGCTATTATTTGATTGAATTACTGGTAGTTGCTCAGAAATAGCGTGTTATTTGCGATGAGACTTATTAGGCTTAAAACAGTGTTTACAAAATAAACATTGATTTTCTCCAAAAGGGTCGATTAAATTCTTATGAAAATGCTTGAAAACGACGTAAAGTACAGAATCACAATGAAAACAATGTATCATATTATTGGATTATCGCTAGTTTTTCAGAAATTGCATGTCATTTGCAATGAGACTTATTAATCTTAAAACAGTGTTTAATAAATAAACATTGATGTTCTCAAAAAGGGTCGATAAGATTCACATGAAAATGCTTGAAAACAACATAAAGTACAGAATTACAATGATAACAAGCTATCATATTACTGGATTACTGCTAGTTTTTAAGAAAAAGCGTGTTATTGGCAATGAACCTTATTAAGCTTAAAACAGTATTTACTAAATAAACATTCATTTTCTCCAAATGGGTCGATAAAATTACATGAAAATGCTTGAAAACAACGTAAAGTACAGAATCACAATGAAATCATGCTATTATTTCATTGAATTTCTGGTAATTGCTCAGAAATTGCGTGTTATTGGCAAAGAGACTTATTAAGCTTAAAACAGTATTTACTAAATAAACATTGATTTTCATCGAAAGGGTCAAATAAATTGACATGAAAATGCTTGAAAACAACGTAAAGTACAGAATCACAATGAAAACAAGCTATTATTTCACTGAATTTCTGGTAATTGCTCAGAAATTGCGTGTTATTGGCAATGAGACTTTTTAAGCTTAAAACAGTATTTACTAAATAAACATTGAATTTCTCTAAAAAGGTCGATTAAGTTCACATAAAAATGCTTGAAAACAACGTAAAGTACAGAATCACCATGAAATCAAGCTATTATTTCATTGAATTACTGGTAGTTGCTCAGAAATAGCGTGTTATTGGCAATGAAACCTATAACGCTTGAAACAGCGTTTACTAAATAAACATTGATTGTCTCCAAAAGGGTCGATTAAATTCACATGAAATGCTTGAAATCAACGTAAAGTACAGAATCACAATGAAATCAAGCTATTATTTGATTGAATTACTGGTAGTTGCTCAGAAATAGCGTGTTATTTGCAATGAGACTTATTAGGCTTAAAACAGTGTTTACTAGATAAACATTGATTTTCTCCAAAAGGGTCGATTAAATTCTTATGAAAATGCTTGAAAACGACGTAAAGTACATAATCACAATGAAAACCAGCTATCATATTATTTCATTACTGCTAGTTTTTCAGAAATAGCGTGTTATTGGCAATGAGACTTATTAAGCTTAAAACAGTATTTACTAAATAAACATTGAGTTTCACCAAAAGGGTCGACAAAATAAACATGAAAATGCTTGAAAACAACGTAAAGTACATAATCACAATGAAAACCAGCTATCATATTATTTGATTACTGCTAGTTTTTCAGAAATAGCGTGTTATTGGCAATGAGACTTATTAAGCTTAAAACAGTATTTACTAAATAATCATTGAGTTTCACCAAAAGGGTCGATTAAATTCACATGAAAAAGCTTGAAAACAACGTAAAGTACAGAATCACCATGAAATCAAGCTATTATTTCATTGAATTACTGGTAGTTGCTCAGAAATAGCGTGTTATTGGCAATGAAACCTATAACGCTTGAAACAGCGTTTACTAAATAAACATTGATTTTCTCCAAAAGGGTCGATTAAATTCTTATGAAAATGCTTGAAAACGACGTAAAGTACAGAATCACAATGAAAACAATGTATCATATTATTTGATTATTGCTAGTTTTTCAGAAATTGCATGTCATTTGCAATGAGACTTATTAATCTTAAAACAGTGTTTAATAAATAAACATTGATGTTCTCAAAAAGGGTCGATAAACTTCACATGAAAATGCTTGAAAACAACATAAAGTACAGAATTACAATGATAACAAGCTATCATATTATTGGATTACTGCTAGTTTTTAAGAAAAAGCGTGTTATTGGCAATGAGACTTATTAAGCTTAAAACAGTAATTATTAAATAAACATTGATTTTCTCCAAAAAGGACGATTAAATTCACATGAAAATACTTGAAATCAACGTAAAGTACAGAATCAACAGGAAAACAAACTATTTTTTCGTTGAATTACTGCTAGTCCTTATTAAAAAATAGCGTGCTATTTGAAATCAGACTAACAAGACCTATAACAGTGTTTTCTAAAAATATATTGATTTTCTAAAAATGGGTCTATTAATTTCACAAAACTATGCTTGAAATCAACTTAAGGTACAGAATTACAATGAAAACAAGCTATTATTTAACTGAATTACTGCTAGTTTTTCAGAAAAGGCATGTCATTTTCAATGAGGCGTATTCAGCTTAAAAAAGTGTTTATTGATTTTGGCGTATTGATTTTCTCCAAAAGGGTCGATTAAATTCACATGAATATTTTTGAAAACAACGTAAAGTACAGAATCGAAATGAAAACAAGCTATCATATTATTGGATTACTGCTAGTTTTTCAGAAATTGCGTGTTATTGGCAATGAACCTTATTAAGCTTAAAACAGTATTTACTAAATAAACATTCATTTTCTCCAAATGGGTCGATAAAATTACATGAAAATGCTTGAAAACAACGTAAAGTACAGAATCACAATGAAATCAAGCTATTATTTCATTGAATTACTGGTAGTTGCTCAGAAATAGCGTGTTATTGGCAATGAAAAATATTAAGCTTAAAACAGTCTTCACTAAAAAAGCATTGATTTTGACCAAAAGGGTCGATAAAATTACATGAAAATGCTTGAAAACAACGTAAAGTACAGAATCACAATGAAATCAAGCTATTATTTGATTGAATTACTGGTAGTTGCTCAGAAATTGCGTGTTATTGGCAATGAGACTTTTTAAGCTTAAAATAGTATTTACTAAATAAACATTGAATTTCTCCAAAAAGGTCGATTAAGTTCACATAAAAATGCTTGAAAACAACGTAAAGTACAGAATCACAATGAAATCAAGCTTTTATTTCATTGAATTACTGGTAGTTGCTCAGAAATAGCGTGTTATTGGCAATGAAAAATATTAAGCTTGAAACAGTCTTCACTAAAAAAACATTGATTTTGACCAAAAGGGTCGATAAAATTACATGAAAATGCTTGACAACAACGTAAAGTAAAGAATCACAATGAAAACTAGCTATTATTTCATTGAATTACTGGTAGTTGCTCAGAAATAGCGTGTTATTGGCAATGAAACCTATAAAGCTTAAAACAAAGTTTACTAAATAAAGATTGATTTTCTCCAAAAGGGTCGAAAAAAAAAACATGAAAATGCTTGAAATCAACGTAAAGTACAGAATCACAATGAAATCAAGCTATTATTTGATTGAATTACTGCTAGTTTTTCAGAAATAGCGTGTTATTGGGAATGAGACTTATTAAGCTTAAAACAGTATTTACTAAATAAACATTGATTTTCTCCAAAAGGGTCGATTGAATTCACATGAATATGCTTGAAAACAACATAAAGTACAGAATTACAATGAAAACAAGCTATCATATTATTGTATTACTGCTAGTTTTTCAGAAATAGCGTGTTATTTGCAATGAGACTTATTCAGCTTAAACAGTAGTTACTAAATAAACATTGATATTCTACAAAAGGGTCGACAAAATAAACATGAAAATGCTTGAAAACAACGTAAAGTACATAATCACAATGAAAACCAGCTATCATATTATTTGATTACTGCTAGTTTTTCAGAAATAGCGTGTTATTGGCAATGAGACTTATTAAGCTTAAAACAGTATTTACTAAATAATCATTGAGTTTCACCAAAAGGGTCGATTAAATTCACATGAAAATGCTTGAAAACAACATAAAGTACAGAATCACCATGAAATCAAGCTATTATTTCATTGAATTACTGGTAGTTGCTCAGAAATAGCGTGTTATTGGCAATGAAACCTATAAGGCTTGAAACAGCGTTTACTAAATAAACATTGATTGTCTCCAAAAGGGTCGATTAAATTCACATGAAATGCTTGAAATCAACGTAAAGTACAGAATCACAATGAAATCAAGCTATTATTTGATTGAATTACTGGTAGTTGCTCAGAAATAGCGTGTTATTTGCAATGAGACTTATTAGGCTTAAAACAGTGTTTACAAAATAAACATTGATTTTCTCCAAAAGGGTCGATTAAATTCTTATGAAAATGCTTGAAAACGACGTAAAGTACAGAATCACAATGAAAACAATGTATCATATTATTGGATTATTGCTAGTTTTTCAGAAATTGCATGTCATTTGCAATGAGACTTATTAATCTTAAAACAGTGTTTAATAAATAAACATTGATGTTCTCAAAAAGGGTCGATAAAATTCACATAAAAATGCTTGAAAACAACATAAAGTACAGAATTACAATGATAACAAGCTATCATATTATTGGATTACTGCTAGTTTTTAAGAAAAAGCGTGTTATTGGCAATGAACCTTATTAAGCTTAAAACAGTATTTACTAAATAAACATTCATTTTCTCCAAATGGGTCGATAAAATTACATGAAAATGCTTGAAAACAACGTAAAGTACAGAAACACAATGAAATCAAGCTACTATTTCATTGAATTTCTGGTAATTGCTCAGAAATTGCGTGTTATTGGCAAAGAGACTTATTAAGCTTAAAACCGTATTTACTAAATAAACATTGATTTTCACCGAAAGGGTCAAGTAAATTGACATGAAAATGTTTGAAAACAACGTAAAGTACAGAATCACAATGAAAACAAGCTATTATTTCATTGAATTTCTGGTAATTGCTCAGAAATTGCGTGTTATTGGCAATGAGACTTTTTAAGCTTAAAACAGTATTTACTAAATAAACATTGAATTTCTCCAAAAAGGTCGATTAAGTTCACATAAAAATGCTTGAAAACAACGTAAAGTACAGAATCACAATGAAATCAAGCTTTTATTTCATTGAATTACTGGTAGTTGCTCAGAAATAGCGTGTTATTGGCAATGAAAAATATTAAGCTTGAAACAGTCTTCACTAAAAAAACATTGATTTTGACCAAAAGGGTCGATAAAATTACATGAAAATGCTTGAAAACAACATAAAGTACAGAATAACAATGAAAACAAGCTATCATATTATTGTATTACTGCTAGTTTTTCAGAAATAGCGTGTTATTTGCAATGAGACTTATTCAGCTTAAACAGTAGTTACTAAATAAACATTGATATTCTACAAAAGGGTCGACAAAATAAACATGAAAATGCTTGAAAACAACGTAAAGTACATAATCACAATGAAAACCAGCTATCATATTATTTGATTACTGCTAGTTTTTCAGAAATAGCGTGTTATTGGCAATGAGACTTATTAAGCTTAAAACAGTATTTACTAAATAAACATTCATTTTCTCCAAATGGGTCGATAAAATTACATGAAAATGCTTGAAAACAACGTAAAGTACAGAATCACAATGAAATCAAGCTATTATTTCATTGAATTTCTGGTAATTGCTCAGAAATTGCGTGTTATTGGCAAAGAGACTTATTAAGCTTAAAACAGTATTTACTAAATAAACATTGATTTTCACCGAAAGGGTCTATTAAATTGACATGAAAATGCTTGAAAACAACGTAAAGTACAGAATCACAATGAAAACAAGCTATTATTTCATTGAATTTCTGGTAATTGCTCAGAAATTGCGTGTTATTGGCAATGAGACTTTTTAAGCTTAAAATAGTATTTACTAAATAAACATTGAATTTCTCCAAAAAGGTCGATTAAGTTCACATAAAAATGCTTGAAAACAACGTAAAGTACAGAATCACAATGAAATCAAGCTTTTATTTCATTGAATTACTGGTAGTTGCTCAGAAATAGCGTGTTATTGGCAATGAAAAATATTAAGCTTGAAACAGTCTTCACTAAAAAAACATTGATTTTGACCAAAAGGGTCGATAAAATTACATGAAAATGCTTGAAAACAACGTAAAGTAAAGAATCACAATGAAAACTAGCTATTATTTCATTGAATTACTGGTAGTTGCTCAGAAATAGCGTGTTATTGGCAATGAAACCTATAAAGCTTAAAACAAAGTTTACTAAATAAAGATTGATTTTCTCCAAAAGGGTCCAAAAAAAAAACATGAAAATGCTTGAAATCAACGTAAAGTACAGAATCACAATGAAATCAAGCTATTATTTGATTGAATTACTGCTAGTTTTTCAGAAATAGCGTGTTATTGGGAATGAGACTTATTAAGCTTAAAACAGTATTTACTAAATAAACATTGATTTTCTCCAAAAGGGTCGATTGAATTCACATGAATATGCTTGAAAACAACATAAAGTACAGAATTACAATGAAAACAAGCTATCATATTATTGTATTACTGCTAGTTTTTCAGAAATAGCGTGTTATTTGCAATGAGACTTATTCAGCTTAAACAGTAGTTACTAAATAAACATTGATATTCTACAAAAGGGTCGACAAAATAAACATGAAAATGCTTGAAAACAACGTAAAGTACATAATCACAATGAAAACCAGCTATCATATTATTTGATTACTGCTAGTTTTTCAGAAATAGCGTGTTATTGGCAATGAGACTTATTAAGCTTAAAACAGTATTTACTAAATAATCATTGAGTTTCACCAAAAGGGTCGATTAAATTCACATGAAAATGCTTGAAAACAACGTAAAGTACAGAATCACCATGAAATCAAGCTATTATTTCATTGAATTACTGGTAGTTGCTCAGAAATAGCGTGTTATTGGCAATGAAACCTATAAGGCTTGAAACAGCGTTTACTAAATAAACATTGATTGTCTCCAAAAGGGTCGATTAAATTCACATGAAATGCTTGAAATCAACGTAAAGTACAGAATCACAATGAAATCAAGCTATTATTTGATTGAATTACTGGTAGTTGCTCAGAAATAGCGTGTTATTTGCAATGAGACTTATTAGGCTTAAAACAGTGTTTACAAAATAAACATTGATTTTCTCCAAAAGGGTCGATTAAATTCTTATGAAAATGCTTGAAAACGACGTAAAGTACAGAATCACAATGAAAACAATGTATCATATTATTGGATTATTGCTAGTTTTTCAGAAATTGCATGTCATTTGCAATGAGACTTATTAATCTTAAAACAGTGTTTAATAAATAAACATTGATGTTCTCAAAAAGGGTCGATAAAATTCACATGAAAATGCTTGAAAACAACATAAAGTACAGAATTACAATGATAACAAGCTATCATATTATTGGATTACTGCTAGTTTTTAAGAAAAAGCGTGTTATTGGCAATGAACCTTATTAAGCTTAAAACAGTATTTACTAAATAAACATTCATTTTCTCCAAATGGGTCGATAAAATTACATGAAAATGCTTGAAAACAACGTAAAGTACAGAATCACAATGAAATCAAGCTATTATTTCATTGAATTTCTGGTAATTGCTCAGAAATTGCGTGTTATTGGCAAAGAGACTTATTAAGCTTAAAACAGTATTTACTAAATAAACATTGATTTTCACCGAAAGGGTCAAGTAAATTGACATGAAAATGCTTGAAAACAACGTAAAGTACAGAATCACAATGAAAACAAGCTATTATTTCACTGAATTTCTGGTAATTGCTCAGAAATTGCGTGTTATTGGCAATGAGACTTTTTAAGCTTAAAACAGTATTTACTAAATAAACATTGAATTTCTCCAAAAAGGTCGATTAAGTTCACATAAAAATGCTTGAAAACAACGTAAAGTACAGAATCACAATGAAATCAAGCTTTTATTTCATTGAATTACTGGTAGTTGCTCAGAAATAGCGTGTTATTGGCAATGAAAAATATTAAGCTTAAAGCAGTCTTCACTAAAAAAACATTGATTTTGACCAAAAGGGTCGATAAAATTACATGAAAATGCTTGAAAACAACATAAAGTACAGAATAACAATGAAAACAAGCTATCATATTATTGTATTACTGCTAGTTTTTCAGAAATAGCGTGTTATTTGCAATGAGACTTATTCAGCTTAAACAGTAGTTACTAAATAAACATTGATATTCTACAAAAGGGTCGACAAAATAAACATGAAAATGCTTGAAAACAACGTAAAGTACATAATCACAATGAAAACCAGCTATCATATTATTTGATTACTGCTAGTTTTTCAGAAATAGCGTGTTATTGGCAATGAGACTTATTAAGCTTAAAACAGTATTTACTAAATAATCATTAAGTTTCACCAAAAGGGTCGATTAAATTCACATGAAAATGCTTGAAAACAACGTAAAGTACAGAATCACCATGAAATCAAGCTATCATTTCATTGAATTACTGGTAGTTGCTCAGAAATAGCGTGTTATTGGCAATGAAACCTATAACGCTTGAAACAGCGTTTACTAATTAAACATTGATTGTCTCCAAAAGGGTCGATTAAATTCACATGAAATGCTTGAAATCAACGTAAAGTACAGAATCACAATGAAATCAAGCTATTATTTGATTGAATTACTGGTAGTTGCTCAGAAATAGCGTGTTATTTGCAATGAGACTTATTAGGCTTAAAACAGTGTTTACTAGATAAACATTGATTTTCTCCAAAAGGGTCGATTAAATTCTTATGAAAATGCTTGAAAACGACGTAAAGTACAGAATCACAATGAAAACAATGTATCATATTATTGGATTACTGCTAGTTTTTAAGGAAAAGCGTGCTATTGACAATGAGACTTATTAAGCTTAAAACAGTAATTATTAAATAAACATTGATTTTCTCCAAAAAGGACGATTAAATTCACATGAAAATGCTTGAATTCAACGTAAAGTACAGAATCAAAAGGAAAAAAAACTATTTTTTCGTTGAATTACTGCTAGTCCTTAATAAAAAATAGCGTGCTATTTGAAATCAGACTAACAAGACCTATAACAGTGTTTTCTAAAAATATATTGATTTTCTAAAAATGGGTTTATTAATTTCACAAAACTATGCTTGAAATCAACTTAAAGTACAGAATTACAATGAAAACAAGCTATTATTTCATTGAATTACTGGTAGTTGCTCAGAAATAGCGTGTTATTGGGAATGAGACTTATTCAGCTTAAAACAGTATTTACAAAATAAACATTGATTTTCTTCAAAAGGGTCCATTGAATTCACATGAATATGCTTGAAAACAACATAAAGTACAGAATTACAATGAAAACAAGCTATCATATTATTGTATTACTGCTAGTTTTTCAGAAATAGCGTGTTATTTGCAATGAGACTTATTCAGCTTAAACAGTAGTTACTAAATAAACATTGATATTCTACAAAAGGGTCGACAAAATAAACATGAAAATGCTTGAAAACAACGTAAAGTACATAATCACAATGAAAACCAACTATAATATTGTTTGATTACTGCTAGTTTTTCAGAAATAGAGTGTTATTGGCAATGAGACTTATTAAGCTTAAAACAGTATTTACTAAATAAACATTGAGTTTCACCAAAAGGGTCGATTAAATTCACATGAAAATGCTTGAAAACAACGTAAAGTACAGAATCACAATGAAAACAAGCTATTATTTCATTGAATTACTGGTAGTTGCTCAGAAATAGGGTGTTATTGGCAATGAAAATTATTAAGCTTAAAACAGTATTTACTAAATAAACATTGAATTTCTCCAAAAAGGTCGATTAAGTTCACATAAAAATGCTTGAAAACAACGTAAAGTACAGAATCACAATGAAATCAAGCTTTTATTTCATTGAATTACTGGTAGTTGCTCAGAAATAGCGTGTTATTGGCAATGAAACATATTAAGCTTAAAACAGTGTTTACTACATAAACATTGATTTTGTCCAAAAGGGTCGATAAAATTACATGAAAATGCTTGAAAACAACGTAAAGTAAAGAATCACAATGAAAACCAGCTATTATTTCATTGAATTACTGGTAGTTGCTCAGAAATAGTGTGTTATTGGCAATGAAACCTATAAAGCTTAAAACAAAGTTTACTAAATAAAGATTGATTTTCTCCAAAAGGGTCGATTAAATTCACATGAAAATGCTTGATATCAACGTAAAGTACAGAATCACAATGAAATTAAGCTATTATTTCATTGATTTACTGGTAGTTGCTCAGAATATAGCGTGTTATTTGCAATGAGACTTATTAAGCTTAAAACAGTGTTTACTAAATAAACATTGATTTTGTCCAAAAGGGTCGATAAAATTACATGAAAATGCTTGAAAACAACGTAAAGTGAAGAATCATCATGAAATCAAGCTATTATTTCATTGAATTACTGGTAGTTGCTCAGAAATAGCGTGTTATTGGCAATGAAACCTATAACGCTTGAAACAGCGTTTACTAAATAAACATTGATTTTCTCCAAAAGGGTCGATTAAATTCTTATGAAAATGCTTGAAAACGACGTAAAGTACAGAATCACAATGAAAACAATGTATCATATTATTGGATTATTGCTAGTTTTTCAGAAATTGCATGTCATTTGCAATGAGACTTATTAAGCTTAAAACAGTATTTACTAAATAAACATTAATTTTCTCCAAAAAGAACGAATAAATCCACAAGAGAATACTTGAAATCAACGTAAAGTACAGAATCAAAAGGAAAACAAACTATTTTTTCGTTGAATTACTGCTAGTCCTTAATAAAAAATAGCGTGCTATTTGAAATCAGACTAACAAGACCTATAACAGTGTTTTCTAAAAATATATTGATTTTCTAAAAATGGGTCTATTAATTTCAAAAAACTATGCTTGAAATCAACTTAAAGTACAGAATTACAATGAAAACAAGCTATTATTTAACTGAATTACTGCTAGTTTTTCAAAAAAGGCGTGTCATTTGCAATGAAGCGTATTCAGCTTAAAAATGTGTTTATTGATTTTGGCGTATTGATTTTCTCCAAAAGGGTCGATTAAATTCACATGAAAATTTTTGAAAACAACGTAAAGTACAGAATCGAAATGAAAACAAGCTATCATATTATTGGATTACTGCTAGTTTTTCAGAAATTGCGTGTTATTGGCAATGAACCTTATTAAGCTTAAAACAGTATTTACTAAATAAACATTGATTTTCACCAAAAGGGTCGATTAAATTCACATGAAAATGCTTGAAAACAACGTAAAGTACAGAATCACAATGAAAACAAGCTATTATTTCATTGAATTTCTGGTAATTGCTCAGAAATAGCGTGTTATTGGCAATGAAACATATTAAGCTTAAAACAGTGTTTACTACATAAACATTGATTTTGTCCAAAAGGGTCGATAAAATTACATGAAAATGCTTGAAAACAACGTAAAGTAAAGAATCACAATGAAAACCAGCTATTATTTCATTGAATTACTGGTAGTTGCTCAGAAATAGTGTGTTATTGGCAATGAAACCTATAAAGCTTAAAACAAAGTTTACTAAATAAAGATTGATTTTCTCCAAAAGGGTCGATTAAATTCACATGAAAATGCTTGATATCAACGTAAAGTACAGAATCACAATGAAATTAAGCTATTATTTCATTGATTTACTGGTAGTTGCTCAGAATATAGCGTGTTATTTGCAATGAGACTTATTAAGCTTAAAACAGTGTTTACTAAATAAACATTGATTTTGTCCAAAAGGGTCGATAAAATTACATGAAAATGCTTGAAAACAACGTAAAGTGAAGAATCATCATGAAATCAAGCTATTATTTCATTGAATTACTGGTAGTTGCTCAGAAATAGCGTGTTATTGGCAATGAAACCTATAACGCTTGAAACAGCGTTTACTAAATAAACATTGATTTTCTCCAAAAGGGTCGATTAAATTCTTATGAAAATGCTTGAAAACGACGTAAAGTACAGAATCACAATGAAAACAATGTATCATATTATTGGATTATTGCTAGTTTTTCAGAAATTGCATGTCATTTGCAATGAGACTTATTAAGCTTAAAACAGTATTTACTAAATAAACATTAATTTTCTCCAAAAAGAACGAATAAATCCACAAGAGAATACTTGAAATCAACGTAAAGTACAGAATCAAAAGGAAAACAAACTATTTTTTCGTTGAATTACTGCTAGTCCTTAATAAAAAATAGCGTGCTATTTGAAATCAGACTAACAAGACCTATAACAGTGTTTTCTAAAAATATATTGATTTTCTAAAAATGGGTCTATTAATTTCAAAAAACTATGCTTGAAATCAACTTAAAGTACAGAATTACAATGAAAACAAGCTATTATTTAACTGAATTACTGCTAGTTTTTCAAAAAAGGCGTGTCATTTGCAATGAAGCGTATTCAGCTTAAAAATGTGTTTATTGATTTTGGCGTATTGATTTTCTCCAAAAGGGTCGATTAAATTCACATGAAAATTTTTGAAAACAACGTAAAGTACAGAATCGAAATGAAAACAAGCTATCATATTATTGGATTACTGCTAGTTTTTCAGAAATTGCGTGTTATTGGCAATGAACCTTATTAAGCTTAAAACAGTATTTACTAAATAAACATTGATTTTCACCAAAAGGGTCGATTAAATTCACATGAAAATGCTTGAAAACAACGTAAAGTACAGAATCACAATGAAAACAAGCTATTATTTCATTGAATTTCTGGTAATTGCTCAGAAATAGCGTGTTATTTGCAATGAGACTTATAGAGCTTAAAACAGTATTTACTAAATAAATATTGATTTTCTCCAAAAAGGTCGATTAAATTCTAATGAATGTGCTTGAAAACGACGTAAAGTACAGAATCACAATGAAAACAAGCTATCATATTATTGTATTACTGCCAGTTTTTCAGAAATTGCATATGATTTGCAATGAGACTTATTAAGCTTAAAACAGTATTTACTAAATAAACATTAATTTTCTCCAAAAAGGTCAATTAAATTCACAAGAGAATACTTGAAATCAACGTAAAGTACAGAATCACAAGGAAAACAAACTATTTTTTCGTTGAATTACTGCTAGTTCTTAATAAAAAATAGCGTGCTTTTTGAAATCAGACTAACAAGGCCTATAACAGAGTTTTCTAAAAATACATTGATTTTATAAAAATGGGTCCATTATTTTCACAAAGCAATGCTTGAAATCAACGTAAAGTACAGAATTACAATGAAAACAAGCTATTATTTAACTGAATAACTGCCAGTTTTTCAGAAAAGGCGTGTCATTTGCAATGAGACATATTCAGCTTAAAAAAGTGTTTATTGATTTTTGCGTATTGATTTTCTCCAAAAGGGTCGATTAAATTCACATGAAAATTTTTGAAAACAACGTCAAGTACAGAATTACCATCAAAACAAGCGATCATATTATTGGATTACTGCTTGTTTTTCAGAAATTGCGTGTTATTGGCAATGAACCTTATTAAGCTTAAAACAGTATTTACTAAACAAAAATTGATTCTCTACAAAAAGGTCGATTAAGTTCGCATGAAATGCTTGAAAACAACATAAAGTACAGAATTACAATGAAAACAAGCTATCATATTATTGGATTACTGCTAGTTGCTCAGAAATAGCGTGTTATTGGCAATGAAACTTAATAAGCTTAAAACAGTGTTTACTAAATAAACATTGATTTTCTCCAAAAGGGTCGACAAAATAAACATGAAAATGCTTGAAAAACAACGTAAAGTACAGAATCACAATGAAAACCAGCTATCATATTATTGGATTACTGCTAGTTGTTCAGAAATAGCGTGTTATTGGCAATGAGACTTATTAAGCTTAAAACAGTATTTACTAAATAAACATTGAGTTTCACCAAAAGGGTCGATTAAATTCACATGAAAATGCTTGAAAACAACGTAAAGTACAGAATCACAATGAAAACAAGCTATTATTTCATTGAATTACTGGTAGTTGCTCAGAAATAGGGTGTTATTGGCAATGAAAATTATTAAGCTTAAAACAGTATTTACTAAATAAACATTGAATTTCTCCAAAAAGGTCGATTAAGTTCACATAAAAATGCTTGAAAACAACGTAAAGTACAGAATCACAATGAAATCAAGCTTTTATTTCATTGAATTACTGGTAGTTGCTCAGAAATAGCGTGTTATTGGCAATGAAACATATTAAGCTTAAAACAGTGTTTACTACATAAACATTGATTTTGTCCAAAAGGGTCGATAAAATTACATGAAAATGCTTGAAAACAACGTAAAGTAAAGAATCACAATGAAAACCAGCTATTATTTCATTGAATTACTGGTAGTTGCTCAGAAATAGTGTGTTATTGGCAATGAAACCTATAAAGCTTAAAACAAAGTTTACTAAATAAAGATTGATTTTCTCCAAAAGGGTCGATTAAATTCACATGAAAATGCTTGATATCAACGTAAAGTACAGAATCACAATGAAATTAAGCTATTATTTCATTGATTTACTGGTAGTTGCTCAGAATATAGCGTGTTATTTGCAATGAGACTTATTAAGCTTAAAACAGTGTTTACTAAATAAACATTGATTTTGTCCAAAAGGGTCGATAAAATTACATGAAAATGCTTGAAAACAACGTAAAGTGAAGAATCATCATGAAATCAAGCTATTATTTCATTGAATTACTGGTAGTTGCTCAGAAATAGCGTGTTATTGGCAATGAAACCTATAACGCTTGAAACAGCGTTTACTAAATAAACATTGATTTTCTCCAAAAGGGTCGATTAAATTCTTATGAAAATGCTTGAAAACGACGTAAAGTACAGAATCACAATGAAAACAATGTATCATATTATTGGATTATTGCTAGTTTTTCAGAAATTGCATGTCATTTGCAATGAGACTTATTAAGCTTAAAACAGTATTTACTAAATAAACATTAATTTTCTCCAAAAAGAACGAATAAATCCACAAGAGAATACTTGAAATCAACGTAAAGTACAGAATCAAAAGGAAAACAAACTATTTTTTCGTTGAATTACTGCTAGTCCTTAATAAAAAATAGCGTGCTATTTGAAATCAGACTAACAAGACCTATAACAGTGTTTTCTAAAAATATATTGATTTTCTAAAAATGGGTCTATTAATTTCACAAAACTATGCTTGAAATCAACTTAAAGTACAGAATTACAATGAAAACAAGCTATTATTTAACTGAATTACTGCTAGTTTTTCAAAAAAGGCGTGTCATTTGCAATGAAGCGTATTCAGCTTAAAAATGTGTTTATTGATTTTGGCGTATTGATTTTCTCCAAAAGGGTCGATTAAATTCACATGAAAATTTTTGAAAACAACGTAAAGTACAGAATCGAAATGAAAACAAGCTATCATATTATTGGATTACTGCTAGTTTTTCAGAAATTGCGTGTTATTGGCAATGAACCTTATTAAGCTTAAAACAGTATTTACTAAATAAACATTGATTTTCACCAAAAGGGTCGATTAAATTCACATGAAAATGCTTGAAAACAACGTAAAGTACAGAATCACAATGAAAACAAGCTATTATTTCATTGAATTTCTGGTAATTGCTCAGAAATAGCGTGTTATTTGCAATGAGACTTATAGAGCTTAAAACAGTATTTACTAAATAAATATTGATTTTCTCCAAAAAGGTCGATTAAATTCTAATGAATGTGCTTGAAAACGACGTAAAGTACAGAATCACAATGAAAACAAGCTATCATATTATTGTATTACTGCCAGTTTTTCAGAAATTGCATATGATTTGCAATGAGACTTATTAAGCTTAAAACAGTATTTACTAAATAAACATTAATTTTCTCCAAAAAGGTCAATTAAATTCACAAGAGAATACTTGAAATCAACGTAAAGTACAGAATCACAAGGAAAACAAACTATTTTTTCGTTGAATTACTGCTAGTTCTTAATGAAAAATAGCGTGCTTTTTGAAATCAGACTAACAAGGCCTATAACAGAGTTTTCTAAAAATACATTGATTTTATAAAAATGGGTCCATTATTTTCACAAAGCAATGCTTGAAATCAACGTAAAGTACAGAATTACAATGAAAACAAGCTATTATTTAACTGAATAACTGCCAGTTTTTCAGAAAAGGCGTGTCATTTGCAATGAGACATATTCAGCTTAAAAAAGTGTTTATTGATTTTTGCGTATTGATTTTCTCCAAAAGGGTCGATTAAATTCACATGAAAATTTTTGAAAACAACGTAAAGTACAGAATCGAAATGAAAACAAGCTATCATATTATTGGATTACTGCTAGTTGCTCAGAAATAGCGTGTTATTGGCAATGAAACTTAATAAGCTTAAAACAGTGTTTACTAAATAAACATTGATTTTCTCCAAAAGGGTCGACAAAATAAACATGAAAATGCTTGAAAAACAACGTAAAGTACAGAATCACAATGAAAACCAGCTATCATATTATTGGATTACTGCTAGTTGTTCAGAAATAGCGTGTTATTGGCAATAAGACTTATTAAGCTTAAAACAGTATTTTCTAAATAAACATTGATTTTCTCCAAAAGGGTCGATAAACTTCAAATGAAAATGCTTGAACACAACGTAACGTACAGAATCAAAATGAAAACAAGCTATTATTTCATTGAATTAATGGTAGTTGCTCAGAAATAGCGTGTTATTGGCAATGAAACTTATTAAGCTTAAAACAGTGTTTACTAAATAAACATTGATTTTCTCCAAAAGGGTCGATAAAATTCACATGAAAATGCTTGAATACAACATAAAGTACAGAATCACAATGAAATCAAGCTATTATTTCATTGAAGTACTGGTAGTTGTTCAGAAATAGCGTGTTATTGGCAATGGAACTTATTAAGCTTAAAACATTATTTACTAAATAAACATTGAATTTCACCGAGAGGGTCGATTAAATTCACGCAGCAATGCCTGAAATCAAGGTAAAGTACACGATAACGATGAAAACAAGCTATTATATCATTGAATTACTGCTAGTTTAACTGAAATTGCATGTCATTTGCAATGAAACTCATTAAGCTTAAAACAGTATTTACTAAATAAACATTGATTTTATCCAAAAAGGTCGATTAATTTCACATGAAATGCTTGAAAACAAATTAAATTACAGAATCAGAATGAAAACAAGCTATCATATTATTAGATTACTGCTAGTTTTTCAGAAATAGCGTGTTGTTGGCAATGAAACTTATTAAGCTAAAAACAGTATTTACTAAATAAACATTGAATTTCTCCAAGAGGGTCGATTAAATTGACATGAAAACGCTTGAAAACAACGTAAAGTACAGAATCACAATGAAAACAAGCTTATAGTTCATTAAATTACTGCCAAATTTTGAGAAACAGCGTTTTATTTACAATGAGACTTATCAGGCCAGTAACAGAGTTTATTAAAAAAACATTGATTTTCTCAATTAAAAGTCTACTAAATTCACGCAGCAATGCCTGAAATCAAGGTAAAGTACACGATAACGATGAAAACAAGCTATTATTTAATTGAATTACTGCTAGTTTAACTGAAATTGCTTGTCATTTGCAATGAGACTTGTTAAGCTTAAAACAGTATTTACTAAATAAACATTGATTTTCTCCAAACGGGTAGATAAAATTCACATGAAAATGCTTGAAAACAACGTAAAGTACAGAATCACAATGAAATAAAGCTATTATTTCATTGAATTACTGGTAGTTGCTCAGAAATAGGGTGTTATTGGCAATGAAAATTATTAAGCTTTAAACAGTGTTTACTAAATTAACATTGATTTTCTCCCAAAAGGGTCGATAAAATTCACATGAAAATGCTTGAAAACAATATAAATTACAGAATTACAATGAAAACAAGCTAACATATTATTGGATTACTGCTAGTTTTTCAGAAATAGCGCGTTATTGGCAATGAGGCATATTAAGCTTAAAACAGTATTTACTAAATAAGCATTGATTTTCTCCAAAAGTGTCGATTAAATTCACATGAAAATGCTTGAAAACAACATAAAGTACAGTATTACAATGAAAACAAGCTATCATATTATTGGATTACTGCTAGTTGCTCAGAAATAGCGTGTTTTGGCAATGAAACTTAATAAGCTTAAAACAGTTTTTACTAAATAAACATTGATTTTCTCCAAAAGGGTCGAAAAAAAAAACATGAAAATGCTTGACAACTACGTAAAGTACAGAATCACAATGAAAACCAGCTATCATATTATTGGATTACTGCTAGTTTTTCAGAAATAGCGTGTTATTGGCAATGAGACTTATTAAGCTTAAAACAGTATTTACTAAATAAACATTGATTTTCTCCAAAAGGGTCGATTGAATTCACATGAAAATGCTTGAATACAACATAAAGTACAGAATCACAATGAAATCAAGCTATTATTTCATTGAAGTACTGGTAGTTGTTCAGAAATAGCGTGTTATTGGCAATGGAACTTATTAAGCTTAAAACATTATTTACTAAATAAACATTGAATTTCACCGAGAGGGTCGATTAAATTCACGCAGCAATGCCTGAAATCAAGGTAAAGTACACGATAACGATGAAAACAAGCTATTATATCATTGAATTACTGGTAGTTGCTCAGAAATAGGGTGTTATTGGCAATGAAAATTATTAAGCTTTAAACAGTGTTTACTAAATTAACATTGATTTTCTCCCAAAAGGGTCGATAAAATTCACATGAAATGCTTGAAAACAAATTAAATTACAGAATTACAATGAAAACAAGCTAACATATTATTGGATTACTGCTAGTTTTTCAGAAATAGCGTGTTGTTGGCAATGAAACTTATTAAGCTAAAAACAGTATTTACTAAATAAGCATTGATTTTCTCCAAAAGTGTCGATTAAATTCACATGAAAATGCTTGAAAACAACATAAAGTACAGTATTACAATGAAAACAAGCTATCATATTATTGGATTACTGCTAGTTGCTCAGAAATAGCGTGTTTTGGCAATGAAACTTAATAAGCTTAAAACAGTGTTTACTAAATAAACATTGATTTTCTCCAAAAGGGTCGATTGAATTCACATGAATATGCTTGAAAACAACATAAAGTACAGAATTACAATGAAAACAAGCTATCATATTATTGTATTACTGCTAGTTTTTCAGAAATAGCGTGTTATTTGCAATGAGACTTATTCAGCTTAAACAGTAGTTACTAAATAAACATTGATATTCTACAAAAGGGTCGACAACATAAACATGAAAATGCTTGAAAACAACGTAAAGTACATAATCACAATGAAAACCAGCTATCATATTGTTTGATTACTGCTAGTTTTTCAGAAATAGCGTGTTATTGGCAATGAGACTTCTTAAGCTTAAAACAGTATTTACTAAATAAACATTGAGTTTCACCAAAAGGGTCGATTAAATTCAAATGAAAATGCTTGAAAACAACGTAAAGTACAGAATCACAAAGGAAACAAGCTATTATTTCATTGAATTTCTGGTAATTGCTCAGAAATTGCGTGTTATTGGCAATGAGACTTATTAAGCTTAAAACAGTATTTACTAAATAAACATTGATTTTCACCGAAAGGGTCTATTAAATTGACATGAAAATGCTTGAAGACAACGTAAAGTACAGAATCACAATGAAAACAAGCTATTATTTCATTGAATTACTGGTAGTTGCTCAGAAATAGGGTGTTATTGGCAATGAAAATTATTAAGCTTAAAACAGTATTTACTAAATAAACATTGAATTTCTCCAAAAAGGTCGATTAAGTTCACATAAAAATGCTTGAAAACAACGTAAATTACAGAATCACAATGAAATCAAGCTTTTATTTCATTGAATTACTGGTAGTTGCTCAGAAATAGCGTGTTATTGGCAATGAAACATATTAAGCTTAACACAGTGTTTACTAAATAAACATTGATTTTGTCCAAAAGGGTCGATAAAATTACATGAAAATGCTTGAAAACAACGTAAAGTAAAGAATCACAATGAAAACCAGCTATTATTTCATTGAATTACTGGTAGTTGCTCAGAAATAGCGTGTTATTGGCAGTGAAACCTATAAAGCTTAAAACAAAGTTTACTAAATAAAGATTGATTTTCTCTAAAAGGGTCGATTAAATTCACATGAAAATGCTTGATATCAACGTAAAGTACAGAATCACAATGAAATTAAGCTATTATTTCATTGATTTACTGGTAGTTGCTCAGAATATAGCCTGTTATTTGCAATGAGCCTTATTAAGCTTAAAACAGTGTTTACTAAATAAACATTGATTTTGTCCAAAAGGGTCGATAAAAATACATGAAAATGCTTGAAAACAACGTAAAGTACAGAATCACCATGAAATCAAGCTATTATTTCATTGAATTACTGGTAGTTGCTCAGAAATAGCGTGTTATTGGCAATGAAACCTATAACGCTTGAACCAGCGTTTACTAAATAAACATTGATTTTCTCCAAAAGGGTCGAAAAAAAAAACATGAAAATGCTTGACAACTACGTAAAGTACAGAATCACAATGAAAACCAGCTATCATATTATTGGATTACTGCTAGTTTTTCAGAAATAGCGTGTTATTGGCAATGAGACTTATTAAGCTTAAAACAGTATTTACTAAATAAACATTGATTTTCTCCAAAAGGGTCGATTGAATTCACATGAAAATGCTTGAATACAACATAAAGTACAGAATCACAATGAAATCAAGCTATTATTTCATTGAAGTACTGGTAGTTGTTCAGAAATAGCGTGTTATTGGCAATGGAACTTATTAAGCTTAAAACATTATTTACTAAATAAACATTGAATTTCACCGAGAGGGTCGATTAAATTCACGCAGCAATGCCTGAAATCAAGGTAAAGTACACGATCACGATGAAAACAAGCTATTATATCATTGAATTACTGCTAGTTTAACTGAAATTGCATGTCATTTGCAATGAAACTCATTAAGCTTAAAACAGTATTTACTAAATAAACATTGATTTTATCCAAAAAGGTCGATTAATTTCACATGAAATGCTTGAAAACAAATTAAATTACAGAATCAGAATGAAAACAAGCTATCATATTATTAGATTACTGCTAGTTTTTCAGAAATAGCGTGTTGTTGGCAATGAAACTTATTAAGCTAAAAACAGTATTTACTAAATAAACATTGAATTTCTCCAAGAGGGTCGATTAAATTGACATGAAAACGCTTGAAAACAACGTAAAGTACAGAATCACAATGAAAACAAGCTTATAGTTCATTAAATTACTGCCAAATTTTGAGAAACAGCGTTTTATTTACAATGAGACTTATCAGGCCAGTAACAGAGTTTATTAAAAAAACATTGATTTTCTCAATTAAAAGTCTACTAAATTCACGCAGCAATGCCTGAAATCAAGGTAAAGTACACGATAACGATGAAAACAAGCTATCATTTCATTGAATTACTGCTAGTTTAACTGAAATTGCTTGTCATTTGCAATGAGACTTGTTAAGCTTAAAACAGTATTTACTAAATAAACATTGATTTTCTCCAAACGGGTAGATAAAATTCACATGAAAATGCTTGAAAACAACGTAAAGTACAGAATCACAATGAAATAAAGCTATTATTTCATTGAATTACTGGTAGTTGCTCAGAAATAGGGTGTTATTGGCAATGAAAATTATTAAGCTTTAAACAGTGTTTACTAAATTAACATTGATTTTCTCCCAAAAGGGTCGATAAAATTCACATGAAAATGCTTGAAAACAATATAAATTACAGAATTACAATGAAAACAAACTAACATATTATTGGATTACTGCTAGTTTTTCAGAAATAGCGCGTTATTGGCAATGAGGCATATTAAGCTTAAAACAGTATTTACTAAATAAGCATTGATTTTCTCCAAAAGTGTCGATTAAATTCACATGAAAATGCTTGAAAACAAAATAAAGTACAGTATTACAATGAAAACAAGCTATCATATTATTGGATTACTGCTAGTTGCTCAGAAATAGCGTGTTTTGGCAATGAAACTTAATAAGCTTAAAACAGTGTTTACTAAATAAACATTGATTTTCTCCAAAAGGGTCGAAAAAAAAAACATGAAAATGCTTGACAACTACGTAAAGTACAGAATCACAATGAAAACCAGCTATCATATTATTGGATTACTGCTAGTTTTTCAGAAATAGCGTGTTATTGGCAATGAGACTTATTAAGCTTAAAACAGTATTTACTAAATAAACATTGATTTTCTCCAAAAGGGTCGATTGAATTCACATGAATATGCTTGAAAACAACATAAAGTACAGAATTACAATGAAAACAAGCTATCATATTATTGTATTACTGCTAGTTTTTCAGAAATAGCGTGTTATTTGCAATGAGACTTATTCAGCTTAAACAGTAGTTACTAAATAAACATTGATATTCTACAAAAGGGTCGACAACATAAACATGAAAATGCTTGAAAACAACGTAAAGTACAGAATCACAAAGGAAACAAGCTATTATTTCATTGAATTTCTGGTAATTGCTCAGAAATTGCGTGTTATTGGCAATGAGACTTATTAAGCTTAAAACAGTATTTACTAAATAAACATTGATTTTCACCGAAAGGGTCTATTAAATTCACATGAAAATGCTTGAAGACAACGTAAAGTACAGAATCACAATGAAAACAAGCTATTATTTCATTGAATTACTGGTAGTTGCTCAGAAATAGGGTGTTATTGGCAATGAAAATTATTAAGCTTAAAACAGTATTTACTAAATAAACATTGAATTTCTCCAAAAAGGTCGATTAAGTTCACATAAAAATGCTTGAAAACAACGTAAAGTACAGAATCACAATGAAATCAAGCTTTTATTTCATTGAATTACTGGTAGTTGGTCAGAAATAGCGTGTTATTGGCAATGAAACTTATTAAGCTTAAAACAGTATTTACTGAATAAACATTGAATTTCACCAAGAGGGTCGATTAAATTCGCGCAGCAATGCCAGAAATCAAGGTAAAGTACACGATAACGTTGAAAACAAGCTATTATATCATTGAATTACTGCTAGTTTAACTAAAATTGCGTGTCATTTGCAATGAGACTCATTAAGCTTAAAACAGTATTTACTAAATAAACATTGATTTTATCCAAAAAGGTCGATTAATTTCACATGAAATGCTTGAAAACAACGTAAATTACAGAATCAGAATGAAAACAAGCTATCATTTTATTGGATTACTGCTAGTTTTTCAGAAATAGCGTGTTATTGGCAATGAAACTTATTAAGCTTAAAACAGTATTTACTAAATAAACATTGAATTTCTCCAAGAGGGTCGATTAAATTGACATGAAAACGCTTGAGAACAACGTAAAGTACAGAATCACAATGAAAACAAGCTTATAGTTCATTAAATTACTGCCAAATTTTGAGAAACAGCGTTTTATTTACAATGAGACTTATCAGGCCAGTAACAGAGTTTATTCAAAAAACATTGATTTTCTCAATTAAAAGTCTACTAAATTCACGCAGCAATGCCTGAAATCAAGGTAAAGTACACGATAACGATGAAAACAAGCTATCATTTCATTGAATTACTGCTAGTTTAACTGAAATTGCTTGTCATTTGCAATGAGACTTGTTAAGCTTAAAACAGTATTTACTAAATAAACATTGATTTTCTCCAAACGGGTAGATAAAATTCACATGAAAATGCTTGAAAACAACGTAAAGTACAGAATCACAATGAAATAAAGCTATTATTTCATTGAATTACTGGTAGTTGCTCAGAAATAGGGTGTTATTGGCAATGAAAATTATTAAGCTTTAAACAGTGTTTACTAAATTAACATTGATTTTCTCCCAAAAGGGTCGATAAAATTCACATGAAAATGCTTGAAAACAATATAAATTACAGAATTACAATGAAAACAAACTAACATATTATTGGATTACTGCTAGTTTTTCAGAAATAGCGCGTTATTGGCAATGAGGCATATTAAGCTTAAAACAGTATTTACTAAATAAGCATTGATTTTCTCCAAAAGTGTCGATTAAATTCACATGAAAATGCTTGAAAACAACATAAAGTACAGTATTACAATGAAAACAAGCTATCATATTATTGGATTACTGCTAGTTGCTCAGAAATAGCGTGTTTTGGCAATGAAACTTAATAAGCTTAAAACAGTGTTTACTAAATAAACATTGAATTTCTCCAAAAAGGTCGATTAAGTTCACATAAAAATGCTTGAAAACAACGTAAATTACAGAATCAGAATGAAAACAAGCTATCATTTTATTGGATTACTGCTAGTTTTTCAGAAATAGCGTGTTATTGGCAATGAAACTTATTAAGCTTAAAACAGTATTTACTAAATAAACATTGAATTTCTCCAAGAGGGTCGATTAAATTGACATGAAAACGCTTGAGAACAACGTAAAGTACAGAATCACAATGAAAACAAGCTTATAGTTCATTAAATTACTGCCAAATTTTGAGAAACAGCGTTTTATTTACAATGAGACTTATCAGGCCAGTAACAGAGTTTATTAAAAAAACATTGATTTTCTCAATTAAAAGTCTACTAAATTCACGCAGCAATGCCTGAAATCAAGGTAAAGTACACGATAACGATGAAAACAAGCTATCATTTCATTGAATTACTGCTAGTTTAACTGAAATTGCTTGTCATTTGCAATGAGACTTGTTAAGCTTAAAACAGTATTTACTAAATAAACATTGATTTTCTCCAAACGGGTAGATAAAATTCACATGAAAATGCTTGAAAACAACGTAAAGTACAGAATCACAATGAAATAAAGCTATTATTTCATTGAATTACTGGTAGTTGCTCAGAAATAGGGTGTTATTGGCAATGAAAATTATTAAGCTTTAAACAGTGTTTACTAAATTAACATTGATTTTCTCCCAAAAGGGTCGATAAAATTCACATGAAAATGCTTGAAAACAATATAAATTACAGAATTACAATGAAAACAAACTAACATATTATTGGATTACTGCTAGTTTTTCAGAAATAGCGCGTTATTGGCAATGAGGCATATTAAGCTTAAAACAGTATTTACTAAATAAGCATTGATTTTCTCCAAAAGTGTCGATTAAATTCACATGAAAATGCTTGAAAACAACATAAAGTACAGTATTACAATGAAAACAAGCTATTATTTCATTGAATTACTGGTAGTTGCTCAGAAATAGGGTGTTATTGGCAATGAAAATTATTAAGCTTAAAACAGTATTTACTAAATAAACATTGAATTTCTCCAAAAAGGTCGATTAAGTTCACATAAAAATGCTTGAAAACAACGTAAAGTACAGAATCACAATGAAATCAAGCTTTTATTTCATTGAATTACTGGTAGTTGGTCAGAAATAGCGTGTTATTGGCAATGAAACTTATTAAGCTTAAAACAGTATTTACTGAATAAACATTGAATTTCACCAAGAGGGTCGATTAAATTCGCGCAGCAATGCCAGAAATCAAGGTAAAGTACACGATAACTTTGAAAACAAGCTATTATATCATTGAATTACTGCTAGTTTAACTAAAATTGCGTGTCATTTGCAATGAGACTCATTAAGCTTAAAACAGTATTTACTAAATAAACATTGATTTTATCCAAAAAGGTCGATTAATTTCACATGAAATGCTTGAAAACAACGTAAATTACAGAATCAGAATGAAAACAAGCTATCATTTTATTGGATTACTGCTAGTTTTTCAGAAATAGCGTGTTATTGGCAATGAAACTTATTAAGCTTAAAACAGTATTTACTAAATAAACATTGAATTTCTCCAAGAGGGTCGATTAAATTGACATGAAAACGCTTGAGAACAACGTAAAGTACAGAATCACAATGAAAACAAGCTTATAGTTCATTAAATTACTGCCAAATTTTGAGAAACAGCGTTTTATTTACAATGAGACTTATCAGGCCAGTAACAGAGTTTATTAAAAAAACATTGATTTTCTCAATTAAAAGTCTACTAAATTCACGCAGCAATGCCTGAAATCAAGGTAAAGTACACGATAACGATGAAAACAAGCTATCATTTCATTGAATTACTGCTAGTTTAACTGAAATTGCTTGTCATTTGCAATGAGACTTGTTAAGCTTAAAACAGTATTTACTAAATAAACATTGATTTTCTCCAAACGGGTAGATAAAATTCACATGAAAATGCTTGAAAACAACGTAAAGTACAGAATCACAATGAAATAAAGCTATTATTTCATTGAATTACTGGTAGTTGCTCAGAAATAGGGTGTTATTGGCAATGAAAATTATTAAGCTTTAAACAGTGTTTACTAAATTAACATTGATTTTCTCCCAAAAGGGTCGATAAAATTCACATGAAAATGCTTGAAAACAATATAAATTACAGAATTACAATGAAAACAAACTAACATATTATTGGATTACTGCTAGTTTTTCAGAAATAGCGCGTTATTGGCAATGAGGCATATTAAGCTTAAAACAGTATTTACTAAATAAGCATTGATTTTCTCCAAAAGTGTCGATTAAATTCACATGAAAATGCTTGAAAACAACATAAAGTACAGTATTACAATGAAAACAAGCTATCATATTATTGGATTACTGCTAGTTGCTCAGAAATAGCGTGTTTTGGCAATGAAACTTAATAAGCTTAAAACAGTGTTTACTAAATAAACATTGATTTTCTCCAAAAGGGTCGAAAAAAAAAACATGAAAATGCTTGACAACTACGTAAAGTACAGAATCACAATGAAAACCAGCTATCATATTATTGGATTACTGCTAGTTTTTCAGAAATAGCGTGTTATTGGCAATGAGACTTATTAAGCTTAAAACAGTATTTACTAAATAAACATTGATTTTCTCCAAAAGGGTCGATTGAATTCACATGAATATGCTTGAAAACAACATAAAGTACAGAATTACAATGAAAACAAGCTATCATATTATTGTATTACTGCTAGTTTTTCAGAAATAGCGTGTTATTTGCAATGAGACTTATTCAGCTTAAACAGTAGTTACTAAATAAACATTGATATTCTACAAAAGGGTCGACAACATAAACATGAAAATGCTTGAAAACAACGTAAAGTACATAATCACAATGAAAACCAGCTATCATATTGTTTGATTACTGCTAGTTTTTCAGAAATAGCGTGTTATTGGCAATGAGACTTCTTAAGCTTAAAACAGTATTTACTAAATAAACATTGAGTTTCACCAAAAGGGTCGATTAAATTCAAATGAAAATGCTTGAAAACAACGTAAAGTACAGAATCACAAAGGAAACAAGCTATTATTTCATTGAATTTCTGGTAATTGCTCAGAAATTGCGTGTTATTGGCAATGAGACTTATTAAGCTTAAAACAGTATTTACTAAATAAACATTGATTTTCACCGAAAGGGTCTATTAAATTCACATGAAAATGCTTGAAGACAACGTAAAGTACAGAATCACAATGAAAACAAGCTATTATTTCATTGAATTACTGGTAGTTGCTCAGAAATAGGGTGTTATTGGCAATGAAAATTATTAAGCTTAAAACAGTATTTACTAAATAAACATTGAATTTCTCCAAAAAGGTCGATTAAGTTCACATAAAAATGCTTGAAAACAACGTAAAGTACAGAATCACAATGAAATCAAGCTTTTATTTCATTGAATTACTGGTAGTTGGTCAGAAATAGCGTGTTATTGGCAATGAAACATATTAAGCTTAACACAGTGTTTACTAAATAAACATTGATTTTGTCCAAAAGGGTCGATAAAATTACATGAAAATGCTTGAAAACAACGTAAAGTAAAGAATCACAATGTAAACCAGCTATTATTTCATTGAATTACTGGTAGTTGCTCAGAAATAGCGTGTTATTGGCAGTGAAACCTATAAAGCTTAAAACAAAGTTTACTAAATAAAGATTGATTTTCTCTAAAAGGGTCGATTAAATTCACATGAAAATGCTTGATATCAACGTAAAGTACAGAATCACAATGAAATTAAGCTATTATTTCATTGATTTACTGGTAGTTGCTCAGAATGTAGCCTGTTATTTGCAATGAGCCTTATTAAGCTTAAAACAGTGTTTACTAAATAAACATTGATTTTGTCCAAAAGGGTCGATAAAATTACATGAAAATGCTTGAAAACAACGTAAAGTACAGAATCACCATGAAATCAAGCTATTATTTCATTGAATTACTGGTAGTTGCTCAGAAATAGCGTGTTATTGGCAATGAAACCTATAACGCTTGAACCAGCGTTTACTAAATAAACATTGATTGTCTCCAAAAGGGTCGATTAAATTCACATGAAAATGCTTGAAATCAACGTAAAGTACAGAATCACAATGAAATCAAGCTATTATTTGATTGAATTACTGGTAGTTGCTCAGAAATAGCGTGTTATTTGCAATGAGACTTATTAGGCTTAAAACAGTGTTTACTAAATAAACATTGATTTTCTCCAAAAGGGTCGATTAGATTCTTATGAAAATGCTTGAAAACGACGTAAAGTACAGAATCACAATGAAAACAATGTATCATATTACTGGATTATTGCTAGTTTTTCAGAAATTGCATGTCATTTGCAATGAGACTTATTAAGCTTAAAACAGTATTTACTTAATAAACATTAATTTTCTCCAAAAAGAACGAATAAATCCACAAGAGAATACTTGAAATCAACGTAAAGTACAGAATCAAAAGGAAAACAAACTATTTTTTCGTTGAATTACTGCTAGTCCTTAATAAAAAATAGCGTGCTATTTGAAATCAGACTAACAAGACCTATAACAGTGTTTTCTAAAAATATATTGATTTTCTAAAAATGGGTCTATTAATTTCACAAAACTATGCTTGAAATCAACTTAAAGTACAGAATTACAATGAAAACAAGCTATTATTTAACTGAATTACTGCTAGTTTTTCAGAAAAGGCGTGTCATTTGCAATGAGGCGTATTCAGCTTAAAAAAGTGTTTATTGATTTTGGCGTATTGATTTTCTCCAAAAGGGTCGATTAAATTCACATGAAAATTTTTGAAAACAACGTAAAGTACAGAATCACAATGAAAACAAGCTATCATATTATTGGATTACTGCTAGTTGTTCAGGAATAGCGTGTTATTGGCAATAAACCTTATTAAGCTTAAAACAGTATTTACTAAACAAAAATTGATTTTCTACAAAAAGGTCGATTAAGTTCGCATGAAATGCTTGAAAACAACGTAAAGTACAGAATCACAATGAAAACCAGCTACCATTGTATTGGATTACTGCTAGTTTTTTAGAAATAGCGTGTTATTGGGAATGAGACTTATTAAGCTTTAAACAGTATTTGCTAAATAAACATTGATTTTGTCCAAAAGGGTCGATAAAATTACATGAAAATGCTTGAAAACAACGTAAAGTACAGAATCACAATGAAATCAAGCTATTATTTGATTGAATTACTGGTAGTTGCTCAGAAATAGCGTGTTATTTGCAATGAGACTTATTAGGCTTAAAACAGTGTTTACTAAATAAACATTGATTTTCTCCAAAAGGGTCGATTAGATTCTTATGAAAATGCTTGAAAACGACGTAAAGTACAGAATCACAATGAAAACAATGTATCATATTACTGGATTATTGCTAGTTTTTCAGAAATTGCATGTCATTTGCAATGAGACTTATTAAGCTTAAAACAGTATTTACTTAATAAACATTAATTTTCTCCAAAAAGAACGAATAAATCCACAAGAGAATACTTGAAATCAACGTAAAGTACAGAATCAAAAGGAAAACAAACTATTTTTTCGTTGAATTACTGCTAGTCCTTAATAAAAAATAGCGTGCTATTTGAAATCAGACTAACAAGACCTATAACAGTGTTTTCTAAAAATATATTGATTTTCTAAAAATGGGTCTATTAATTTCACAAAACTATGCTTGAAATCAACTTAAAGTACAGAATTACAATGAAAACAAGCTATTATTTAACTGAATTACTGCTAGTTTTTCAGAAAAGGCGTGTCATTTGCAATGAGGCGTATTCAGCTTAAAAAAGTGTTTATTGATTTTGGCGTATTGATTTTCTCCAAAAGGGTCGATTAAATTCACATGAAAATTTTTGAAAACAACGTAAAGTACAGAATCACAATGAAAACAAGCTATCATATTATTGGATTACTGCTAGTTGTTCAGGAATAGCGTGTTATTGGCAATAAACCTTATTAAGCTTAAAACAGTATTTACTAAACAAAAATTGATTTTCTACAAAAAGGTCGATTAAGTTCGCATGAAATGCTTGAAAACAACGTAAAGTACAGAATCACAATGAAAACCAGCTACCATATTATTGGATTACTGCTAGTTTTTTAGAAATAGCGTGTTATTGGGAATGAGACTTATTAAGCTTTAAACAGTATTTGCTAAATAAACATTGATTTTGTCCAAAAGGGTCGATAAAATTACATGAAAATGCTTGAAAACAACGTAAAGTACAGAATCACAATGAAATCAAGCTATTATTTCATTGAATTACTGGTAGTTTCTCAGAAATAGCGTGTTATTGGGAATGAGACTTATTAAGCTTAAAACAGTATTGGCTAAATAAACATTGATTTTCTCCAAAAGGGTCGATTAAATTCACATGAATATGCTTGAAAACAACATAAAGTACAGAATTACAATGAAAACAAGCTATCATATTATTGTAGTACTGCCAGTTTTTCAGAAATAGCGTGTTATTGGCAATGAAAGTTATTCAGCTTAAACAGTATTTACTAAATAACATTGATTTTCGCCAAAAGGGTCGACAAAATAAACATGAAAGTGCTTGAAAACAACGTAAAGTACAGAATCACAATGAAAACCAGCTATCAAATTATTGGATTACTGCTAGTTTTTCAGAAATAGCGTGTTATTGGCAATGAGACTTATTAAGCTTAAAACAGTATTTACTAAATAAACATTGATTTTCACCAAAAGGGTCGATTAAATTCGCATGAAAATGCTTGAAAACAACGTAAAGTACAGAATCACAATTAAAACAAGCTATTATTTCATTGAATTTCTGGTAATTGCACAGAAATTGCGTGTTATTGGCAATGAGACTTTTTAAGCTTAAAACAGTATTTACTAAATAAACATTGAATTTCTCCAAAATAGTCGATTAAGTTCACATAAAAATTCTTGAAAACAACGTAAAGTACAGAATCACAATGAAATTAAGCTATTATTTCATTGAATTACTGGTAGTTGCTTAGAAATAGCGTGTTATTGGCAATGAAACATATTAAGCTTAAAACAGTGTTTACTAAATAAACATTGATTTTGTCCAAAAGGGTCGATAAAATTACATGAAAATGCTTGAAAACAACGTAAAGTAAAGAATCACAATGAAAACCAGCTATTATTTCATTGAATTACTGGTAGTTGCTCAGAAATAGCGTGTTATTGGCAATGAAACCTATAAAGCTTAAAACAAAGTTTACTAAATAAAGATTGATTTTCTCCAAAAGGGTCGATTAAATTCACATGAAAATGCTTGAAATCAACGTAAAGTATAGAATCACAATGAAATGAAGCTATTATTTCATTGATTCACTGGTAGTTTCTCAGAATATAGCGTGTTATTTGCAATGAGACTTATTAAGCTTAAAACAGTGTTTACTAAATAAACATTGATTTTGTCCAAAAGGGTCGATAAAAATACATGAAAATGCTTGAAAACAACGTAAAGTACAGAATCACCATGAAAACAAGCTATCATATTATTGTAGTACTGCCAGTTTTTCAGAAATAGCGTGTTATTGGCAATGAAAGTTATTCAGCTTAAACAGTATTTACTAAATAACATTGATTTTCGCCAAAAGGGTCGACAAAATAAACATGAAAGTGCTTGAAAACAACGTAAAGTACAGAATCACAATGAAAACCAGCTATCAAATTATTGGATTACTGCTAGTTTTTCAGAAATAGCGTGTTATTGGCAATGAGACTTATTAAGCTTAAAACAGTATTTACTAAATAAACATTGAATTTCACCAAAAGGGTCGATTAAATTCGCATGAAAATGCTTGAAAACAACGTAAAGTACAGAATCACAATTAAAACAAGCTATTATTTCATTGAATTTCTGGTAATTGCTCAGAAATTGCGTGTTATTGGCAATGAGACTTTTTAAGCTTAAAACAGTATTTACTAAATAAACATTGAATTTCTCCAAAATAGTCGATTAAGTTCACATAAAAATGCTTGAAAACAACGTAAAGTACAGAATCACAATGAAATTAAGCTATTATTTCATTGAATTACTGGTAGTTGCTCAGAAATAGCGTGTTATTGGCAATGAAACATATTAAGCTTAAAACAGTGTTTACTAAATAAACATTGATTTTGTCCAAAAGGGTCGATAAAATTACATGAAAATGCTTGAAAACAACGTAAAGTAAAGAATCACAATGAAAACCAGCTATTATTTCATTGAATTACTGGTAGTTGCTCAGAAATAGCGTGTTATTGGCAATGAAACCTATAAAGCTTAAAACAAAGTTTACTAAATAAAGATTGATTTTCTCCAAAAGGGTCGATTAAATTCACATGAAAATGCTTGAAATCAACGTAAAGTATAGAATCACAATGAAATGAAGCTATTATTTCATTGATTCACTGGTAGTTTCTCAGAATATAGCGTGTTATTTGCAATGAGACTTATTAAGCTTAAAACAGTGTGTACTAAATAAACATTGATTTTGTCCAAAAGGGTCGATAAAAATACATGAAAATGCTTGAAAACAACGTAAAGTACAGAATCACCATGAAATCAAGCTATTATTTCATTGAATTACTGGTAGTTGCTCAGAAATAGCGTGTTATTGGCAATGAAACCTATAACGCTTGAACCAGCGTTTACTAAATAAACATTGATTTTCTCCAAAAGGGTCGAAAAAAAAAACATGAAAATGCTTGACAACTACGTAAAGTACAGAATCACAATGAAAACCAGCTATCATATTATTGGATTACTGCTAGTTTTTCAGAAATAGGGTGTTATTGGCAATGAAAATTATTAAGCTTAAAACAGTATTTACTAAATAAACATTGAATTTCTCCAAAAAGGTCGATTAAGTTCACATAAAAATGCTTGAAAACAACGTAAAGTACAGAATCACAATGAAATCAAGCTTTTATTTCATTGAATTACTGGTAGTTGCTCAGAAATAGCGTGTTATTGGCAATGAAACATATTAAGCTTAACACAGTGTTTACTAAATAAACATTGATTTTGTCCAAAAGGGTCGATAAAATTACATGAAAATGCTTGAAAACAACGTAAAGTAAAGAATCACAATGAAAACCAGCTATTATTTCATTGAATTACTGGTAGTTGCTCAGAAATAGCGTGTTATTGGCAGTGAAACCTATAAAGCTTAAAACAAAGTTTACTAAATAAAGATTGATTTTCTCTAAAAGGGTCGATTAAATTCACATGAAAATGCTTGATATCAACGTAAAGTACAGAATCACAATGAAATTAAGCTATTATTTCATTGATTTACTGGTAGTTGCTCAGAATATAGCCTGTTATTTGCAATGAGCCTTATTAAGCTTAAAACAGTGTTTACTAAATAAACATTGATTTTGTCCAAAAGGGTCGATAAAAATACATGAAAATGCTTGAAAACAACGTAAAGTACAGAATCACCATGAAATCAAGCTATTATTTCATTGAATTACTGGTAGTTGCTCAGAAATAGCGTGTTATTGGCAATGAAACCTATAACGCTTGAAACAGCGTTTACCAAATAAGCATTGATTGTCTCCAAAAGGGTCTATTAAATTGACATGAAAATGCTTGAAAACAACGTAAAGTACAGAATCACAATGAAAACAAGCTATTATTTCATTGAATTTCTGGTAATTTCTCAGAAATTGCGTGTTATTGGCAATGAACCTTATTAAGCTTAAAACAGTATTTACTAATCAAAAATTGATTTTCTACAAAAAGGTCGATTAAGTTCGCATGAAATGCTTGAAAACAACGTAAAGTACAGAATCACAATGAAAACAAGCTATCATATTATTGGATTATTGCTAGTTTTTCAGAAATAGCGTGTTATTGGCAATGAGACTTATTAAGCTTAAAACAGTATTTACTATATAAACTTTGATTTTCTCCAAAAGGGTCGACAAAATTCACATGAAAATGCTTGAAAACAACGTAAAGTACAGAATCACAATGAAAACCAGCTACCATATTATTGGATTACTGCTAGTTGTTCAGAAATAGCGTGTTATTGGGAATGAGACTTATTCAGCTTGAAACAGTATTTGCTAAATAAACATTGATTTTCTCCAAGGGGGTCGATTAAATTCACATGAATATGCTTGAAAACAACATAAAGTACAGAATTACCAGCTATCATATTATTGGATTACTGCTAGTTTTTCAGAAATAGCGTGTTATTGGCAATGAGACTTGTTAAGCTTGAAACAGTATTTACTAAATAAACATTGATTTTCTCCAAATGGGTCCATAAAATTAACATGCAAATGCTTGAAAACAACGTAAAGTACAGAATCGAAATAAAATCAAGCTATTGTTTCATTGAATTCCAGGTAGTTTCTCAGAAATTGCGTGCTATTGGCAATGAACCTTATTAAGCTTAAAACAGTATTTACTAAATAGACATTGATTTTCTACAAAAAGGTCCATTAAGTTCACATGAAATCCTTGAAAACAACGTAAAGTACAGAAACACAATGAAAACAAGCTCACATATTATTGGATTACTGCTAATTTTTCAGAAATAGCGTGTTATTGGCAATAGGACTTTTTAAGCTTAAAACAGCATTTACTAAGTAAACATTGATTTTCTCCAAAAGGGTCAACAAAATTCTCATGAAAATGCTTGAAATCAACGTAAAGTACAGAATCACAATGAAAACCAGCTATCATATTATTGGATTACTGCTAGTTTTTCAGAAATAGCGTGTTATTGGGAATGAGACTTATTAAGCTTAAAACAGTATTTACTAAATAAACATTGCTTTTCTCCAAAAAGGTCGATTAAATTGACTTGAAAATGTTTGAAAACAACGTAAAGTACAGAATAACAATGAAAACAAGCTATCATATTATTGTATTACTGCCAGTTTTTCAGAAATAGCGTGTTATTGGCAATGAGACTTTTTAAGCTTAAAACAATATTTACTAAATAAACATTGATTTTCTCCAAAAGGGTCGATAAAATTCACATGAAAATGCTTGAAATCAACGTAAAGTACAGAATAACAATGAAAACCAGCTATCATATTATTGGATTACTGCTAGTTTTTCAGAAATAGCGTGTTATTGGCAATGAGACTTGTTAAGCTTGAAACAGCGTTTACCAAATAAGCATTGATTGTCTCCAAATGGGTCTATTAAATTGACATGAAAATGCTTGAAAACAACGTAAAGTACAGAATCACAATGAAAACAAGCTATTATTTCATTGAATGTCTGGTAATTGCTCAGAAATTGCGTGTTATTGGCAATGAACCTTATTAAGCTTAAAACAGTATTTACTAATCAAAAATTGATTTTCTACAAAAAGGTCGATTAAGTTCGCATGAAATGCTTGAAAACAACGTAAAGTACAGAATCACAATGAAAACAAGCTATCATATTATTGGATTACTGCTAGTTTTTCAGAAATAGCGTGTCATTGGCAATGAGACTTATTAAGCTTAAAACAGTATTTACTATATAAACTTTGATTTTCTCCAAAAGGGTCGACAAAATTCACATGAAAATGCTTGAAAACAACGTAAAGTACAGAATCACAATGAAAACCAGCTACCATATTATTGGATTACTGCTAGTTGTTCAGAAATAGCGTGTTATTGGGAATGAGACTTATTCAGCTTGAAACAGTATTTGCTAAATAAACATTGATTTTCTCCAAGGGGGTCGATTAAATTCACATGAATATGCTTGAAAACAACATAAAGTACAGAATTACAATGAGAACAAGCTATCATATTATTGTATTACTGCAAGTTTTTCAGAAATAGCGTGTTATTGGCAATGAGACTTATTCAGCTTAAACAGTATTTACTAAATAAACATTGATTTTCGCCAAAAGGGTCGACCAAATAAACATGAAAGTGCTTGAAAACAACGTAAAGTACAGAATCACAATGAAAACCAGCTATCAAATTATTGGATTACTGCTAGTTTTTCAGAAATAGGGTGTTATTGGCAATGAGACTTATTAAGCTTAAAACAGTATTTACTAAATAAACATTGATTTTCACCAAAAGGGTCGATTAAATTCGCATGAAAATGCTTGAAAACAACGTAAAGTACGGAATCACAATGATTACAAGCTATTATTTCATCGAATTACTGGTAGTTTTTTTAGAAATAGCGTGTTATTGTCAATGAAACCTATAGAGCTTAAAACAGTGTTTACTAAATTTACATTGATTTTCTCCAAAAGGGTCGATTAAATTCACATGAATATGCTTGAAAACAACATAAAGTATAGAATTACAATGAAAACAAGCTATCATATTATTGTATTACTGCCAGTTTTTCAGAAATAGCGTGTTATTGGCAATGAGACTTTTTAAGCTTAAAACAATATTTACTTAATAAACATTGATTTTCTCCAAAAGGGTCGATAAAATTCACATGAAAATGCTTGAAATCAACGTAAAGTACAGAATAACAATGAAAACCAGCTATCATATTATTGGATTACTGCTAGTTTTTCAGAAATAGCGTGTTATTGGCAATGAGACTTGTTAAGCTTGAAACAGTATTTACTAAATAAACATTGATTTTCTCCAAATGGGTCCATAAAATTAACATGCAAATGCTTGAAAACAACGTAAAGTACAGAATAACAATGAAAACCAGCTATCATATTATTGGATTACTGCTAGTTTTTCAGAAATAGCGTGTTATTGGCAATGAGACTTGTTAAGCTTGAAACAGTATTTACTAAATAAACATTGATTTTCTCCAAATGGGTCCATAAAATTAACATGCAAATGCTTGAAAACAACGTAAAGTACAGAATCAAAATAAAATCAAGCTATTGTTTCATTGAATTCCAGGTAGTTTCTCAGAAATTGCGTGCTATTGGCAATGAACCTTATTAAGCTTAAAACAGTATTTACTAAATAGACATTGATTTTCTACAAAAAGGTCCATTAAGTTCACATGAAATCCTTGAAAACAACGTAAAGTACAGAAACACAATGAAAACAAGCTCACATATTATTGGATTACTGCTAATTTTTCAGAAATAGCGTGTTATTGGCAATAGGACTTTTTAAGCTTAAAACAGTATTTACTAAGTAAACATTGATTTTCTCCAAAAGGGTCAACAAAATTCTCATGAAAATGCTTGAAATCAACGTAAAGTACAGAATCACAATGAAAACCAGCTATCATATTATTGGATTACTGCTAGTTTTTCAGAAATAGCGTGTTATTGGGAATGAGACTTATTAAGCTTAAAACAGTATTCACTAAATAAACATTGCTTTTCTCCAAAAAGGTCGATTAAATTGACTTGAAAATGTTTGAAAACAACGTAAAGTACAGAATAACAATGAAAACAAGCTATCATATTATTGTATTACTGCCAGTTTTTCAGAAATAGCGTGTTATTGGCAATGAGACTTTTTAAGCTTAAAACAATATTTACTAAATAAACATTGATTTTCTCCAAAAGGGTCGATAAAATTCACATGAAAATGCTTGAAATCAACGTAAAGTACAGAATAACAATGAAAACCAGCTATCATATTATTGGATTACTGCTAGTTTTTCAGAAATAGCGTGTTATTGGCAATGAGACTTGTTAAGCTTGAAACAGTATTTACTAAATAAACATTGATTTTCTCCAAATGGGTCCATAAAATTAACATGCAAATGCTTGAAAACAACGTAAAGTACAGAATCACAATAAAATCAAGCTATTGTTTCATTGAATTCCAGGTAGTTTCTCAGAAATTGCGTGCTATTGGCAATGAACCTTATTAAGCTTAAAACAGTATTTACTAAATAGACATTGATTTTCTACAAAAAGGTCGATTAAGTTCACATGAAATCCTTGAAAACAACGTAAAGTACAGAAACACAATGAAAACAAGCTCACATATTATTGGATTACTGCTAATTTTTCAGAAATAGCGTGTTATTGGCAATAGGACTTTTTAAGCTTAAAACAGTATTTACTAAGTAAACATTGATTTTCTCCAAAAGGGTCAACAAAATTCTCATGAAAATGCTTGAAATCAACGTAAAGTACAGAATAACAATGAAAACCAGCTATCATATTATTGGATTACTGCTAGTTTTTCAGAAATAGCGTGTTATTGGCAATGAGACTTGTTAAGCTTGAAACAGTATTTACTAAATAAACATTGATTTTCTCCAAATGGGTCCATAAAATTAACATGCAAATGCTTGAAAACAACGTAAAGTACAGAATCACAATAAAATCAAGCTATTGTTTCATTGAATTCCAGGTAGTTGCTCAGAAATTGCGTGCTATTGGCAATGAACCTTATTAAGCTTAAAACAGTATTTACTAAATAGACATTGATTTTCTACAAAAAGGTCGATTAAGTTCACATGAAATCCTTGAAAACAACGTAAAGTACAGAAACACAATGAAAACAAGCTCACATATTATTGGATTACTGCTAGTTTTTCAGAAATAGCGTGTTATTGGCAATAGGACTTTTTAAGCTTAAAACAGTATTTACTAAGTAAACATTGATTTTCTCCAAAAGGGTCAACAAAATTCTCATGAAAATGCTTGAAATCAACGTAAAGTACAGAATAACAATGAAAACAAGCTATTATTTCATTGAATTACTGGTAGTTGCTCAAGAATAGCGTGATATTAGCAATGAAACTTATTAAGCTTAAAACAGTGTTTACTAAATAAACATTGATCTTCTACAAAAAGGTCGATTAAGTTGACATGAAATGCTTGAAAACAACGTAAAGTACAGAATCACAATGAAAACAAGCGATCATATTATTGGATTACTGCTAGTTTTTCAGAAATAGCGTGTTATTGGCAATGAGACTTATTAAGCTTAAAACAGTATTTACTAAATAAACATTGACTTTCTCCAAATGGGTGGATAAAATTCACATGCAAATGCTTGAAAACAACGTAAAGTAAAGAATCACAATAAAATCAAGCTATTATTTCATTGAATTACTGGTAGTTGCTCAGAAATAGCGTGTTATTGGCAATGAAACCTATAAAGCTTAAAACAGTGTTTACCAAATTAATATTGATTTTCTCCAAAAGGGTCGGGTAAATTCACATGAATATGCTTGAAAACAACATAAAGTAGAGAATTACAATGAAAACAAGCTATTATATTATTGTATTACTGGTAGTTTCTCAGAAAAAGCGTGTAATTGGCAATGAAACTTATTAAGCTTAAAACAGTGTCTACTAAATAAACATTGATTTTGTCCAAAAGGGTCGATAAAATTACATGAAAATGCTCGAAAACAACATAAAGTACAGAATCACAATAAAATTAAGCTATTATTTCATTGAATTACTGGTAGTTTCTCAGGAATAGCGTGTTATTGGCAATGAAACCTATAAATCTTAAAACAGTGTTTACTAAATTAACATTGATTTTCACCAAAAGGGTCGATTAAAATCACATGAATATGCTTGAAAACAACATAAAGTACAGAATTACAATGAAGACAAGCTATCATATTATTGTATTATTGCTAGTTTTTCAGAAATTGCATGTTATTGGCAATGAACCTTATTAAGCTTAAAACAGTATTTACTAAATAAACATTGATTTTCTACAAAAAGGCCGATTAAGTTCACATGAAATCCTTGAAAACAACGTAAAGTACAGAAACACAATGAAAACAAGCTCACATATTATTGGATTACTGCTAGTTTTTCAGAAATAGCCTGTTATTGGCAATAGGACTTTTTAAGCTTAAAACAGTATTTACTAAGTAAACATTGATTTTCTCCAAAAGGGTCAACAAAATTCTCATGAAAATGCTTGAAATCAACGTAAAGTACAGAATAACAATGAAAACAAGCTATTATTTCATTGAATTACTGGTAGTTGCTCAAGAATAGCGTGATATTAGCAATGAAACTTATTAAGCTTAAAACAGTGTTTACTAAATAAACATTGATCTTCTACAAAAAGGTCGATTAAGTTGACATGAAATGCTTGAAAACAACGTAAAGTACAGAATCACAATGAAAACAAGCGATCATATTATTGGATTACTGCTAGTTTTTCAGAAATAGCGTGTTATTGGCAATGAGACTTATTAAGCTTAAAACAGTATTTACTAAATAAACATTGACTTTCTCCAAATGGGTGGATAAAATTCACATGCAAATGCTTGAAAACAACGTAAAGTAAAGAATCACAATAAAATCAAGCTATTATTTCATTGAATTACTGGTAGTTGCTCAGAAATAGCGTGTTATTGGCAATGAAACCTATAAAGCTTAAAACAGTGTTTACCAAATTAATATTGATTTTCTCCAAAAGGGTCGGGTAAATTCACATGAATATGCTTGAAAACAACATAAAGTAGAGAATTACAATGAAAACAAGCTATTATATTATTGTATTACTGGTAGTTTCTCAGAAAAAGCGTGTAATTGGCAATGAAACTTATTAAGCTTAAAACAGTGTCTACTAAATAAACATTGATTTTGTCCAAAAGGGTCGATAAAATTACATGAAAATGCTCGAAAACAACATAAAGTACAGAATCACAATAAAATTAAGCTATTATTTCATTGAATTACTGGTAGTTTCTCAGGAATAGCGTGTTATTGGCAATGAAACCTATAAATCTTAAAACAGTGTTTACTAAATTAACATTGATTTTCACCAAAAGGGTCGATTAAAATCACATGAATATGCTTGAAAACAACATAAAGTACAGAATTACAATGAAAACAAGCTATCATATTATTGTATTATTGCTAGTTTTTCAGAAATTGCATGTTATTGGCAATGAACCTTATTAAGCTTAAAACAGTATTTACTAAATAAACATTGATTTTCTACAAAAAGGCCGATTAAGTTCACATGAAATCCTTGAAAACAACGTAAAGTACAGAATTACAATGAAAACAAGCTATCATATTATTGAATTACTGCTAGTTTTTCAGAAATAGCGTGTTATTGGCAATGAGACTTATTAAGCATAAAACAGTATTTACTAAATAAACATTGACTTTCTCCAAAAAGTTCGATTAAATTCACATGAAAATGCTTGAAAACAACATAAAGTAGAGAATTACAATGAAAACAAGCTATCATATTATTGTATTACTGGTAGTTTCTCAGAAATAGCGTGTAATTGGCAATGAAACTTATTAAGCTTAAAACAGTGTCTACTAGATAAACATTGATTTTGTCCAAAAGGGTCGATAAAATTACATGAAAATGCTTGAAAACAACATAAAGTACAGAATCACAATAAAATTAAGCTATTATTTCATTGAATTACTGGTAGTTTCTCAGGAATAGCGTGTTATTGGCAATGAAACCTAGAAAGCTTAAAACAGTGTTTACTAAATTAACATTGATTTTCTCCAAAAGGGTCGATTAAATTCACATGAATATGGTTGAAAACAACATAAAGTACAGAATAAAATGAAAACAAGCTATCATATTATTGTATTATTGCTAGTTTTTCAGAAATTGCGTGTTATTGGCAATGAACCTTATTAAGCTTAAAACAGTATTTACTAAATAAACATTGATTTTCTACAAAAAGGCCGATTAAGTTCACATGAAATCCTTGAAAACAACGTAAAGTACAGATTCACAATGAAAACAAGCTATCATATTATTGAATTACTGCTAGTTTTTCAGAAATAGCGTGTTATTGGCAATGAGACTTATTAAGCTTAAATCAGTATTTACTAAATAAACATTGACTTTCTCCAAAAAGGTCGATTAAATTCACATGAAAATGCTTGAAAACAACGTAAAGTACAGAATCACAATGAAAACAAGCTATTATTTCATTGAATTACTGGTAGTTGCTCAGAAATAGCTTGTTATTAGCAATGAAACTTATTAAGCTTAAAACAGTGTTTACTAAATGAACATTGATCTTCTACAAAAAGGTCGATTAAATTCAGATGAAAATGCTTGAAAACAACGTAAAGTACAGAATCACAATGAAAACAAGCTATTATTTCATTGAATTACTGGTAGTTGCTCAGAAATAGCGTGTTATTAGCGATGAAACTTATTAAGCTTAAAACAGTGTTTACTAAATGAACATTGATTTTCTCCAAAAGGGTCGGGTAAATTCACATGAAAATGCTTGAAAATAACATAAAGTAGAGAATTACAATGAAAACAAGCTATCATATTATTGTATTACTGGTAGTTTCTCAGAAATAGCGTGTAATTGGCAATGAAACTTATTAAGCTTAAAACAGTGTCTACTAGATAAACATTGATTTTGTCCAAAAGGGTCGATAAAATTACATGAAAATGCTTGAAAACAACATAAAGTACAGAATCACAATAAAATTAAGCTATTATTTCATTGAATTACTGGTAGTTTCTCAGGAATAGCGTGTTATTGGCAATGAAACCTAGAAAGCTTAAAACAGTGTTTACTAAATTAACATTGATTTTCTCCAAAAGGGTCGATTAAAGTCACATGAATATGCTGGAAAACAACATAAAGTACAGAATCACAATGAAAACAAGCTATCATATTATTGTATTATTGCTAGTTTTTCAGAAATTGCGTGTTATTGGCAATGAACCTTATTAAGCTTAAAACAGTATTTACTAAATAAACATTGATTTTCTACAAAAAGGCCGATTAAGTTCACATGAAATCCTTGAAAACAACGTAAAGTACAGATTCACAATGAAAACAAGCTATCATATTATTGAATTACTGCTAGTTTTTCAGAAATAGCGTGTTATTGGCAATGAGACTTATTAAGCTTAAATCAGTATTTACTAAATAAACATTGACTTTCTCCAAAAAGGTCGATTAAATTCACATGAAAATGCTTGAAAACAACGTAAAGTACAGAATCACAATGAAAACAAGCTATTATTTCATTGAATTACTGGTAGTTGCTCAGAAATAGCTTGTTATTAGCAATGAAACTTATTAAGCTTAAAACAGTGTTTACTAAATGAACATTGATCTTCTACAAAAAGGTCGATTAAATTCAGATGAAAATGCTTGAAAACAACGTAAAGTACAAAATCACAATGAAAACAAGCTATTATTTCATTGAATTACTGGTAGTTGCTCAGAAATAGCGTGTTATTTGCAATGAGACTTATTAAGCTTAAAACAGTATTTACTAAATAAACATTGATTTCCTCCAAAAAGGTCGATTAAATTCTAATGAAAATGCTTGAAAACGACGTAAAGTACAGAATCACAATGAACACAAGGTATCATATTATTGGATTATTGCTAGTTTTCCAGAAATTGCATGTGATTTGCAATGAGACTTATTAAGCTTAAAACAGTATTTACTAAATAAACATTAATTTTCCCTAAAAAGGTCAATTAAATTCACAAGAGAGTACTTGAAATCAACGTAAAGTACAGAATCACAAGGAAAACAAACTATTTTTTCGTTGAATTACTGCTAGTTCTTAATAAAAAATAGCGTGCTATTTGAAATCAGACTAACAAGGCCTATAACAGAGTTTTCTAAAAATACATTGATTTTCTAAAAATGGGTCTATTAATTTTACAAAACAATGCTTGAAATCAACGTAAAGTACAGAATTACAATGAAAACAAGCTATTATTTAACTGAATAACTGCTAGTTTTTCAGAAAAGGCGTGTCATTTGCAATGAGACGTATTCAGCTTAAAAAAGTGTTTATTGATTTTTGCGTATTGATTTTCTCCAAAAGGGTCGATTAAATTCACATGAAAATTTTTGAAAACAACGTCAAGTACAGAATCACAATGAAAACAAGCTATCATATTATTGGATTACTGCTAGTTTTTTAGAAATAGCGTGTTATTGGCAATGAGACTTACTAAGCTTAAAACATTATTTACTAAATAAACATTGATTTTCTACAAAAAAGTCGATTAAGTTCACATGAAATGCTTGAAAACAACGGAAAGTACAGAATCACAATCAAAACAAGCTATTATTTCATTGAATTTCTGGTAATTGCTCAGAAATTGCGTGTTACTGGCAATGAGACTTTTTAAGCTTAAAACAGTGTTTACTAAATAAACATTCATTTTCTCCAAGAGGGTCCACAAAATTCACATGAAAATGCTTGAAAACAACGTAAAGTACAGAATCACAATGAAAACCAGCTATCATATTATTGGATTACTGCTAGTTTTTCAGAAATAGCGTGTTATTGGGAATGAGACTTAGTAAGCTTAAAACAGTATTTACTAAATAAACATTGATTTTCTCCAAAAGGGTCGATTAAATTCACATGAATATGCTTGAAAACAACATAAAGTACAGAATTACAATGAAAACAAGCTATCATATTATTGTATTACTGCAAGTTTTTCAGAAATAGCGTGTTATTGGCAATGAGACTTATTCAGCTTAAACAGTATTTACTAAATAAACATTGATTTTCGCCAAAAGGGTCGACAAAATAAACATGAAAATGCTTGAAAACAACGTAAAGTACGGAATCACAATGAAAACCAGCTATCATATTATTGGATTACTGCTAGTTTTTCAGAAATAGCGTGTTATTGGCAATGAGATTTATTAAGCTTAAAACAGTATTTACTAAATAAACATTGATTTTCACCAAAAGGGTAAATTAAATTCGCATGAAAATGCTTGAAGACAACGTAAAGTACAGAACCACAATGAAAACAAGCTATTAGTTCATCGAATTACTGGTAGTTGCTCAGAAATTGCGTGTTATTGGCAATGAAACCTAAAGAGCTTCAAACAGTGTTTACAAAAATTTACATTGATTTTCTCCAAAAGGGTCGATAAAATTCACATGAAAATGCTTGAAAACAACGTAAAGTACAGAATCACAATGAAAACCAGCTATCATTTTATTGGATTACTGCTAGTTTTTCAGGAATAGCGTGTTATTGGCAATGAGACTTATTAAGCTTAAAACAGTATTTACTAAATAAACATTGATTTTCTCCAAATGGGTCGATAAAATTTACATGCAAATGCTTGAAAACAACGTAAAGTACAGAATCACAATAAAATCCAGCTATTATTTCATTGAATTACAGGTAGTTTCTCAGAAATAGCGTGTTATTGGCAATGAAACCTATAAAGCTTAAAACAGTGTTTACCAAATTAACATTGATTTTCTCCAAAAGAGTCGAGTAAATTCAAATGAATCTGCTTGAAAACAACAAAAAGTACGGAATTACAATGAAAGCAAGCTATCATATTATTGTATTACTGGTAGTTTCTCAGAAATAGCGTGTAATTGGCAATGAAACTTATTAAGCTTAAAACAGTGTCTACTAAATAAACATTGATTTTGTCCAAAAGGGTCGATAAAATTACATGAAAATGCTTGAAAACAACATAAAGTACAGAATCACAATAAAACTAAGCTATCATATTATTGGATTACTGCTAGTTTTTCAGAAATTGCGTGTTATTGGCAATTAAACCTATAAAGCTTAAAACAGTGTTTACTAAATTAACATTGATTTTCTCCAAAAGGGTCGATTAAATTCACAGGAATAGCGTGTTATTGGCAATAAAACCTATAAAGCTTAAAACAGTGTTTACTAAATTACCATTGATTTTCTCCAAAAGGGTCGTTTAAATTCACATGAATATGCTTGAAAAAAACATAAAGTACAGAATTACAATGAAAACAAGCTATCATATTATTGTATTATTGCTAGCTTTTCAGAAATTGCGTGTTATTGGCAAAGAACCTTATTAAGCTTAAAACAGTAGTTACTAAATAAACATTGATTTTCTACAAAAGGGCCAATTAAGTTCACATGAAATCCTTGAAAACAACGTCAAGTACAGAATTACCATCAAAACAAGCTATCATATTATTGGATTACTGCTAGTTTTTCAGAAATTGCGTGTTATTGGCAATGAACCTTATTAAGCTTAAAACAGTATTTACTAAACAAAAATTGATTTTCTACAAAAAGGTCGATTAAGTTCGCATGAAATGCTTGAAAACAACGTAAAGTACAGAATCACAATGAAAACAAGCTATCATATTATTGGATTACTGCTAGGTTTTTAGAAATAGAGTGTTATTGGCAATGAGACTTACTAAGCTTAAAACATTATTTACTAAATAAACAATGATTTTCTACAAAAAAGTCGATTAAGTTCACATGAAATGCTTGAAAACAACGTAAAGTACTGAATCACAATGAAAACAAGCTATCATATTATTGGATTACTACTAGTTTTTCAGAAATAGCGTGTTATTGACAATGAGACTTATTAAGCTTAAAACAGTAGTTACTAAATAAACATTGATTTTCTCCAAATGGGTCGATAAAATTCACATGCAAATGCTTGAAAACAACGTAAAGTAGAGAATCACAATAAAATCAAGCTATTATTTCATTGAATTACAGGTAGTTTCTCAGAAATAGCGTGTTATTGGCAATGAAACCTATAGAGCTTAAAACAGTGTTTACCAAATTAACATTGGTTTTCTCCAAAAGGGTCAGGTAAATTCATATGAATATGCTTGAAAACAACATAAAGTAGAGAATTACAATGAAAACAAGCTATCATATTATTGTATTACTGGTAGTTTCTCAGAAATAGCGTGTAATTGGCAATGAAACTTATTAAGCTTAAAACAGTGTCTACTAAAAAAACATTGATTTTGTCCAAAAGGGTCGATAAAATTACATGAAAATGCTTGAAAACAACATAAAGTACAGAATCACAATAAAATTAAGCTATTATTTCATTGAATTACTGGTAGTTTCACAGGAATAGCGAGTTATTGGCAATGAAACCTATAAAGCTTAGAACAGTGTTTACTAAGTTAACATTGATTTTCTCCAAAAGGGTCGATTAAATTCACATGAATATGCTTGAAAACAACATAAAGTACGGAATTACGATGAAAACAAGCTATCATATTATTGTATTATTGCTAGTTTCTCAGAAATTGCGTGTTATTGGCAATGAAACTTATTAAGCTTAAAACAGTGTTTACTAAATGAACATTGATCTTCTACAAAAAGGTCTATTAAATTCACATGAAAATGCTTGAAAACAACGTAAAGTACAGAATCACAATGAAAACAAGCTATTATTTCATTGAATTACTGGTAGTTGCTCAGAAATAGCGTGTTATTTGCAATGAGACTTATTAAGCTTAAAACAGTATTTACTAAATAAACATTGATTTTCTCCAAAAAGGTCGATTAAATTCACATAAATATGCTTGAAAACAACATAAAGTACAGAATTAGGATGAAAACAAGCTATCATATTATTGTATTATTGCTAGTTTTTCAGAAATTGCATGTGATTTGCAATGAGACTTATTAAGCTTAAAACAGTATTTACTAAATAAACATTAATTTTCTCCAAAAAGGTCAATTAAATTCACAAGAGAATACTTGAAATCAACGTAAAGTACAGAATCACAAGGAAAACAAACTATTTTTTCGTTGAATTACTGCTAGTTCATAATAAAAAATAGCGTGCTATTTGAAATCAGACTAACAAGGCCTATAACAGAGTTTTCTCAAAATACATTGATTTCCTAAAAATGGGTCTATTAATTTCACAAAACAATGCTTGAAATCAACGTAAAGTACAGAATTACAATGAAAACAAGCTATTATTTAACTGAATAACTGCTAGTTTTTCAGAAAAGGCGTGTCATTTGCAATGAGACGTATTCTGCTTAAAAAAGTGTTTATTGATTTTTGCGTATTGATTTTCTCCAAAAGGGTCGATTAAATTTACATGAAAATTTTTGAAAACAACGTAAAGTACAGAATCACAATGAAAACAAGCTATTATTTCATTGAATTACTGGTAGTTGCTCAGAAATAGCGTGTTATTTGCAATGAGACTTATTAAGCTTAAATCAGTATTTACTAAATAAACATTGATTTTCTCCAAAAAGGTCGATTAAGTTCACATGAAATGCTTGAAAACAACGTAAAGTACAGAATCACAATGAAAACAAGCTATCATATTATTGGATTACTGCTAGTTTTTCAGAAATAGCGTGTTATTGGCAATGAGACTTATTAAGCTTAAAACAGTATTTACTAAATAAACATTGATTTTCACCAAAAGGGTCGATTAAATTCGCATGAAAATGCTTGAAAACAACGTAATGTACAGAATCACAATGAAAACAAGCTATTATTTCATCGAATTACTGGTAGTTGCTCAGAAATTGCGTGTTTTTGGCAATGAGACTTATTAAGCTTAAAACAGTATTTACTAAATAAACATTGATTTTCTCCAAAAACGTCGATTAAGTTCACATAAAAATGCTTGAAAACAACGTAAAGTACAAAATCACAATGAAACCAAGCTATTATTTCATTGAATTACTGGTAGTTTCTCAGAAATAGCGTGTTATTGGCAATGAAACCTATAGAGCTTAAAACAGTGTTTACCAAATTAACATTGATTTTCTCCAAAAGGGTCGATAAAATTCACATGAAAATGCTTGAAAACAACGTAAAGTACAGAATCACAATGAAAACAAGCTATCATATTATTGGATTACAGCTAGTTTTTTAGAAATAGCGTGTTATTGGCAATGAGACTTACTAAGCTTAAAACATTACTTACTAAATAAACATTGATTTTCTACAAAAAGGCCGATTAAGTTCACATGAAATCCTTGAAAACAACGTAAAGTACAGAATCACAATGAAAACAAGCTATCATATTATTGAATTACTGCTAGTTTTCCAGAAATTGCATGTGATTTGCAATGAGACTTATTAAGCTTAAAACAGTATTTACTAAATAAACATTAATTTTCTCCAAAAAGGTCAATTAAATTCACAAGAGAATACTTGAAATCAACGTAAAGTACAGAATCACAAGGAAAACAAACTATTTTTTCGTTGAATTACTGCTAGTTCATAATAAAAAATAGCGTGCTATTTGAAATCAGACTAACAAGGCCTATAACAGAGTTTTCTCAAAATACATTGATTTCCTAAAAATGGGTCTATTAATTTCACAAAACAATGCTTGAAATCAACGTAAAGTACAGAATTACAATGAAAACAAGCTATTATTTAACTGAATAACTGCTAGTTTTTCAGAAAAGGCGTGTCATTTGCAATGAGACGTATTCTGCTTAAAAAAGTGTTTATTGATTTTTGCGTATTGATTTTCTCCAAAAGGGTCGATTAAATTTACATGAAAATTTTTGAAAACAACGTAAAGTACAGAATCACAATGAAAACAAGCTATTATTTCATTGAATTACTGGTAGTTGCTCAGAAATAGCGTGTTATTTGCAATGAGACTTATTAAGCTTAAATCAGTATTTACTAAATAAACATTGATTTTCTCCAAAAAGGTCGATTAAGTTCACATGAAATGCTTGAAAACAACGTAAAGTACAGAATCACAATGAAAACAAGCTATCATATTATTGGATTACTGCTAGTTTTTCAGAAATAGCGTGTTATTGGCAATGAGACTTATTAAGCTTAAAACAGTATTTACTAAATAAACATTGATTTTCACCAAAAGGGTCGATTAAATTCGCATGAAAATGCTTGAAAACAACGTAATGTACAGAATCACAATGAAAACAAGCTATTATTTCATCGAATTACTGGTAGTTGCTCAGAAATTGCGTGTTTTTGGCAATGAGACTTATTAAGCTTAAAACAGTATTTACTAAATAAACATTGATTTTCTCCAAAAACGTCGATTAAGTTCACATAAAAATGCTTGAAAACAACGTAAAGTACAAAATCACAATGAAACCAAGCTATTATTTCATTGAATTACTGGTAGTTTCTCAGAAATAGCGTGTTATTGGCAATGAAACCTATAGAGCTTAAAACATTACTTACTAAATAAACATTGATTTTCTACAAAAAAATCGATTAAGTTCACATGAAATGCTTGAAAACAACGTAAAGTACAGAATCACAATGAAAACAAGCTATCATATTATTGGATTACTGCTAGTTTTTCAGAAATAGCGTGTTATTGGCAATGAGACTTATTAAGCTTAAAACAGTATTTACTAAATAAACATTGATTTTCACCAAAAGGGTCGATTAAATTCGCATGAATATGCTTGAAAACAACGTAAAGTACAGAATCACAATGAAAACAAGCTATTATTTCATCGAATTACTGGTAGTTGCTCAGAAATTGCGTGTTTTTGGCAATGAGACTTATTAAGCTTAAAACAGTATTTACTAAATAAACATGGATTTTCTCCAAAAACGTCGATTAAGTTCACATAAAAATGCTTGAAAACAACGTAAAGTAAAAGATCACAATGAAACCAAGCTATTATTTCATTGAATTACTGGTAGTTTCTCAGAAATAGCGTGTTATTGGCAATGAAACCTATAGAGCTTAAAACAGTGTTTACCAAATTAACATTGATTTTCTCCAAAAGGGTCGATAAAATTCACATGAAAATGCTTGAAAACAACGTAAAGTACAGAATCACAATGAAAACAAGCTATCATATTATTGGATTACAGCTAGTTTTTTAGAAATAGCGTGTTATTGGCAATGAGACTTACTAAGCTTAAAACATTACTTACTAAATAAACATTGATTTTCTACAAAAAAATCGATTAAGTTCACATGAAATGCTTGAAAACAACGTAAAGTACAGAATCACAATGAAAACAAGCTATCATATTATTGGATTACTGCTAGTTTTTCAGAAATAGCGTGTTATTGGCAATGAGACTTATTAAGCTTAAAACAGTATTTACTAAATAAACATTGATTTTCACCAAAAGGGTCGATTAAATTCGCATGAATATGCTTGAAAACAACGTAAAGTACAGAATCACAATGAAAACAAGCTATTATTTCATCGAATTACTGGTAGTTTCTCAGAAATTGCGTGTTTTTGGCAATGAGACTTATTAAGCTTAAAACAGTATTTACTAAATAAACATGGATTTTCTCCAAAAACGTCGATTAAGTTCACATAAAAATGCTTGAAAACAACGTAAAGTAAAAGATCACAATGAAACCAAGCTATTATTTCATTGAATTACTGGTAGTTTCTCAGAAATAGCGTGTTATTGGCAATGAAACCTATAGAGCTTAAAACAGTGTTTACTAAATTTACATTGATTTTCTCCAAAAGGGTCGATTAAATTCACATGAATATGCTTGAAAACAACATAAAGTACAGAATCACAATGAAAATAAGCTATCATATTATTGTATTACTGCTAGTTTTTCAGAAATAGCGTGTTATTGGCAATGAAACTTATTAAGCTTAAAACAATATTTTCTAAATAAACATTTATTTTCTCCAAAAGGGTCGATAAAATTCACATGAAAATGCTTGAAAACAACGTAAAGTACAGAATCACAATGAAAACCAAGCTATTATTTCATTGAATTACTGGTAGTTTCTCAGAAATAGCGTGTTATTGGCAATGAAACCTATAGAGCTTAAAACAGTGTTTACTAAATAAACATTGATTTTCTCCAAAAGGGTCAACAAAATTAACATGAAAATGCTTGAAAACAACGTAAAGTAAAGAATCACAATGAAAACAAGCTCACATATTATTGGATTACTGCTAGTTTTTCAGAAATAGCGTGTTATTGGCAATGAGACTTATTAAGCTTAAAACAGTATTTACTAAATAAACATTGATTTTCTCCAAAAGGGTCAACAAAATTCACATGAAAATGCTTGAAAACAACGTAAAGTACAGAATCACAATAAAATCAAGCTATTGTTTCATTGAATTCCAGGTAGTTTTTCAGCAATAGCGTGTTATTGGCAATGAGACTTATTAAGCTTGAAACAGTATTTACTAAATAAACATTGATTTTCTACAAAAAGGTCGATTAAGTTCACATGAAATCCTTGAAAACAACGTAAAGTAAAGAATCACAATGAAAACAAGCTCACATATTATTGGATTACTGCTAGTTTTTCAGAAATAGCGTGTTATTGGCAATGAGACTTTTTAAGCTTAAAACAGTATTTACTAAATAAACATTGATTTTCTCCAAAAGGGTCAACAAAATTCACATGAAAATGCTTGAAAACAACGTAAAGTAAAGAATCACAGTGAAAACCAGCTATCATATTATTGGATTAATGCTAGATTTTCAGAAATAGCGTGTTATTGGGAATGAGACTTATGAAGCTTAAAACAGTATTTACTAAATAAACATTGCTTTTCTCCAAAAAGGTCGATTAAATTCAAATGAAAATGCTTGAAAACAACGTAAAGTACAGAATCACAATGAAAACCAGCTATCATATTATTGGATTACTGCTAGTTTTTCAGAAATAGCGTGTTATTGGCAATGAGACTTATTAAGCTTAAAACAGTATTTACTAAATAAACATTGATTTTCTCCAAATGGGTGGATAAAATTCACATGCAAATGCTTGAAAACAACGTAAAGTACAGAATCACAATAAAATCAAGCTATTATTTCATTGAATTACAGGTAGTTTCTCAGAAATAGCGTGTTATTGGCAATGAAACCTATAAAGCTTAAAACAGTGTTTACCAAATTAACATTGATTTTCTCCAAAAGGGTCGAGTAAATTCACATGAATATGCTTGAAAACAACATAAAGTACGGAATTACAATGAAAGCAAGCTATCATATTATGGTATTACTGGTAGTTTCTCAGAAATAGCGTGTAATTGGCAATTAAACTTATTAAGCTTAAAACAGTGTCTACTAAATAAACATTGATTTTGTCCAAAAGGGTCGATAAAATTACATGAAAATGCTTGAAAACAACATAAAGTACAGAATCACAATAAAATTAAGCTATTATTTCATTGAATTACTGGTAGTTACTCAGAAATAGCGTGTTATTGGCAATGAAACCTATAAAGCTTAAAACAGTGTTTACTAAATTAACATTGATTTTCTCCAAAAGGGTCGATTAAATTCACATGAATATGCTTGAAAACAACATAAAGTACAGAATCACAATGAAAACAAGCTATCATATTATTTTATTACTGCTAGTTTTTCAGAAATAGCGTGTTTTTGGGAATGAGACTTATGAAGCTTAAAACAGTATTTACTAAATAAATATTGCTTTTCTCCAAAAAGGTCGATTAAATTCAAATGAAAATGCTTGAAAACAACGTAAAGTACAGAATCACAATGAAAACCAGCTATCATATTATTGGATTACTGCTAGTTTTCAGAAATAGCGTGTAATTGGCAATGAAACTTATTAAGCTTAAAACAGTGTCTACTAAATAAACATTGATTTTGTCCAAAAGGGTCGATAAAATTACATGAAAATGCTTGAAAACAACGTAAAGTACAGAATCACAATGAAAACAAGCTATTATTTGATCGAATTACTGGTAGTTGCTCAGAAACTGCGTGTTATTGGCAATGAGACTTATTAAGCTTAAAACAGTATTTACTAAATAAACATTGATTTTCTCCAAAAACGTCGATTAAGTTCACATAAAAATGCTTGAAAACAACGTAAAGTACAAAATCACAATGAAACCAAGCTATTATTTCATTCAATTACTGGTAGTTTCTCAGAAATAGCGTGTTATTGGCAATGAAACCATTAGAGCTTAAAACAGTGTTTACTAAATTTACATTGATTTTCTCCAAAAGGGTCGATTAAATTCACATGAATATGCTTGAAAACAACATAAAGTACAGAATTAAAATGAAAACAAGCTATTATTTCATTGAATTACTGGTAGTTTCTCAGAAATAGCGTGTTATTGGCAATGAAACCTATAGAGCTTAAAACAGTGTTTACTAAATTTACATTGATTTTCTCCAAAAGGGTCGATTAAATTCACATGAATATGCTTGAAAACAACATAAAGTACAGAATTAAAATGAAAACAAGCTATCATATTATTGAATTACTGCTGGTTTTTCAGAAATAGCGTGTTATTGGCAATGAGACTTTTTAAGCTTAAAACAATATTTACTAAATAAACATTGATTTTCTCCAAAAGGGTCGATAAAATTGACATGAAAATGCTTGAAAACAACGTAAAGTACAGAATCACAATGAAAACCAGCTATCATATTATTGGATTACTGCTAGTTTTTCAGAAATAGCGTGTTATTGGCAATGAGACTTATTAAGCTTAAAACAGTATTTACTAAATAAACATTGATTTTCTCCAAAAGGGTCGAGTAAATTCACATGAATATGCTTGAAAACAACATAAAGTACGGAATTACAATGAAAGCAAGCTATCATATCATGGTATTACTGGTAGTTTCTCAGAAATAGCGTGTAATTGGCAATTAAACTTATTAAGCTTAAAACAGTGTGTACTAAATAAACATTGATTTTGTCCAAAAGGGTCGATAAAATTACATGAAAATGCTTGAAAACAACATAAAGTACAGAATCACAATAAAATCAAGCTATTATTTCATTGAATTACAGGTAGTTTCTCAGAAATAGCGTGTTATTGGCAATGAAACCTATAAAGCTTAAAACAGTGTTTACCAAATTAACATTGATTTTCTCCAAAAGGGTCGAGTAAATTCACATGAATATGCTTGAAAACAACATAAAGTACGGAATTACAATGAAAGCAAGCTATCATATTATGGTATTACTGGTAGTTTCTCAGAAATAGCGTGTAATTGGCAATTAAACTTATTAAGCTTAAAACAGTGTCTACTAAATAAACATTGATTTTGTCCAAAAGGGTCGATAAAATTACATGAAAATGCTTGAAAACAACATAAAGTACAGAATCACAATAAAATTAAGCTATTATTTCATTGAATTACTGGTAGTTACTCAGAAATAGCGTGTTATTGGCAATGAAACCTATAAAGCTTAAAACAGTGTTTACTAAATTAACATTGATTTTCTCCAAAAGGGTCGATTAAATTCACATGAATATGCTTGAAAACAACATAAAGTACAGAATCACAATGAAAACAAGCTATCATATTATTTTATTATTGCTAGTTTTTCAGAAATAGCGTGTTTTTGGGAATGAGACTTATGAAGCTTAAAACAGTATTTACTAAATAAATATTGCTTTTCTCCAAAAAGGTCGATTAAATTCAAATGAAAATGCTTGAAAACAACGTAAAGTACAGAATCACAATGAAAACCAGCTATCATATTATTGGATTACTGCTAGTTTTCAGAAATAGCGTGTAATTGGCAACGAAACTTATTAAGCTTAAAACAGTGTCTACTAAATAAACATTGATTTTGTCCAAAAGGGTCGATAAAATTACATGAAAATGCTTGAAAACAACGTAAAGTACAGAATCACAATGAAAACAAGCTATTATTTTATCGAATTACTGGTAGTTGCTCAGAAACTGCGTGTTATTGGCAATGAGACTTATTAAGCTTAAAACAGTATTTACTAAATAAACATTGATTTTCTCCAAAAACGTCGATTAAGTTCACATAAAAATGCTTGAAAACAACGTAAAGTACAAAATCACAATGAAACCAAGCTATTATTTCATTGAATTACTGGTAGTTTCTCAGAAATAGCGTGTTATTGGCAATGAAACCTATAGAGCTTAAAACAGTGTTTACTAAATTAACATTGATTTTCTCCAAAAGGGTCGATTAAATTCACATGAATATGCTTGAAAACAACATAAAGTACGGAATTACAATGAAAGCAAGCTATCATATTATGGTATTACTGGTAGTTTCTCAGAAATAGCGTGTAATTGGCAATTAAACTTATTAAGCTTAAAACAGTGTCTACTAAATAAACATTGATTTTGTCCAAAAGGGTCGATAAAATTACATGAAAATGCTTGAAAACAACATAAAGTACAGAATCACAATAAAATTAAGCTATTATTTCATTGAATTACTGGTAGTTACTCAGAAATAGCGTGTTATTGGCAATGAAACCTATAAAGCTTAAAACAGTGTTTACTAAATTAACATTGATTTTCTCCAAAAGGGTCGATTAAATTCACATGAAAATGCTTGAAAACAACGTAAAGTACAGAATCACAATGAAAACCAGCTATCATATTATTGGATTACTGCTAGTTTTTCAGAAATAGCGTGTTATTGGCAATGAGACTTATTAAGCTTAAAACAGTATTTACTAAATAAACATTGATTTTCTCCAAAAGGGTCGAGTAAATTCACATGAATATGCTTGAAAACAACATAAAGTACGGAATTACAATGAAAGCAAGCTATCATATCATGGTATTACTGGTAGTTTCTCAGAAATAGCGTGTAATTGGCAATTAAACTTATTAAGCTTAAAACAGTGTGTACTAAATAAACATTGATTTTGTCCAAAAGGGTCGATAAAATTACATGAAAATGCTTGAAAACAACATAAAGTACAGAATCACAATAAAATTAAGCTATTATTTCATTGAATTACTGGTAGTTACTCAGAAATAGCGTGTTATTGGCAATGAAACCTATAAAGCTTAAAACAGTGTTTACTAAATTAACATTGATTTTCTCCAAAAGGGTCGATTAAATTCACATGAATATGCTTGAAAACAACATAAAGTACAGAATCACAATGAAAACAAGCTATCATATTATTGTATTATTGCTAGTTTTTCAGAAATTGCGTGTTATTGGCAATGAACCTTATTATACTTAAAACAGTATATACTTAATAAACATTGATTTTCTACAAAAAGGTCGATTAAATTCACATGAAAATTTTTGAAAACAACGTAAAGTACAGAATCACAATGAAAACAAGCTATCATATTATTGGATTACTGCTAGTTTTTCAGAAATTGCGTGTTATTGGCAATGAATCTTATTAAGCTTAAAACAGTATTTACTAAATAAACATTGATTTTCATCAAAAGGGTCGATTAGATTCAAATGAAAATGCTTGAAAACAACGTAAAGTACAGAATCACAATGAAAACCAGCTATCATATTATTGGATTACTGCTAGTTTTTCAGAAATAGCGTGTTATTGGGAATGAGACTTATTCAGCTTAAAACAGTATTTACTAAATAAACATTGATTTTCTCCAAAAGGGTCGATTAAATTCACATGAATATGCTTGAAAACAAAATAAAGTACAGAATTACAATGAAAACAAGCTATCATATTATTGGATTACTGCCAGTTTTTCAAAAATAGCGTGTTATTGGCAATGAAACTTATTCGGCTTAAACAGTATTTACTAAATAAACATTGATTTTCGCCAAAAGGGTCGACAAAATAAACATGAAAATGCTTGAAAACAACGTAAAGTACAGAATCACAATGAAAACCAGATATCATATTATTGGATTACTGCTAGTTTTTCAGCAATAGCGTGTTATTGGCAATGAGACTTATTAAGCTTAAAACAGTATTTACTAAATAAACATTGATTTTCTACAAAAAGGTCGATTAAGTTCACATGAAATCCTTGAAAACAACGTAAAGTAAAGAATCACAATGAAAACAAGCTCACATATTATTGGATTACTGCTAGTTTTTCAGAAATAGCGTGTTATTGGCAATGAGACTTTTTAAGCTTAAAACAGTATTTACTAAATAAACATTGATTTTCTCCAAAAACGTCGATTAAGTTCACATAAAAATGCTTGAAAACAATGTAAAGTAAAAGATCACAATGAAACCAAGCTATTATTTCATTGAATTACTGGTAGTTTCTCAGAAATAGCGTGTTATTGGCAATGAAACCTATAGAGCTTAAAACAGTGTTTACTAAATTTACATTGATTTTCTCCAAAAGGGTCGATTAAATTCACATGAATATGCTTGAAAACAACATAAAGTACAGAATCACAATGAAAACAAGCTATCATATTATTGTATTACTGCTAGTTTTTCAGAAATAGCGTGTTATTGGCAAAGAGACTTTTTAAGCTTAAAACAATATTTACTAAATAAACATTTATTTTCTCCAAAAGGGTCGATTAAGTTCACATAAAAATGCTTGAAAACAACGTAAAGTACAAAATCACAATGAAACCAAGCTATTATTTCATTGAATTACTGGTAGTTTCTCAGAAATAGCGTGTTATTGGCAATGAAACCTATAGAGCTTAAAACAGTGTTTACTAAATTTACATTGATTTTCTCCAAAAGGGTCGATGAAATTCACATGAATATGCTTGAAAACAACATAAAGTACAGAATTAAAATGAAAACAAGCTATTATTTCATTGAATTACTGGTAGTTTCTCAGAAATAGCGTGTTATTGGCAATGAAACCTATAGAGCTTAAAACAGTGTTTACTAAATTTACATTGATTTTCTCCAAAAGGGTCGATTAAATTCACATGAATATGCTTGAGAACAACATAAAGTACAGAATTAAAATGAAAACAAGCTATCATATTATTGAATTACTGCTGGTTTTTCAGAAATAGCGTGTTATTGGCAATGAGACTTTTTAAGCTTAAAACAATATTTACTAAATAAACATTGATTTTCTCCAAAAGGGTCGATAAAATTCACATGAAAATGCTTGAAAACAACGTAAAGTACAGAATCACAATGAAAACCAGCTATCATATTATTGGATTACTGCTAGTTTTTCAGAAATAGCGTGTTATTGGCAATGAGACTTATTAAGCTTAAAACAGTATTTACTAAATAAACATTGATTTTCTCCAAAAGGGTCGAGTAAATTCACATGAATATGCTTGAAAACAACATAAAGTACGGAATTACAATGAAAGCAAGCTATCATATCATGGTATTACTGGTAGTTTCTCAGAAATAGCGTGTAATTGGCAATTAAACTTATTAAGCTTAAAACAGTGTCTACTAAATAAACATTGATTTTGTCCAAAAGGGTCGATAAAATTACATGAAAATGCTTGAAAACAACATAAAGTACAGAATCACAATAAAATTAAGCTATTATTTCATTGAATTACTGGTAGTTACTCAGAAATAGCGTGTTATTGGCAATGAAACTTATAAAGCTTAAAACAGTGTTTACTAAATTAACATTGATTTTCTCCAAAAGGGTCGATTAAATTCACATGAATATGCTTGAAAACAACATAAAGTACAGAATCACAATGAAAACAAGCTATCATATTATTGTATTATTGCTAGTTTTTCAGAAATTGCGTGTTATTGGCAATGAACCTTATTATACTTAAAACAGTATATACTTAATAAACATTGATTTTCTACAAAAAGGTCGATTAAATTCACATGAAAATTTTTGAAAACAACGTAAAGTACAGAATCACAATGAAAACAAGCTATCATATTATTGGATTACTGCTAGTTTTTCAGAAATTCCGTGTTATTGGCAATGAATCTTATTAAGCTTAAAACAGTATTTACTAAATAAACATTGATTTTCATCAAAAGGGTCGATTAGATTCAAATGAAAATGCTTGAAAACAACGTAAAGTACAGAATCACAATGGAAACCAGCTATCATATTATTGGATTACTGCTAGTTTCTCAGAAATAGCGTGTTATTGGGAATGAGACTTATTCAGCTTAAAACAGTATTTACTAAATAAACATTGATTTTCTCCAAAAGGGTCGATTAAATTCACATGAATATGCTTGAAAACAACATAAAGTACAGAATCACAATGAAAACAAGCTATCATATTATTGTATTACTGCTAGTTTTTCAGAAATAGCGTGTTATTGGCAAAGAGACTTTTTAAGCTTAAAACAATATTTACTAAATAAACATTTATTTTCTCCAAAAGGGTCGATAAAATTCACATGAAAATGCTTGAAAACAACGTAAAGTACAGAATCACAATGAAAACCAGCTATCATATTATTGGATTACTGCTAGTTTCTCAGCAATAGCGTGTTATTGGCAATGAGACTTATTAAGCTTAAAACAGTGTCTACTAAATAAACATTGATTTTGTCCAAAAGGGTCGATCAAATTACATGAAAATGCTTGAAAACAACATAAAGTACAGAATCACAATAAAATTAAGCTATTATTTCATTGAATTACTGGTAGTTACTCAGAAATAGCGTGTTATTGGCAATGAAACCTATAAAGCTTAAAACAGTGTTTACTAAATTAACATTGATTTTCTCCAAAAGGGTCGATTAAATTCACATGAATATGCCTGAAAACAACATAAAGTACAGAATCACAATGAAAACAAGCTATCATATTATTTTATTATTGCTAGTTTTTCAGAAATAGCGTGTTTTTGGGAATGAGACTTATGAAGCTTAAAACAGTATTTACTAAATAAATATTGCTTTTCTCCAAAAAGGTCGATTAAATTCAAATGAAAATGCTTGAAAACAACGTAAAGTACAGAATCACAATGAAAACCAGCTATCATATTATTGGATTACTGCTAGTTTTTCAGAAATAGCATGTTATTGGCAATGAGACTTATTCAGCTTAAGACAGTGTTTACTAAATAAACATTGATTTTCTCCAAAAGGGTCGATTAAATTCACATGAATATGCTTGAAAACAAAATAAAGTACAGAATTACAATGAAAACAAGCTATCATATTATTGGATTACTGCCAGTTTTTCAAAAATAGCGTGTTATTGGCAATGAAACTTATTCGGCTTAAACAGTATTTACTAAATAAACATTGATTTTCGCCAAAAGGGTCGACAAAATAAACATGAAAATGCTTGAAAACAACGTAAAGTACAGAATCACAATGAAAACCAGATATCATATTATTGGATTACTGCTAGTTTTTCAGCAATAGCGTGTTATTGGCAATGAGACTTATTAAGCTTAAAACAGTATTTACTAAATAAACATTGATTTTCTACAAAAAGGTCGATTAAGTTCACATGAAATCCTTGAAAACAACGTAAAGTAAAGAATCACAATGAAAACAAGCTCACATATTATTGGATTACTGCTAGTTTTTCAGAAATAGCGTGTTATTGGCAATGAGACTTTTTAAGCTTAAAACAGTATTTACTAAATAAACATTGATTTTCTCCAAAAACGTCGATTAAGTTCACATAAAAATGCTTGAAAACAACGTAAAGTAAAAGATCACAATGAAACCAAGCTATTATTTCATTGAATTACTGGTAGTTTCTCAGAAATAGCGTGTTATTGGCAATGAAACCTATAGAGCTTAAAACAGTGTTTACTAAATAAACATTGATTTTCATCAAAAGGGTCGATTAGATTCAAATGAAAATGCTTGAAAACAACGTAAAGTACAGAATCACAATGAAAACCAGCTATCATATTATTGGATTACTGCTAGTTTTTCAGAAATAGCGTGTTATTGGGAATGAGACTTATTCAGCTTAAAACAGTATTTACTAAATAAACATTGATTTTCTCCAAAAGGGTCGATTAAATTCACATGAATATGCTTGAAAACAAAATAAAGTACAGAATTACAATGAAAACAAGCTATCATATTATTGGATTACTGCCAGTTTTTCAAAAATAGCGTGTTATTGGCAATGAAACTTATTCGGCTTAAACAGTATTTACTAAATAAACATTGATTTTCGCCAAAAGGGTCGACAAAATAAACATGAAAATGCTTGAAAACAACGTAAAGTACAGAATCACAATGAAAACCAGATATCATATTATTGGATTACTGCTAGTTTTTCAGCAATAGCGTGTTATTGGCAATGAGACTTATTAAGCTTAAAACAGTATTTACTAAATAAACATTGATTTTCTACAAAAAGGTCGATTAAGTTCACATGAAATCCTTGAAAACAACGTAAAGTAAAGAATCACAATGAAAACAAGCTCACATATTATTGGATTACTGCTAGTTTTTCAGAAATAGCGTGTTATTGGCAATGAGACTTTTTAAGCTTAAAACAGTATTTACTAAATAAACATTGATTTTCTCCAAAAACGTCGATTAAGTTCACATAAAAATGCTTGAAAACAACGTAAAGTAAAAGATCACAATGAAACCAAGCTATTATTTCATTGAATTACTGGTAGTTTCTCAGAAATAGCGTGTTATTGGCAATGAAACCTATAGAGCTTAAAACAGTGTTTACAAAATTTACATTGATTTTCTCCAAAAGGGTCGATTAAATTCACATGAATATGCTTGAAAACAACATAAAGTACAGAATCACAATGAAAACAAGCTATCATATTATTGTATTACTGCTAGTTTTTCAGAAATTGCGTGTTATTGGCAAAGAGACTTTTTAAGCTTAAAACAATATTTACTAAATAAACATTTATTTTCTCCAAAAGGGTCGATAAAATTCACATGAAAATGCTTGAAAACAACGTAAAGTACAGAATCACAATGAAAACCAGCTATCATATTATTGGATTACTGCTAGTTATTCAGAAATAGCGTGTTATTGGCAATGAGACTTATTAAGCTTAAAACAGTATTTATTAAATAAACATTGATTTTCTCCAAATGGGTCGATAAAATTCACATGCAAATGCTTGAAAACAACGTAAAGTACAGAATCACAATAAAATCCAGCTATTATTTCATTGAATTACAGGTAGTTTCTCAGAAATAGCGTGTAATTGGCAATTAAACTTATTAAGCTTAAAACAGTGTCTACTAAATAAACATTGATTTTGTCCAAAAGGGTCGATCAAATTACATGAAAATGCTTGAAAACAACATAAAGTACAGAATCACAATAAAATTAAGCTATTATTTCATTGAATTACTGGTAGTTACTCAGAAATAGCGTGTTATTGGCAATGAAACCTATAAAGCTTAAAACAGTGTTTACTAAATTAACATTGATTTTCTCCAAAAGGGTCGATTAAATTCACATGAATATGCTTGAAAACAACATAAAGTACAGAATCACAATGAAAACAAGCTATCATATTATTTTATTATTGCTAGTTTTTCAGAAATAGCGTGTTTTTGGGAATGAGACTTATGAAGCTTAAAACAGTATTTACTAAATAAATATTGCTTTTCTCCAAAAAGGTCGATTAAATTCAAATGAAAATGCTTGAAAACAACGTAAAGTACAGAATCACAATGAAAACCAGCTATCATATTATTGGATTACTGCTAGTTTTTCAGAAATAGCGTGTTATTGGCAATGAGACTTATTTAGCTTAAAACAGTATTTACTAAATAAACATTGATTTTCTCCAAATGGGTGGATAAAATTCACATGCAAATGCTTGAAAACAACGTAATTCAGTAAACAAGCTATCATATTATTGGATTAATGCTAGATTTTCAGAAATAGCGTGTTTTTGGGAATGAGACTTATGAAGCTTAAAACAGTATTTACTAAATAAACATTGCTTTTCTCCAAAAAGGTCGATTAAATTCAAATGAAAATGCTTGAAAACAACGTAAAGTACAGAATCACAATGAAAACCAGCTATCATATTATTGGATTACTGCTAGTTTTTCAGAAATAGCGTGTTATTGGCAATGAGACTTATTAAGCTTAAAACAGTATTTACTAAATAAACATTGATTTTCTCCAAATGGGTGGATAAAATTCACATGCAAATGCTTGAAAACAACGTAAAGTACAGAATCACAATAAAATCAAGCTATTATTTCATTGAATTACAGGTAGTTTCTCAGAAATAGCGTGTTATTGGCAATGAAACCTATAAAGCTTAAAACAGTGTTTACCAAATTAACATTGATTTTCTCCAAAAGGGTCGAGTAAATTCACATGAATATGCTTGAAAACAACATAAAGTACGGAATTACAATGAAAGCAAGCTATCATATTATGGTATTACTGGTAGTTTCTCAGAAATAGCGTGTAATTGGCAATTAAACTTATTAAGCTTAAAACAGTGTCTACTAAATAAACATTGATTTTGTCCAAAAGGGTCGATAAAATTACATGAAAATGCTTGAAAACAACATAAAGTACAGAATCACAATAAAATTAAGCTATTATTTCATTGAATTACTGGTAGTTACTCAGAAATAGCGTGTTATTGGCAATGAAACCTATAAAGCTTAAAACAGTGTTTACTAAATTAACATTGATTTTCTCCAAAAGGGTCGATTAAATTCACATGAATATGCTTGAAAACAACATAAAGTACAGAATCACAATGAAAACAAGCTATCATATTATTTTATTATTGCTAGTTTTTCAGAAATTGCGTGTTATTGGCAATGAACCTTATTATACTTAAAACAGTATTTACTTAATAAACATTGATTTTCTACAAAAAGGTCGATTAGATTCACATGAAAATGCTTGAAAACAACGTAAAGTACAGAATCACAATGAAAACCAGCTATCATATTATTGGATTACTGCTAGTTTTTCAGAAATAGTGTGTTATTGGGAATGAGACTTATTCAGCTTAAAACAGTATTTACTAAATAAACATTGATTTTCTCCAAAAGGGTCGATTAAATTCACATGAATATGCTTGAAAACAACATAAAGTACAGAATTACAATGAAAACAAGCTATCATATTATTGGATTACTGCCAGTTTTTCAGAAATAGCGTGTTATTGGCAATGAAACTTATTCGGCTTAAACAGTATTTACTAAATAAACATTGATTTTCGCCAAAAGGGTCGACCAAATAAACATGAAAATGCTTGAAAACAACGTAAAGTACAGAATCACAATGTAAACCAGATATCATATTATTGGATTACTGCTAGTTTTTCAGAAATAGCGTGTTATTGGCAATGAGACTTATTAAGCTTAAAACAGTATTTACTAAATAAACATTGATTTTCACCAAAAGGGTCGATTAAATTCGTATGAAAATGCTTGAAGACAACGTAAAGTACAGAATCACAATGAAAACAAGCTATTATTTCATCGAATTACTGGTAGTTGCTCAGAAATTGCGTGTTTTTGGCAATGAGACTTATTAACCTTAAAACAGTATTTACTAAATAAACATTGATTTTCTCCAAAAGGGTCGATAAAATTCACATGAAAATGCTTGAAAACAACGTAAAGTACAGAATCACAATGAAAACCAGCTATCATATTATTGGATTACTGCTAGTTTTTCAGGAATAGCGTGTTATTGGCAATGAGACTTATTAAGCTTAAAACAGTATTTACTAAATAAACATTGATTTTCTCCAAATGGGTGGATAAAATTCACATGCAAATGCTTGAAAACAACGTAAAGTACAGAATCACAATAAAATCAAGCTATTATTTCATTGAATTACAGGTAGTTTCTCAGAAATAACTTGTTATTGGCAATGAAACCTATAAAGCTTAAAACAGTGTTTACCAAATTAACATTGATTTTCTCCAAAATGGTCGAGTAAATTCACATGAATATGCTTGAAAACAACATAAAGTACAGAATTACAATGAAAGCAAGCTATCATATTATTGTATTACTGGTAGTTTCTCAGAAATAGCGAGTAATTGGCAATGAAACTTATTAAGCTTAAAACAGTGTCTACTAAATAAACATTGATTTTGTCCAAAGGGTGGATAAAATTACATGAAAATGCTTGAAAACAACATAAAGTACAGAATCACAATAAAATTAAGCTATTATTTCATTGAATTACTGGTAGTTACTCAGAAATAGCGTGTTATTGGCAATGAGACTTTTTAAGCTTAAAACAGTATTTACTAAATAAACATTGATTTTCTACAAAAAGGTCGATTAAGATCACATGAAATCCTTAAAAACAACGTAAAGTACAGAATCACAATGAAAACAAGCTCACATATTTTTGGATTACTGCTAGTTTTTCTGAAATAGCGTGTTATTGGCAATGAGACTTTTTAAGCTTAAAACAGTATTTACTAAATAAACATTGATTTTCTACAAAAGGGTCAACAAAATTCACAAGAAAATGCTTGAAAACAACGTAAAGTACAGAATCACAGTGAAAACCAGCTATCATATTATTGGATAAATGCTAGATTTTCAGAAATAGCGTGTTATTGGGAATGAGACTTATTAAGCTTAAAACAGTATTTACTAAATAAACATTGCTTTTCTCCAAAAAGGTCGATTAAATTCACATGAAAATGCTTGAAAACAACGTAAAGTACAGAATAACATTGAACACAAGCTATTATTTCATTGAATTACTGGTAGTTGCTCAGAAATAGCGTGTAATTGGCAATGAAACTTATGAAGCTTAAAACAGTGTCTACTAAATAAACATTGATTTTGTCCAAAAGGGTCGATAAAATTACATGAAAATGCTTGAAAACAACATAAAGTACAGAATTACAATGAAAACAAACTATCATATTATTGTAATACTGGTAGTTTCTCAGAAATAGCGTGTAATTGGCAATGAAACTTATGAAGCTTAAAACAGTGTCTACTAAATAAACATTGATTTTGTCCAAAAGGGTCGATAAAATTACATGAAAATGCTTGAAAACAACATAAAGTACAGAATCACAATAAAATTAAGCTATTATTTCATTGACTTACTGGTAGTTTCTCAGAAATAGCGAGTTATTGGCAATGAAACCTATAAAGCTTAAAACAGTGTTTACTAAATTAACATTGATTTTCTCCAAAAGGGTCGATTAAATTCACATGAATATGCTTGAAAACAACATAAAGTACAGAATTACAATGAAAACAAGCTATCATATTATTGTATTATTGCTAGTTTTTCAGAAATTGCGTGTTATTGGCAATGAACCTTATTAAGCTTAAAACAGTATTTACTAAATAAACATTGATTTTCTACAAAAAGGTCGATTAAGTTCACATGAAATCCTTAAAAACAACGTAAAGTACAGAATCACAATGAAAACAAGCTCACATATTATTGGATTACTGCTAGTTTTTCAGAAATAGCGTGTTATTGGCAATGAGACTTTTTAAGCTTAAAACAGTATTTACTAAATAAACATTGATTTTCTACAAAAGGGTCAACAAAATTCACAAGAAAATGCTTGAAAACAACGTAAAGTACAGAATCACAGTGAAAACCAGCTATCATATTATTGGATAAATGCTAGATTTTCAGAAATAGCGTGTTATTGGGAATGAGACTTATTAAGCTTAAAACAGTATTTACTAAATAAACATTGCTTTTCTCCAAAAAGGTCGATTAAATTCACATGAAAATGCTTGAAAACAACGTAAAGTACAGAATAACATTGAAAACAAGCTATTATTTCATTGAATTACTGGTAGTTGCTCAGAAATAGCGTGTAATTGGCAATGAAACTTATGAAGCTTAAAACAGTGTCTACTAAATAAACATTGATTTTGTCCAAAAGGGTCGATAAAATTACATGAAAATGCTTGAAAACAACATAAAGTACAGAATTACAATGAAAACAAACTATCATATTATTGTAATACTGGTAGTTTCTCAGAAATAGCGTGTAATTGCCAATGAAACTTATGAAGCTTAAAACAGTGTCTACTAAATAAACATTGATTTTGTCAAAAAGAAGGGACGACAAAATTACTTGAAAATGCTTGAAAGCAACATAAAGTACAGAATCACAATAAAATTAAGCTATTATTTCATTGACTTACTGGTAGTTTCTCAGAAATAGCGTGTTATTGGCAATGAAACCTATAAAGCTTAAAACAGTGTTTACTAAATTAACATTGATTTTCTCCAAAAGGGTCGATTAAATTCACATGAATATGCTTGAAAACAACATAAAGTACAGAATTACAATGAAAACAAGCTATCATATTATTGTATTATTGCTAGTTTTTCAGAAATTGCGTGTTATTGGCAATGAACCTTATTAAGCTTAAAACAGTATTTACTAAATAAACATTGATTTTCTACAAAAAGGTCGATTAAGTTCACATGAAATCCTTGAAAACAACATAAAGTACAGAATCACAATGAAAACAAGCTATCATATTATTGGACTACTGCTAGTTTTTCAGAAATAGCGTGTTATTGGCAATGAGACTTATTAAGCTTAAAACAGTATTTACTAAATAAACATTGATTTTCTCCAAAAAGGTCGATTAAATTCACATGAAAATGCTTGAAAACAACGTAAAGTATAGAATCACAATGAAAACAAGCTATTATTTCATTGAATTACTGGTAGTTGCTCAGAAATAGCGTGTTATTAGCAATGAAACTTATTAAGCTTAAAACAGTGTTTACTAAATGAACATTGATCTTCTACAAAAAGGTCGATTAAGTTCACATGAAATGCTTGAAAACAACATAAAGTACAGAATTACAATGAAAACAAGCTATCATATTATTGGATTACTGCTAGTTTTTCAGAAAGAGCGTGTTATTGGCAATGAGACTTATTAAGCTTAAAACAATATTTACTAAATAAACATTGATGTTCTCCGAAAGGGTCGATAAAATTCACATGAAAATGCTTGAAAACAACGTAAAGTACAGAATCACAATGAAAACCAGCTATCATATTATTGGATTACTGCTAGTTTTTCAGAAATAGCGTGTTATTGGCAATGAGACTTATTAAGCTTAAAAAAGTATTTACTAAATAAACATTGATTTTCTCCAAATGGGTCGATAAAATTCACATGCAAATGCTTGAAAACAACGTAAAGTACAGAATCACAATAAAATCAAGCTATTATTTCATTGAATTACAGGTAGTTTCTCAGAAATAGCTTGTTATTGGCAATGAAACCTATAAAGCTTAAAACAGTGTTTACCAAATTAACATTGATTTTCTCCAAAATGGTCGAGTAAATTCACATGAATATGCTTGAAAACAACATAAAGTACAGAATTACAATGAAAGCAAGCTATCATATTTTTGTATTACTGGTAGTTTCTCAGAAATAGCGAGTAATTGGCAATGAAACTTATTAAGCTTAAAACAGTGTCTACTAAATAAACATTGATTTTGTCCAAAGGGTGGATAAAATTACATGAAAATGCTTGAAAACAACATAAAGTACAGAATCACAATAAAATTAAGCTATTATTTCATTGAATTACTGGTAGTTACTCAGAAATAGCGTGTTATTGGCAATGAAACCTATAAAGCTTAGAACAGTGTTTACTAAATTAACATTGATTTTCTCCAAAAGGGTCGATTAAATTCACATGAATATGCTTGAAAACAACTTAAAGTACAGAATTACAATGAAAACAAGCTATCATATTATTGTATTATTGCTAGTTTTTCAGAAATAGCGTGTTATTGGCAATGAGACTTTTTAAGCTTAAAACAGTATTTACTAAATAAACATTGATTTTCTTCAAAAGGGTCAACAAAATTCACAAGAAAATGCTTGAAAACAACGTAAAGTACAGAATCACAGTGAAAACCAGCTATCATATTATTGGATAAATGCTAGATTTTCAGAAATAGCGTGTTATTGGGAATGAGACTTATTAAGCTTAAAACAGTATTTACTAAATAAACATTGCTTTTCTCCGAAAAGGTCGATTAAATTCACATGAAAATGCTTGAAAACAACGTAAAGTACAGAATAACATTGAAAACAAGCTATTATTTCATTGAATTACTGGTAGTTGCTCAGAAATAGCGTGTAATTGGCAATGAAACTTATGAAGCTTAAAACAGTGTCTACTAAATAAACATTGATTTTGTCCAAAAGGGTCGATAAAATTACATGAAAATGCTTGAAAACAACATAAAGTACAGAATTACAATGAAAACAAACTATCATATTATTGTAATACTGGTAGTGTCTCAGAAATAGCGTGTAATTGGCAATGAAACTTATGAAGCTTAAAACAGTGTCTACTAAATAAACATTGATTTTGTCCAAAAGGGTCGATAAAATTACATGAAAATGCTTGAAAACAACATAAAGTACAGAATCACAATAAAATTAAGCTATTATTTCATTGACTTACTGGTAGTTTCTCAGAAATAGCGTGTTATTGGCAATGAAACCTATAAAGCTTAAAACAGTGTTTACTAAATTAACATTGATTTTCTCCAAAAGGGTCGATTAAATTCACATGAATATGCTTGAAAACAACATAAAGTACAGAACTACAATGAAAACAAGCTATCATATTATTGTATTATTGCTAGTTTTTCAGAAATAGCTAGTTATTGGCAATGAACCTTATTAAGCTTAAAACAGTATTTACTAAATAAACATTGATTTTCTACAAAAAGGTCGATTAAGTTCACATGAAATCCTTGAAAACAAGGTAAAGTACAGAATCACAATGAAAACAAGCTATCATATTATTGGATTACTGCTAGTTTTTCAGAAATAACGTGTTATTGGCAATGAGACTTATTCAGCTTAAAACAGTATTTACTAAATAAACATTGATTTTCACCAAAAGGGTCGATTAAATTCAAATGACAATGCTTGAGAACAACTTAAAGTACAGAATCACAATGAAAACAAGCTATCATATTATTGGATTACTGCTAGTTTTTCAAAAATAGCGTGTTATTGGCAATGAGACTTATTAAGCTTGAAACAGTATTTACTAAATAAACATTGATTTTCTCCAAAAAGGTCGATTAAATTCACATGAAAATGCTTGAAAACAACGTAAAGTATAGAATCACAATGAAAACAAGCTATTATTTCATTGAAGTACTGGTAGTTGCTCAGAAATAGCGTGTTATTAGCAACGAAACTTATTAAGCTTAAAACAGTGTTTACTAAATGAACATTGATCTTCTACAAAAAGGTCGATTAAGTTCACATGAAATGCTTGAAAACAACATAAAGTACAGAATTACAATGAAAACAAGCTATCATATTATTGGATTACTGCTAGTTTTTCAGAAATAGCATGTGATTGGCAATGAGACTTATTCAGCTTAAACAGTATTTACTAAATAACCATTGATTTTCTCCAAAAGGGTCGACAAAATAAACATGAAAATGCTTAAAAAACAACGTAAAGTACAGAATCACAATGAAAACCAGCTATCATATTATTGGATTACTGCTAGTTTTTCAGAAATAGCGTGTTATTGGCAATAAGACTTTTTAAGCTTAAAACAGTATTTACTAAATAAACATTGATTTTCACCAAAAGGTTCGATTAAATTCACATGAATATGCTTGAAACAACTTAAAGTATAGAATCACAATGAAAACAAGCTATTATTTCATTGAATTTCTGGTAGTTGCTCAGAAATAGCGTGTTATTGGCAATGAGACTTATTCAGCTTAAACAGTATTTACTAAATAACCATTGATTTTCTCCAAAAGGGTCGACAAAATAAACATGAAAATGCTAGAAAAACAACGTAAAGTACAGAATCACAATGAAAACCAGCTATCATATTATTGGATTACTGCTAGTTTTTCAGAAATAGCGTGTTATTGGCAATGAGACTTATTAAGCTTAAAACAGTATTTGCTAAATAAACATTGATTTTCTCCAAAAGGGTCGATTAAATTCACATGAATATGCTTGAAAACAACATAAAGTACAGAATTACAATGAAAACCAGCTATCATATTATTGTATTACTGCTAGTTTTTCAGAAATAGCGTGTTATTGGCAATGAGACTTATTCAGCTTAAACAGTATTTACTAAATAACCATTGATTTTCTCCAAAAGGGTCGACAAAATAAACATGAAAATGCTTGAAAACAACGTAAAGTACAGAATCACAATGAAAACAAGCTATTATTTCATTGAATTACTGGTAGTTGCTCAGAAATAGCGTGTTATTAGCAATGAAACTTATTCAGCTTAAACAGTATTTACTAAATAACCATTGATTTTCTCCAAAAGGGTCGACAAAATAAACATGAAAATGCTTGAAAAACAACGTAAAGTACAGAATCACAATGAAAACCAGCTATCATATTATTGGATTACTGCTAGTTTTTCAGAAATAGCGTGTTATTGGCAATAAGACTTATTAAGCTTAAAACAGTATTTACTAAATAAACATTGATTTTCACCAAAAGGGTCGATTAAATTCACATGACAATGCTTGAAAACAACTTAAAGTATAGAATCACAATGAAAACAAGCTATTATTTCATTGAATTTCTGGTAGTTGCTCAGAAATAGCGTGTTATTGGCAATGAGACTTATTCAGCTTAAACAGTATTTACTAAATAACCATTGATTTTCTCCAAAAGTGTCGATTAAATTCACATGAAAATGCTTGAAAACAACGTAAAATACAGAATTACAATGAAAACCAGCTATCATATTATTGTATTATTGCTAGTTTTTCAGAAATAGCGTGTTATTGGCAATGAGACTTATTCAGCTTAAACAGTATTTACTAAATAACCATTGATTTTCTCCAAAAGGGTCGACAAAATAAACATGAAAATGCTTGAAAAACAACGTAAAGTACAGAATCACAATGAAAACCAGCTATCATATTATTGGATTACTGCTAGTTTTTCAGAAATAGCGTGTTATTGGCAATAAGACTTATTAAGCTTAAAACAGTATTTACTAAATAAACATTGATTTTCACCAAAAGGGTCGATTAAATTCACATGACAATGCTTGAAAACAACTTAAAGTATAGAATCACAATGAAAACAAGCTATTATTTCATTGAATTTCTGGTAGTTGCTCAGAAATAGCGTGTTATTGGCAATGAGACTTATTCAGCTTAAACAGTATTTACTAAATAACCATTGATTTTCTCCAAAAGGGTCGACAAAATAAACATGAAAATCCTAGAAAAACAACTTAAAGTACAGAATCAAAATGAAAACCAGCTATCATATTATTGGATTACTGCTAGTTTTTCAGAAATAGCGTGTTATTGGCAATGAGACTTATTAAGCTTAAAACAGTATTTACTAAATAAACATTGATTTTCTCCAAAAGGGTCGATTAAATTCACATGAATATGCTTGAAAACAACGTAAAGTACAGAATCACAATGAAAACCAGCTATCTTATTATTGGATTACTGCTAGTTTTTCAGAAATAGCGTGTTATTGGCAATGAGACTTATTAAGCTTAAAACAGTATTTACTAAATAAACATTGATTTTCACCAAAAGGGTCGATTAAATTCACATGACAATGCTTGAAAAACAACTTAAAGTACAGAATCACAATGAAAACAAGCTATTATTTCATTGAATTTCTGGTAGTTGCTCAGAAATTGCGTGTTATTGGCAATGAGACTTATTAAGCTTAAAACAGTGTTTACTAAATAAACATTCATTGTCTCCCGAAGGGTCGATAAAATTCACATGCAAATGCTTGAAAACAACGTAAAGTACAGAATCACAATGAAATCAAGCTATTATTTCATTGAATTACAGGTAGTTTCTCAGAAATAGCGTGTTATTGGCAACGAAACTTATTAAGCTTAAAACAGTGTTTACTAAATAAACATTGATTTTGTCCACAGGGGTCGATAAAATTCTTATGAAAATGCTTGAAAACGACGTAAAGTAAAGAATCACAATGAAAACAAGGTATCATATTATTGGATTATTGCTAGTTTTTCAGAAATTGCGTGTTATTGGCAATGAACCTTATTAAGCTTAAAACAGTATTTACTAAATAAACATTGATTTTCTACAAAAAGGTCGATTAAGTTCACATGAAATGCTTGAAAACAACGTAAAGTACAGAATCACAATGAAAACAAGCTATCATATTATTGGATTACTGCTAGTTTTTCAGAAATAGCGTGTTATTGGCAATGAGACTTATTAAGCTTAAAACAGTATTTACTAAATAAACATTGATTTTCACTAAAAGGGTCGATTAAAATCACATGACAATGCTTGAAAACAACGTAAAGTACAGAATCACAATGAAAACAAGCTATCATATTATTGGATTACTGCTAGTTTTTCAGAAAAAGCGTGTTATTGGCAATGAGACTTATTAAGCTTAAAACAGTATTTACTAAATAAACATTGATTTTCTCCAAAAGGGTCGATTAAATTCACATGACAATGCTTGAAAACAACGTAAAATACAGAATCACAATGAAAACCAGCTATCATATTATTGGATTACTGCTAGTTTTTCAGAAAAAGCGTGTTATTGGCAATGAGACTTATTAAGCTTAAAACAGTATTTACTAAATATACATTGATTTTCACCAAAAGGGTCGATTAAATTCACATGAAAATGCTTGAAAACAACGTAAAGTACAGAATCACAATGAAATCAAGCTATTATTTCATAGAATTACTGGTAGTTGCTCAGAAATAGCCTGTTATTGGCAATGAGACTTATTAAGCTGAAAACAGTGTTTACTAAATAAACATTGATTTTGTCCAAAAGGGTCGATTAAATTCTTATGAAAATGCTTGAAAACGACGTAAAGTAAAGAATCACAATGAAAACAAGGTATCATATTATTGGATTATTGCTAGTTTTTCAGAAATTGCGTGTTATTGGCAATGAACCTTATTAAGCTTAAAACAGTATTTACTAAATAAACATTGATTTTCTACAAAAAGGTCGATTAAGTTCACATGAAATGCTTGAAAACAACGTAAAGTACAGAATCACAATGAAAACAAGCTATCATATTATTGGATTACTGCTAGTTTTTCAGAAATAGCGTGTTATTGGCAATGAGACTTATTAAGCTTAAAACAGTATTTACTAAATAAACATTGATTTTCACCAAAAGGGTCGATTAAATTCACATGACAATGCTTGAAAACAACGTAGAGTACAGAATCACAATGAAAACAAGCTATCATATTATTGGATTACTGCTAGTTTTTCAGAAAAAGCGTGTTATTGGCAATGAGACTTATTAAGCTTAAAACAGTATTTACTAAATATACATTGATTTTCACCAAAAGGGTCGATTAAATTCACATGACAATGCTTGGAAACAACTTAAAGTACAGAATCACAATGAAAACAAGCTATTATTTCATTGAATTTCTGGTAGTTAATCAGAAATTGCGTGTTATTGGCAATGAGACTTAATTAAGCTTAAAACAGTGTTTACTAAATAAACATTCATTTTCTCCAGAAGGGTCGATAAAATTCACATGCAAATGCTTGAAAACAACGTAAAGTACAGAATCACAATGAAATCAAGCTATTATCTCATTGAATTACTGGTAGTTGCTCAGAAATAGCGTGTTATTGGCAATGAAACCTATAAAGCTTAAAACAGTGTTTACTAAATAAACATTGATTTTGTCCAAAAGGGTCGATAAAATTACATGAAAATGCTTGAAAACAACATAAAGTTCAGAATCACAATGAAATCAAGGTATTATTTCATTGAATTACTGGTAGTTGCTCTGAAATAGCGTGTTATTGGCAATGAGACTTATTAAGCTTAAAACAGTATTTACTAAATAAACATTGATTTTCACCAAAAGGGTCGATTAAATTCACATGACAATGCTTGGAAACAACTTAAAGTACAGAATCACAATGAAAACAAGCTATTATTTCATTGAATTTCTGGTAGTTAATCAGAAATTGCTTGTTATTGGCAATGAGACTTATTAAGCTTAAAACAGTGTTTACTAAATAAACATTCATTTTGTCCAGAAGGGTCGATAAAATTCACATGCAAATGCTTGAAAACAACGTAAAGTACAGAATCACAATGAAATCAAGCTATTATTTCATTGAATTACTGGTAATTGCTCAGAAATAGCGTGTTATTGGCAATGAAACCTATAAAGCTTAATACAGTGTTAACTACATAAAAATTGATTTTCTCCAAAAGGGTCGATTAAATTCACATGAAAATGCTTGAAAAAAACGTAAAGTACAGACTCACAATGAAATCAAGCTATTATTTCATTGAATTACTGGTAGTTGCTCAGAAATAGCGTGTTATTTGCAATGAGACTTATTAAGCTTAAAACAGTGTTTACTAAATAAACATTGATTTTCTCCAAAAGGGTCGATTAAATTCTTATGAAAATGCTTGAAAACGACGTAAAGTAAAGAATCACAATGAAAACAAGGTATCATATTATTGGATTATTGCTAGTTTTTCAGAAATTGCGTGTTATTGGCAATGAACCTTATTAAGCTTAAGACAGTATTTACTAAATAAACATTGATCTTCTACAAAAAGGTCGATTAAGTTTACATGAAATGCTTGAAAACAACTTAAAGTACAGAATCACAATGAAAACAAGCTATCATATTATTGGATTACTGCTAGTTTTTCAGAAATAGCGTGTTATTGGCAATGAGACTTATTCAATTTCAAACAGTATTTACTAAATAAACATTGATTTTCACCAAAAGGGTCGATTAAATTCACATGACAATGCTTGAAAACAACGTAAAGTACAGAATCACAATGAAAACAAGCTATCATATTATTGGATTACTGCTAGTTTTTCAGAAATAGCGTGTTATTGGCAATGAGACTTATTAAGCTTAAAACAGTATTTACTAAATAAACATTGATTTTCACCAAAAGGGTCGATTAAATTCAAATGACAATGCTTGAGAACAACTTAAAGTACAGAATCACAATGAAAACAAGCTATTATTTCATTGAATTTCTGGTAGTTGCTCAGAAATTGCGTGTTATTGGCAATGAAACCTATAAAGCTTAAAACAGTGTTTACTAAATAAACATTGATTTTGTCCAAAAGGGTCGATAAAATTACATGAAAATGATTGAAAACAACGTAAAGTTCAAAATCACAGTGAAATCAAGTTATTATTTCATTGAATTACTGGTAGTTGCTCAGAAAAAGCGTGTTATTGGCAATGAAACCTATAAAGCTTAAAACAGTGTTTACTACATAAAAATTGATTTTCTCCAAAAGGGTCGATTAATTTCACATGAAAATGCTTGAAAAAAACGTAAAGTACAGACTCACAATGAAATCAAGCTATTATTTCATTGAATTACTGGTAGTTGCTCAGAAATAGCGTGTTATTGGCAATGAGACTTATTAAGCTTAAAACAGTGTTTACTAAATAAACATTGATTTTCTCCAAAAGGGTCGATTAAATTCTTATGAAAATGCTTGAAAACGACTTAAAGTAAAAAATCACAATGAAAACAAGGTATCATATTATTGGATTATTGCTAGTTTTTCAGAAATTGCATGTTATTGGCAATGAACCTTATTAAGCTTAAAACAGTATTTATTAAATAAACATTGATTTTCTCCAAAAGGGTCAACAAAATTCACATGAAAATGCTTGAAAACAACGTAAAGTAGAGAATAACAATGAAAACCAGCTATCATATTATTGGACTACTGCTAGATATTCAGAAATAGCGTGTTATTGGCAATGAAACCTATAAAGCTTAAAACAGTGTTTACTACATAAAAATTGATTTTCTCCAAAAGTGTCGATTAAATTCACATGAAAATGCTTGAAAACAACGTAAAGTACAGAATCACAATGAAATCAAGCTGTTATTTCATTGAATTACTGGTACTTGCTCAGAAATAGCGTGTTATTTGCAATGAGACTTATTAAGCTTAAAACAGTGTTTACTAAATAAACATTGATTTTGTCCAAAAGGGTCGATTAAATTCTTATGAAAATGCTTGAAAACGACGTAAAGTAAAGAATCACAATGAAATCAAGCTATTATTTCATTGAATTACTGGTAGTTTTTCAGAAATAGCGTGTTACTGGCAATGAGAGTTATTAAGCTTAAAAAAGTATTTACTAAATAAACATTGATTTTCTCCAAAAGGGTCAACAAAATTCACATGAAAATGCTTGAAAACAACGTAAAGTACAGAATCACAATGAAGACAAGCTATCATATTATTGGATTACTGCTAGTTTTTCAGAAATAGCGTGTTATTGGCAATGAGACTTATTAAGCTTAAAACAGTATGTACTAAATAAACATTGATTTTCACCAAAAGGGTCGATTAAATTCACATGACAATGCTTGAAAACAACGTAAAGTACAGAATCACAATGAAAACAAGCTATCATATTATTGGATTACTGCTAGTTTTTCAGAAATAGCGTGTTATTGGCAATGAGACTTATTAAGCTTAAAACAGTAATTACTAAATAAACATTGATCTTCTACAAAAAGGTCGATTAAGTTCACATGAAATTCTTGAAAGCAACGTAAAGTACGGAATCACAATGAAATGAAGGTATCATATTATTGGATTATTGCTAGTTTTTGAGAAATAGCGTGTTATTGGCAATGAACCTTATTAAGCTTAAAACAGTGTTTACTAAATGAACATTGATTTTCTCCAAAAGGGTCGATAAAATTCACATGAAATTGCTTGAAAACAATGTAAAGTACAGAATCGCAATAGAAACAAGCTATCATATTATTTGATTACTGCTTGTTTTTCAGAAATAGCGTGATATTTGCAATGAGACTTATTAAGCTTAAAACAGTATTTACTAAATAAACATTGATTTTCACCAAAAGGGTCGATTAAATTCAAATGACAATGCTTGAGAACAACTTAAAGTACAGAATCACAATGAAAACAAGCTATCATATTATTGGATTACTGCTAGTTTTTCAAAAATAGCGTGTTATTGGCAATGAGACTTATTAAGCTTGAAACAGTATTTACTAAATAAACATTGATTTTCTCCAAAAAGGTCGATTAAATTCACATGAAAATGCTTGAAAACAACGTAAAGTATAGAATCACAATGAAAACAAGCTATTATTTCATTGAAGTACTGGTAGTTGCTCAGAAATAGCGTGTTATTAGCAACGAAACTTATTAAGCTTAAAACAGTGTTTACTAAATGAACATTGATCTTCTACAAAAAGGTCGATTAAGTTCACATGAAATGCTTGAAAACAACATAAAGTACAGAATTACAATGAAAACAAGCTATCATATTATTGGATTACTGCTAGTTTTTCAGAAATAGCATGTGATTGGCAATGAGACTTATTAAGCTTAAACAGTATTTACTAAATAACCATTGATTTTCTCCAAAAGGGTCGACAAAATAAACATGAAAATGCTTGAAAAACAACGTAAAGTACAGAATCACAATGAAAACCAGCTATCATATTATTGGATTACTGCTAGTTTTTCAGAAATAGCGTGTTATTGGCAATAAGACTTTTTAAGCTTAAAACAGTATTTACTAAATAAACATTGATTTTCACCAAAAGGGTCGATTAAATTCACATGACAATGCTTGAAACAACTTAAAGTATAGAATCACAATGAAAACAAGCTATTATTTCATTGAATTCCTGGTAGTTGCTCAGAAATAGCGTGTTATTGGCAATGAGACTTATTCACCTTAAACAGTATTTACTAAATAACCATTGATTTTCTCCAAAAGGGTCGACAAAATAAACATGAAAATGCTAGAAAAACAACGTAAAGTACAGAATCACAATGAGAACCAGCTATCATATTATTGGATTACTGCTAGTTTTTCAGAAATAGCGTGTTATTGGCAATGAGACTTATTAAGCTTAAAACAGTATTTGCTAAATAAACATTGATTTTCTCCAAAAGGGTCGATTAAATTCACATGAATATGCTTGAAAACAACATAAAGTACAGAATTACAATGAAAACCAGCTATCATATTATTGTATTACTGCTAGTTTTTCAGAAATAGCGTGTTATTGGCAATGAGACTTATTCAGCTTAAACAGTATTTACTAAATAACCATTGATTTTCTCCAAAAGGGTCGACAAAATAAACATGAAAATGCTTGAAAACAACGTAAAGTACAGAATCACAATCAAATCAAGCTGTTATTTCATTGAATTACTGGTAGATGCTCAGAAATTGCGTGTTATTGGCAATGAAACCTATAAAGCTTAAAACAGTGTTTACTAAATAAACATTGATTTTCTCCAAAAGTGTCGATTAAATTCACATGAAAATGCTTGAAAACAACGTAAAATACAGAATTACAATGAAAACCAGCTATCATATTATTGTATTATTGCTAGTTTTTCAGAAATAGCGTGTTATTGGCAATGAGACTTATTCAGCTTAAACAGTATTTACTAAATAACCATTGATTTTCTCCAAAAGGGTCGACAAAATAAACATGAAAATGCTTGAAAAACAACGTAAAGTACAGAATCACAATGAAAACCAGCTATCATATTATTGGATTACTGCTAGTTTTTCAGAAATAGCGTGTTATTGGCAATAAGACTTATTAAGCTTAAAACAGTATTTACTAAATAAACATTGATTTTCACCAAAAGGGTCGATTAAATTCACATGACAATGCTTGAAAACAACTTAAAGTATAGAATCACAATGAAAACAAGCTATTATTTCATTGAATTTCTGGTAGTTGCTCAGAAATAGCGTGTTATTGGCAATGAGACTTATTCAGCTTAAACAGTATTTACTAAATAACCATTGATTTTCTCCAAAAGGGTCGACAAAATAAACATGAAAATGCTAGAAAAACAACTTAAAGTACAGAATCAAAATGAAAACCAGCTATCATATTATTGGATTACTGCTAGTTTTTCAGAAATAGCGTGTTATTGGCAATGAGACTTATTAAGCTTAAAACAGTATTTACTAAATAAACATTGATTTTCTCCAAAAGGGTCGGTTAAATTCACATGAATATGCTTGAAAACAACGTAAAGTACAGAATCACAATGAAAACCAGCTATCTTATTATTGGATTACTGCTAGTTTTTCAGAAATAGCGTGTTATTGGCAATGAGACTTATTAAGCTTAAAACAGTATTTACTAAATAAACATTGATTTTCACCAAAAGGGTCGATTAAATTCACATGAAAATGCTTGAAAACAACGTAAAGTACAGAATCACAATCAAATCAAGCTGTTATTTCATTGAATTACTGGTAGATGCTCAGAAATTGCGTGTTATTGGCAATGAAACCTATAAAGCTTAAAACAGTGTTTACTAAATAAACATTGATTTTCTCCAAAAGTGTCGATTAAATTCACCTGAAAATGCTTGAAAACAACGTAAAATACAGAATTACAATGAAAACCAGCTATCATATTATTGTATTATTGCTAGTTTTTCAGAAATAGCGTGTTATTGGCAATGAGACTTATTCAGCTTAAACAGTATTTACTAAATAACCATTGATTTTCTCCAAAAGGGTCGACAAAATAAACATGAAAATGCTTGAAAAACAACGTAAAGTACAGAATCACAATGAAAACCAGCCATCATATTATTGGATTACTGCTAGTTTTTCAGAAATAGCGTGTTATTGGCAATAAGACTTATTAAGCTTAAAACAGTATTTACTAAATAAACATTGATTTTCACCAAAATGGTCGATTAAATTCACATGACAATGCTTGAAAACAACTTAAAGTATAGAATCACAATGAAAACAAGCTATTATTTCATTGAATTTCTGGTAGTTGCTCAGAAATAGCGTGTTATTGGCAATGAGACTTATTCAGCTTAAACAGTATTTACTAAATAACCATTGATTTTCTCCAAAAGGGTCGACAAAATAAACATGAAAATGCTAGAAAAACAACTTAAAGTACAGAATCAAAATGAAAACCAGCTATCATATTATTGGATTACTGCTAGTTTTTCAGAAATAGCGTGTTATTGGCAATGAGACTTATTAAGCTTAAAACAGTATTTACTAAATAAACATTGATTTTCTCCAAAAGGGTCGGTTAAATTCACATGAATATGCTTGAAAACAACGTAAAGTACAGAATCACAATGAAAACCAGCTATCTTATTATTGGATTACTGCTAGTTTTTCAGAAATAGCGTGTTATTGGCAATGAGACTTATTAAGCTTAAAACAGTATTTACTAAATAAACATTGATTTTCACCAAAAGGGTCGATTAAATTCACATGAAATGCTTGAAAACAACGTAAAGTACAGAATCACAATGAAAACAAGCTATCATATTATTGGATTACTGCTAGTTTTTCAGAAATAGCGTGTTATTGGCAATGAGACTTATTAAGCTTAAAACAGTATTTACTAAATAAACATTGATTTTCACTAAAAGGGTCGATTAAAATCACATGACAATGCTTGAAAACAACGTAAAGTACAGAATCACAATGAAAACAAGCTATCATATTATTGGATTACTGCTAGTTTTTCAGAAGAAGCGTGTTATTGGCAATGAGACTTATTAAGCTTAAAACAGTATTTACTAAATAAACATTGATTTTCTCCAAAAGGGTCGATTAAATTCACATGACAATGCTTGAAAACAACGTAAAATACAGAATCACAATGAAAACCAGCTATCATATTATTGGATTACTGCTAGTTTTTCAGAAAAAGCGTGTTATTGGCAATGAGACTTATTAAGCTTAAAACAGTATTTACTAAATATACATTGATTTTCACCAAAAGGGTCGATTAAATTCACATGAAAATGCTTGAAAACAACGTAAAGTACAGAATCACAATGAAATCAAGCTATTATTTCATAGAATTACTGGTAGTTGCTCAGAAATAGCCTGTTATTGGCAATGAGACTTATTAAGCTTAAAACAGTGTTTACTAAATAAACATTGATTTTGTCCAAAAGGGTCGATTAAATTCTTATGAAAATGCTTGAAAACGACGTAAAGTAAAGAATCACAATGAAAACAAGGTATCATATTATTGGATTATTGCTAGTTTTTCAGAAATTGCGTGTTATTGGCAATGAACCTTATTAAGCTTAAAACAGTATTTACTAAATAAACATTGATTTTCTACAAAAAGGTCGATTAAGTTCACATGAAATGCTTGAAAAACAACTTAAAGTACAGAATCACAATGAAAACAAGCTATTATTTCATTGAATTTCTGGTAGTTGCTCAGAAATTGCGTGTTATTGGCAATGAGACTTATTAAGCTTAAAACAGTGTTTACTAAATAAACATTCATTGTCTCCCGAAGGGTCGATAAAATTCACATGCAAATGCTTGAAAACAACGTAAAGTACAGAATCACAATGAAATCAAGCTATTATTTCATTGAATTACAGGTAGTTTCTCAGAAATAGCGTGTTATTGGCAACGAAACTTATTAAGCTTAAAACAGTGTTTACTAAATAAACATTGATTTTGTCCACAGGGGTCGATAAAATTCTTATGAAAATGCTTGAAAACGACGTAAAGTAAAGAATCACAATGAAAACAAGGTATCATATTATTGGATTATTGCTAGTTTTTCAGAAATTGCGTGTTATTGGCAATGAACCTTATTAAGCTTAAAACAGTATTTACTAAATAAACATTGATTTTCTACAAAAAGGTCGATTAAGTTCACATGAAATGCTTGAAAACAACGTAAAGTACAGAATCACAATGAAAACAAGCTATCATATTATTGGATTACTGCTAGTTTTTCAGAAATAGCGTGTTATTGGCAATGAGACTTATTAAGCTTAAAACAGTATTTACTAAATAAACATTGATTTTCACTAAAAGGGTCGATTAAAATCACATGACAATGCTTGAAAACAACGTAAAGTACAGAATCACAATGAAAACAAGCTATCATATTATTGGATTACTGCTAGTTTTTCAGAAGAAGCGTGTTATTGGCAATGAGACTTATTAAGCTTAAAACAGTATTTACTAAATAAACATTGATTTTCTCCAAAAGGGTCGATTAAATTCACATGACAATGCTTGAAAACAACGTAAAATACAGAATCACAATGAAAACCAGCTATCATATTATTGGATTACTGCTAGTTTTTCAGAAAAAGCGTGTTATTGGCAATGAGACTTATTAAGCTTAAAACAGTATTTACTAAATATACATTGATTTTCACCAAAAGGGTCGATTAAATTCACATGAAAATGCTTGAAAACAACGTAAAGTACAGAATCACAATGAAATCAAGCTATTATTTCATAGAATTACTGGTAGTTGCTCAGAAATAGCCTGTTATTGGCAATGAGACTTATTAAGCTTAAAACAGTGTTTACTAAATAAACATTGATTTTGTCCAAAAGGGTCGATTAAATTCTTATGAAAATGCTTGAAAACGACGTAAAGTAAAGAATCACAATGAAAACAAGGTATCATATTATTGGATTATTGCTAGTTTTTCAGAAATTGCGTGTTATTGGCAATGAACCTTATTAAGCTTAAAACAGTATTTACTAAATAAACATTGATTTTCTACAAAAAGGTCGATTAAGTTCACATGAAATGCTTGAAAACAACGTAGAGTACAGAATCACAATGAAAACAAGCTATCATATTATTGGATTACTGCTAGTTTTTCAGAAAAAGCGTGTTATTGGCAATGAGACTTATTAAGCTTAAAACAGTATTTACTAAATATACATTGATTTTCACCAAAAGGGTCGATTAAATTCACATGACAATGCTTGGAAACAACTTAAAGTACAGAATCACAATGAAAACAAGCTATTATTTCATTGAATTTCTGGTAGTTAATCAGAAATTGCGTGTTATTGGCAATGAGACTTAATTAAGCTTAAAACAGTGTTTACTAAATAAACATTCATTTTCTCCAGAAGGGTCGATAAAATTCACATGCAAATGCTTGAAAACAACGTAAAGTACAGAATCACAATGAAATCAAGCTATTATCTCATTGAATTACTGGTAGTTGCTCAGAAATAGCGTGTTATTGGCAATGAAACCTATAAAGCTTAAAACAGTGTTTACTAAATAAACATTGATTTTCACCAAAAGGGTCGATTAAATTCACATGACAATGCTTGGAAACAACTTAAAGTACAGAATCACAATGAAAACAAGCTATTATTTCATTGAATTTCTGGTAGTTAATCAGAAATTGCGTGTTATTGGCAATGAGACTTATTAAGCTTAAAACAGTGTTTACTAAATAAACATTCATTTTCTCCAGAAGGGTCGATAAAATTCACATGCAAATGCTTGAAAACAACGTAAAGTACAGAATCACAATGAAATGAAGCTATTATTTCATTGAATGACTGGTAGTTGCTCAGAAATAGCGTGTTATTGGCAACGAAATTTATTAAGCTTAAAACAGTGTTTACTAAATAAACATTGATTTTGTCTAAAAGGGTCGATAAAATTACATGAAAATGCTTGAGACCAACGTAAAGTACAGAATCACAATGAAATCAAGCTATTATTTCATTGAATTACTGGTAATTGCTCAGAAATAGCGTGTTATTGGCAATGAAACCTATAAAGCTTAATACAGTGTTAACTACATAAAAATTGATTTTCTCCAAAAGGGTCGATAAAATTCACATGCAAATGCTTGAAAACAACGTAAAGTACAGAATCACAATGAAATCAAGCTATTATCTCATTGAATTACTGGTAGTTGCTCAGAAATAGCGTGTTATTGGCAATGAAACCTATAAAGCTTAAAACAGTGTTTACTAAATAAACATTGATTTTCACCAAAAGGGTCGATTAAATTCACATGACAATGCTTGGAAACAACTTAAAGTACAGAATCACAATGAAAACAAGCTATTATTTCATTGAATTTCTGGTAGTTAATCAGAAATTGCGTGTTATTGGCAATGAGACTTATTAAGCTTAAAACAGTGTTTACTAAATAAACATTCATTTTCTCCAGAAGGGTCGATAAAATTCACATGCAAATGCTTGAAAACAACGTAAAGTACAGAATCACAATGAAATGAAGCTATTATTTCATTGAATGACTGGTAGTTGCTCAGAAATAGCGTGTTATTGGCAACGAAATTTATTAAGCTTAAAACAGTGTTTACTAAATAAACATTGATTTTGTCTAAAAGGGTCGATAAAATTACATGAAAATGCTTGAGACCAACGTAAAGTACAGAATCACAATGAAATCAAGCTATTATTTCATTGAATTACTGGTAATTGCTCAGAAATAGCGTGTTATTGGCAATGAAACCTATAAAGCTTAATACAGTGTTAACTACATAAAAATTGATTTTCTCCAAAAGGGTCGATTAAATTCACATGAAAATGCTTGAAAAAAACGTAAAGTACAGACTCACAATGAAATCAAGCTATTATTTCATTGAATTACTGGTAGTTGCTCAGAAATAGCGTGTTATTTGCAATGAGACTTATTAAGCTTAAAACAGTGTTTACTAAATAAACATTGATTTTCTCCAAAAGGGTCGATTAAATTCTTATGAAAATGCTTGAAAACGACGTAAAGTAAAGAATCACAATGAAAACAATTTATCATATTATTGGATTATTGCTAGTTTTTCAGAAATTGCGTGTTATTGGCAATGAACCTTATTAAGCTTAAAACAGTATTTACTAAATAAACATTGATCTTCTACAAAAAGGTCGATTAAGTTTACATGAAATGCTTGAAAACAACTTAAAGTACAGAATCACAATGAAAACAAGCTATCATATTATTGGATTACTGCTAGTTTTTCAGAAATAGCGTGTTATTGGCAATGAGACTTATTAAGCTTAAAACAGTATTTACTAAATAAACATTGATTTTCACCAAAAGGGTCGATTAAATTCAAATGAGAATGCTTGAGAACAACTTAAAGTACAGAATCACAATGAAAACAAGCTATTATTTCATTGAATTTCTGGTAGTTGCTCAGAAATTGCGTGTTATTGGCAATGAAACCTATAAAGCTTAAAACAGTGTTTACTACATAAAAATTGATTTTCTCCAAAAGGGTCGATTAATTTCACATGAAAATGCTTGAAAAAAACGTAAAGTACAGACTCACAATGAAATCAAGCTATTATTTCATTGAATTACTGGTAGTTGCTCAGAAATAGCGTGTTATTGGCAATGAGACTTATTAAGCTTAAAACAGTGTTTACTAAATAAACATTGATTTTCTCCAAAAGGGTCGATAAAATTCTTATGAAAATGCTTGAAAACGACTTAAAGTAAAAAATCACAATGAAAACAAGGTATCATATTATTGGATTATTGCTAGTTTTTCAGAAATTGCATGTTATTGGCAATGAACCTTATTAAGCTTAAAACAGTATTTATTAAATAAACATTGATTTTCTCCAAAAGGGTCAACAAAATTCACATGAAAATGCTTGAAAACAACGTAAAGTAGAGAATAACAATAAAAACCAGCTATCATATTATTGGACTACTGCTAGATATTCAGAAATAGCGTGTTATTGGCAATGAAACCTATAAAGCTTAAAACAGTGTTTACTACATAAAAATTGATTTTCTCCAAAAGTGTCGATTAAATTCACATGAAAATGCTTGAAAACAACGTAAAGTACAGAATCACAATGAAATCAAGCTGTTATTTCATTGAATTACTGGCACTTGCTCAGAAATAGCGTGTTATTTGCAATGAGACTTATTAAGCTTAAAACAGTGTTTACTAAATAAACATTGATTTTGTCCAAAAGGGTCGATTAAATTCTTATGAAAATGCTTGAAAACGACGTAAAGTAAAGAATCACAATGAAATCAAGCTATTATTTCATTGAATTACTGGTAGTTTTTCAGAAATAGCGTGTTACTGGCAATGAGAGTTATTAAGCTTAAAGCAGTATTTACTAAATAAACATTGATTTTCTCCAAAAGGGTCAACAAAATTCACATGAAAATGCTTGAAAACAACGTAAAGTACAGAATCACAATGAAGACAAGCTATCATATTATTGGATTACTGCTAGTTTTTCAGAAATAGCGTGTTATTGGCAATGAGACTTATTAAGCTTAAAACAGTATGTACTAAATAAACATTGATTTTCACCAAAAGGGTCGATTAAATTCACATGACAATGCTTGAAAACAACGTAAAGTACAGAATCACAATGAAATCAAGCTGTTATTTCATTGAATTACTGGTACTTGCTCAGAAATAGCGTGTTATTTGCAATGAGACTTATTAAGCTTAAAACAGTGTTTACTAAATAAACATTGATTTTGTCCAAAAGGGTCGATTAAATTCTTATGAAAATGCTTGAAAACGACGTAAAGTAAAGAATCACAATGAAATCAAGCTATTATTTCATTGAATTACTGGTAGTTTTTCAGAAATAGCGTGTTACTGGCAATGAGAGTTATTAAGCTTAAAACAGTATTTACTAAAGAAACATTGATTTTCTCCAAAAGGGTCAACAAAATTCACATGAAAATGCTTGAAAACAACGTAAAGTACAGAATCACAATGAAGACAAGCTATCATATTATTGGATTACTGCTAGTTTTTCAGAAATAGCGTGTTATTGGCAATGAGACTTATTAAGCTTAAAACAGTATGTACTAAATAAACATTGATCTTCTACAAAAAGGTCGATTAAGTTCACATGAAATTCTTGAAAGCAACGTAGAGTACAGAATCACAATGAAATCAAGGTATCATATTATTGGATTATTGCTAGTTTTTGAGAAATTGCGTGTTATTGGCAATGAACCTTATTAAGCTTAAAACAGTGTTTACTAAATAAACATTGATTTTCTCCAAAAGGGTCGATAAAATTCACATGAAATTGCTTGAAAACAATGTAAAGTACAGAATCGCAATAGAAACAAGCTATCATATTATTTGATTACTGCTTGTTTTTCAGAAATAGCGTGATATTTGCAATGAGACTTACTAGGGCAGTAATAGCATTTATTAAAAAAAATATTGATTTTCTCCCAAAGGGTCGATTAAATTAACGTAAAAATGCTTGAAAACAACGTAAAGTACAGAATCACAATGAAAACAAGCTATTTTTTCATAGAATTACTGGTAGTTGCTCAGAAATAGCCTGTTATTGGCAATGAGACTTATTAAGCTTAAAACAGTGTTTACTAAATAAACATTGATTTTTTTCCAAAAGGGTCGATTAAATTCTTATGAAAATGCTTGAAAACGACGTAAAGTAAAGAATCACAATGAAAACAAGGTCTCATATTATTGGATTATTGCTAGTTTTTCAGAAATTGCGTGTTATTGGCAATGAACCTTATTAAGCTTAAAACAGTATTTACTAAATAAACATTGATTTTCTACAAAAAGGTCGATTAAGTTCACATGAAATGCTTGAAAACAACGTAAAGTACAGAATCACAATGAAAACAAGCTATCATATTATTGGATTACTGCTAGTTTTTCAGAAATAGCGTGTTATTGGCAATGAGACTTATTAAGCTTAAAACAGTATTTACTAAATAAACATTGATTTTCACCAAAAGGGTCGATTAAATTCACATGACAATGCTTCAAAACAACGTAGAGTACAGAATCACAATGAAAACAAGCTATCATATTATTGGATTACTGCTAGTTTTTCAGAAAAAGCGTGTTATTGGCAATGAGACTTATTAAGCTTAAAACAGTATTTACTAAATATACATTGATTTTCACCAAAAGGGTCGATTAAATTCACATGACAATGCTTGGAAACAACTTAAAGTACAGAATCACAATGAAAAAAAGCTATTATTTCATTGAATTTCTGGTAGTTAATCAGAAATTGCGTGTTATTGGCAATGAGACTTAATTAAGCTTAAAACAGTGTTTACTAAATAAACATTCATTTTCTCCAGAAGGGTCGATAAAATTCACATGCAAATGCTTCAAAACAACGTAAAGTACAGAATCACAATGAAATCAAGCTATTATCTCATTGAATTACTGCTAGTTTTTCAGAAATAGCGTGTTATTGGCAATGAAACCTATAAAGCTTAAAACAGTGTTTACTAAATAAACATTGATTTTCACCAAAAGGGTCGATTAAATTCAAATGACAATGCTTGAGAACAACTTAAAGTACAGAATCACAATGAAAACAAGCTATTATTTCATTGAATTTCTGGTAGTTGCTCAGAAATTGCGTGTTATTGGCAATGAGACTTATTAAGCTTAAAACAGTATTTACTAAATAAACATTGATTTTCACCAAAAGGGTCGATTAAATTCACATGACAATGCTTGGAAACAACTTAAAGTACAGAATCACAATGAAAACAAGCTATTATTTCATTGAATTTCTGGTAGTTAATCAGAAATTGCGTGTTATTGGCAATGAGACTTATTAAGCTTAAAACAGTGTTTACTAAATAAACATTCATTTTCTCCAGAAGGGTCGATAAAATTCACATGCAAATGCTTGAAAACAACGTAAAGTACAGAATCACAATGAAATGAAGCTATTATTTCATTGAATGACTGGTAGTTGCTCAGAAATAGCGTGTTATTGGCAACGAAATTTATTAAGCTTAAAACAGTGTTTACTAAATAAACATTGATTTTGTCTAAAAGGGTCGATAAAATTACATGAAAATGCTTGAGACCAACGTAAAGTACAGAATCACAATGAAATCAAGCTATTATTTCATTGAATTACTGGTTATTGCTCAGAAATAGCGTGTTATTGGCAATGAAACCTATAAAGCTTAATACAGTGTTAACTACATAAAAATTGATTTTCTCCAAAAGGGTCGATTAAATTCTTATGAAAATGCTTGAAAACGACGTAAAGTAAAGAATCACAATGAAAACAAGGTATCATATTATTGGATTACTGCTAGTTTTTCAGAAATTGCGTGTTATTGGCAATGAACCTTATTAAGCTTAAAACAGTATTTACTAAATAAACATTGATCTTCTACAAAAAGGTCGATTAAATTCACAAGAGAATACTTGAAATCAACGTAAAGTACAGAATCACAATGAAAACAAGCTATCATATTATTGGATTACTGCTAGTTTTTCAGAAATAGCGTGTTATTGGCAATGAGACTTATTCAATTTCAAACAGTATTTACTAAATAAACATTGATTTTCACCAAAAGGGTCGATTAAATTCACATGACAATGCTTGAAAACAACGTAAAGTACAGAATCACAATGAAAACAAGCTATCATATTATTGGATTACTGCTAGTTTTTCAGAAATAGCGTGTTATTGGCAATGAGACTTATTAAGCTTAAAACAGTATTTACTAAATAAACATTGATTTTCACCAAAAGGGTCGATTAAATTCAAATGACAATGCTTGAGAACAACTTAAAGTACAGAATCACAATGAAAACAAGCTTTTTTTTCATTGAATTTCTGGTAGTTGCTCAGAAATTGCGTGTTATTGGCAATGAAACCTATAAAGCTTAAAACAGTGTTTACTAAATAAACATTGATTTTGTCCAAAAGGGTCGATAAAATTACATGAAAATGATTGAAAACAACGTAAAGTTCAAAATCACAGTGAAATCAAGCTATTATTTCATTGAATTACTGGTAGTTGCTCAGAAAAAGCGTGTTATTGGCAATGAAACCTATAAAGCTTAAAACAGTGTTTACTACATAAAAATTGATTTTCTCCAAAAGGGTCGATTAATTTCACATGAAAATGCTTGAAAAAAACGTAAAGTACAGACTCACAATGAAATCAAGCTATTATTTCATTGAATTACTGGTAGTTAATCAGAAATTGCGTGTTATTGGCAATGAGACTTATTAAGCTTAAAACAGTGTTTACTAAATAAACATTGATTTTCTCCAAAAGGGTCGATTAAATTCTTATGAAAATGCTTGAAAACGACTTAAAGTAAAAAATCACAATGAAAACAAGGTATCATATTATTGGATTATTGCTAGTTTTTCAGAAATTGCATGTTATTGGCAATGAACCTTATTAAGCTTAAAACAGTATTTATTAAATAAACAATGATTTTCTCCAAAAGGGTCAACAAAATTCACATGAAAATGCTTGAAAACAACGTAAAGTAGAGAATAACAATGAAAACCAGCTATCATATTATTGGACTACTGCTAGATATTCAGAAATAGCGTGTTATTGGCAATGAAACCTATAAAGCTTAAAACAGTGTTTACTACATAAAAATTGATTTTCTCCAAAAGTGTCGATTAAATTCACATGAAAATGCTTGAAAACAACGTAAAGTACAGAATCACAATGAAATCAAGCTGTTATTTCATTGAATTACTGGTACTTGCTCAGAAATAGCGTGTTATTTGCAATGAGACTTATTAAGCTTAAAACAGTGTTTACTAAATAAACATTGATTTTGTCCAAAAGGGTCGATTAAATTCTTATGAAAATGCTTGAAAACGACGTAAAGTAAAGAATCACAATGAAATCAAGCTATTATTTCATTGAATTACTGGTAGTTTTTCAGAAATAGCGTGTTACTGGCAATGAGAGTTATTAAGCTTAAAACAGTATTTACTAAATAAACATTGATTTTCTCCAAAAGGGTCAACAAAATTCACATGAAAATGCTTGAAAACAACGTAAAGTACAGAATCACAATGAAGACAAGCTATCATATTATTGGATTACTGCTAGTTTTTCAGAAATAGCGTGTTATTGGCAATGAGACTTATTAAGCTTAAAACAGTATGTACTAAATAAACATTGATTTTCACCAAAAGGGTCGATTAAATTCACATGACAATGCTTGAAAACAACATAAAGTACAGAATCACAATGAAAACAAGCTATCATATTATTGGATTACTGCTAGTTTTTCAGAAATAGCGTGTTATTGGCAATGAGACTTATTAAGCTTAAAACAGTATTTACTAAATAAACATTGATCTTCTACAAAAAGGTCGATTAAGTTCACATGAAATTCTTGAAAGCAACGTAAAGTACAGAATCACAATGAAATCAAGGTATCATATTATTGGATTATTGCTAGTTTTTGAGAAATAGCGTGTTATTGGCAATGAACCTTATTAAGCTTAAAACAGTGTTTACTAAATAAACATTGATTTTCTCCAAAAGGGTCGATAAAATTCACATGAAATTGCGTGAAAACAATGTAAAGTACAGAATCGCAATAGAAACAAGCTATCATATTATTTGATTACTGCTTGTTTTTCAGAAATAGCGTGATATTTGCAATGAGACTTACTAGGGCAGTAATAGCATTTATTAAAAAAAATATTGATTTTCTCCCAAAGGGTCGATTAAATTAACGTAAAAATGCTTGAAAACAACGTAAAGTACAGAATCATAATGAAATCAAGCTATTATTTCATTGATTTACTGGTAGTTGCTCAGAAATAGCGTGTTATTGGCAACGAAACTTATTAAGCTTAAACCAGTGTTTACTAAAGAAACATTGATTTTCACCAAAAGGGTCGATTAAATTCACATGACAATGCTTGAAAACAACGTAAAGTACAGAATCACAATGAAAACAAGCTATCATATTATTGGATTACTGCTAGTTTTTCAGAAATAACGTTTTATTGGCAATGAGACTTATTAAGCATAAAACAGTATTTACTAAATAAACATTGATTTTCACCAAAAGGGTCGATTAAATTCAAATGACAATGCTTGAGAACAACTTAAAGTACAGAATCACAATGAAAACAAGCTATTATTTCATTGAATTTCTGGTAGTTGCTCAGAAATTGCGTGTTATTGGCAATGAGACTTATAAAGCTTAAAACAGTGTTTACTAAATAAACATTGATTTTGTCCAAAAGGGTCGATAAAATTACATGAAAATGCTTGAAAACAACGTAAAGTTCAGAATGACAATGAAATCAAGCTATCATTTCATTGAATTACTGGTAGTTGCTCAAAAATGGCGTGTTATTGGCAATGAAACCTAAAAAGCTTAAAACAGTGTTTACTACATAAAAATTGATTTTCACCAAAAGGGTCGATTAAATTCAAATGACAATGCTTGAAAACGACGTAAAGTAAAGAATCACAATGAAAACAAGGTATCATATTATTGGATTATTGCTAGTTTTTCAGAAATTGCGTGTTATTGGCAATGAACCTTATTGAGCTTAAAACAGTATTTACTAAATAAACATTGGTTTTCTCCAAAAGGGTCAACAAAATTCACATGAAAATGCTTGAAAACAACGTAAAGTAGAGAATCACAATGAAAACCAGCTATCATATTATTGGATTACTGCTAGTTTTTCAGAAATAGCGTGTTATTGGCAATGAGACTTATTAAGCTTAAAACAGCATTTACTAAATAAACATTGATTTTCACCAAAAAGGTCGATTAAGTTCACATGAAATGCTTGAAAACAACGTAAAGTACAGAATCACAATGAAAACAAGCTATCATATTATTGGATTACTGCTAGTTTTTCAGAAATAACGTTTTATTGGCAATGAGACTTATTAAGCATAAAACAGTATTTACTAAATAAACATTGATTTTCACCAAAAGGGTCGATTAAATTCAAATGACAATGCTTGAGAACAACTTAAAGTACAGAATCACAATGAAAACAAGCTATTATTTCATTGAATTTCTGGTAGTTGCTCAGAAATTGCGTGTTATTGGCAATGAGACTTATAAAGCTTAAAACAGTGTTTACTAAATAAGCATTGATTTTGTCCAAAAGGGTCGATAAAATTACATGAAAATGCTTGAAAACAACGTAAAGTAAAGAATCACAATGAAAACAAGGTATCATATTATTGGATTATTGCTAGTTTTTCAGAAATTGCGTGTTATTGGCAATGAACCTTATTGAGCTTAAAACAGTATTTACTAAATAAACATTGGTTTTCTCCAAAAGGGTCAACAAAATTCACATGAAAATGCTTGAAAACAACGTAAAGTAGAGAATCACAATGAAAACCAGCTATCATATTATTGGATTACTGCTAGTTTTTCAGAAATAGCGTGTTATTGGCAATGAGACTTATTAAGCTTAAAACAGCATTTACTAAATAAACATTGATTTTCACCAAAAAGGTCGATTAAGTTCACATGAAATGCTTGAAAACAACGTAAAGTACAGAATCACAATGAAAACAAGCTATCATATTATTGGATTACTGCTAGTTTTTCAGAAATAACGTTTTATTGGCAATGAGACTTATTAAGCATAAAACAGTATTTACTAAATAAACATTGATTTTCACCAAAAGGGTCGATTAAATTCAAATGACAATGCTTGAGAACAACTTAAAGTACAGAATCACAATGAAAACAAGCTATTATTTCATTGAATTTCTGGTAGTTGCTCAGAAATTGCGTATTATTGGCAATGAGACTTATAAAGCTTAAAACAGTGTTTACTAAATAAACATTGATTTTGTCCAAAAGGGTCGATAAAATTACATGAAAATGCTTGAAAACAACATAAAGTACAGAATCACAATAAAATTAAGCTATTATTTCATTGAATTACTGGTAGTTACTCAGAAATAGCGTGTTATTGGCAACGAAACCTATAAAGCTTAAAACAGTGTTTACTACAAAAAAATTGATTTTCTCCAAAAGAGTCGATTAAATTCACATGAAAATGCTTGAAAACAACGTAAAGTACAGAATCATAATGAAATCAAGCTATTATTTCATTGATTTACTGGTAGTTGCTCAGAAATAGCGTGTTATTGGCAACGAAACTTATTAAGCTTAAACCAGTGTTTACTAAAGAAACATTGATTTTCACCAAAAGGGTCGATTAAATTCACATGACAATGCTTGAAAACAACGTAAAGTACAGAATCACAATGAAAACAAGCTATCATATTATTGGATTACTGCTAGTTTTTCAGAAATAACGTTTTATTGGCAATGAGACTTATTAAGCATAAAACAGTATTTACTAAATAAACATTGATTTTCACCAAAAGGGTCGATTAAATTCAAATGACAATGCTTGAGAACAACTTAAAGTACAGAATCACAATGAAAACAAGCTATTATTTCATTGAATTTCTGGTAGTTGCTCAGAAATTGCGTGTTATTGGCAATGAGACTTATAAAGCTTAAAACAGTGTTTACTAAATAAGCATTGATTTTGTCCAAAAGGGTCGATAAAATTACATGAAAATGCTTGAAAACAACGTAAAGTAAAGAATCACAATGAAAACAAGGTATCATATTATTGGATTATTGCTAGTTTTTCAGAAATAGCGTGTTATTGGCAATGAGACTTATTGAGCTTAAAACAGTATTTACTAAATAAACATTGGTTTTCTCCAAAAGGGTCAACAAAATTCACATGAAAATGCTTGAAAACAACGTAAAGTAGAGAATCACAATGAAAACCAGCTATCATATTATTGGATTACTGCTAGTTTTTCAGAAATAGCGTGTTATTGGCAATGAGACTTATTAAGCTTAAAACAGCATTTACTAAATAAACATTGATTTTCACCAAAAAGGTCGATTAAGTTCACATGAAATGCTTGAAAACAACGTAAAGTACAGAATCACAATGAAAACAAGCTATCATATTATTGGATTACTGCTAGTTTTTCAGAAATAACGTTTTATTGGCAATGAGACTTATTAAGCATAAAACAGTATTTACTAAATAAACATTGATTTTCACCAAAAGGGTCGATTAAATTCAAATGACAATGCTTGAGAACAACTTAAAGTACAGAATCACAATGAAAACAAGCTATTATTTCATTGAATTTCTGGTAGTTGCTCAGAAATTGCGTATTATTGGCAATGAGACTTATAAAGCTTAAAACAGTGTTTACTAAATAAACATTGATTTTGTCCAAAAGGGTCGATAAAATTACATGAAAATGCTTGAAAACAACGTAAAGTTCAGAATGACAATGAAATCAAGCTATGATTTCATTGAATTACTGGTAGTTGCTCAAAAATAGCGTGTTATTGGCAATGAAACCTAAAAAGCTTAAAACAGTGTTTACTACATAAAAATTGATTTTCACCAAAAGGGTCGATTAAATTCAAATGACAATGCTTGAAAACGACGTAAAGTAAAGAATCACAATGAAAACAAGGTATCATATTATTGGATTATTGCTAGTTTTTCAGAAATTGCGTGTTATTGGCAATGAACCTTATTGAGCTTAAAACAGTATTTACTAAATAAACATTGGTTTTCTCCAAAAGGGTCAACAAAATTCACATGAAAATGCTTGAAAACAACGTAAAGTAGAGAATCACAATGAAAACCAGCTATCATATTATTGGATTACTGCTAGTTTTTCAGAAATAGCGTGTTATTGGCAATGAGACTTATTAAGCTTAAAACAGCATTTACTAAATAAACATTGATTTTCACCAAAAAGGTCGATTAAGTTCACATGAAATGCTTGAAAACAACGTAAAGTACAGAATCTCAATGAAAACAAGCTATCATATTATTGGACTACTGCTAGTTTTTCAGAAATAGCGTGTTATTGGCAATGAGACTTATTAAGCTTAAAACAGTATTTACTAAATAAACATTGATTTTCACCAAAAAGGTCGATTAAGTTCACATGAAATGCTTGAAAACAACGTAAAGTACAGAATCACAATGAAAACAAGGTATCATATTATTGGATTATTGCTAGTTTTTCAGAAATTGCGTGTTATTGGCAATGAACCTTATTAAGCTTAAAACATTATTTACTAAATAAACATTGATTTTCTCCAAAAGGGTCGATTAAATTCTCATGAAATGCTTGAAAACAACGTAAAGTACAGAATTACAATGAAAACAAGCTATCTTATTATTGGATTACTGCTAGTTTTTCAGAAATAGCGTGTTATTGGCAATGAGACTTATTAAGCTTATAAAAGTATTTACTAAATAAACATTGATTTTCTCCAAAAGGGTCGACAAAATTCTCATGAAAATGCTTGAAGACAACGTAAAATACAGAATCATAAGAAAAACAAGCTATTATTTCATTGAATTACTGGTAGTTGCTCAGAAAGAGCATGTTATTGGCAATGAGAGTTATTAAGCTTAAAACAGTATTTACTAAATAAACATTGATCTTCTCAAAAAGGGTCGATTCAGTTCACATGAAATGCTTTGAAACAACGTAAAGTACAGAATCACAATGAGAACAAGCTATCATATTATTGGATTACTGCTAGTTTTTCAGAAATAGCGTGTTATTGGCAATGAGAGTTATTAAGCTTAAAACAGTATTTACTAAATAAACATTGATTTTCTACGAAAGGGTCAACAAAATTCACATGAAAATGCTTGAAAACAACGTAAATTAAAGAATCAAAATGAAAACAAGCTATTGTTTCATTGAATTACTGGTAGTTGCTCAGAAATAGCGTGTTATTGGCAATGAGACTTATTAACCTTAAAACAGTGTTTACTAAATAAACATTGTTTTTGTCCAAAAGGGTCGATAAAATAAAATGAAAATGCTTGAAAACAACTGAAAGTTCAGAATCACAATGAAATCAAGCTATTATTTCATTGAATTACCGGTAGTTGCTCAGAAATAGCGTGTTATAGGCAATGAAACTTATTACGCTTAAAACAGTGTTTACTAAATAAACATTGATCTTCCACAAAAAGGTCGATTAAGTTCACATGAAATTCTTGAAAACAACGTAAAGTACAGAATCACAATGAAATCAAGGTATCATATTATTGGATAATTGCTAGTTTTTGAGAAATTGCGTGTTATTGGCAATGAACCTTATTAAGCTTAAAACATTGTTTACTAAATAAACATTGATTTTCTCCAAAAGGGTCGATAAAATTCACATGAAAATGCTTGAAAACAATGTAAAGTACAGAATCTCAATAGAAACAAGCTATCATATTATTTGATTACTGCTTGTTTTTCAGAAATAGCGTGATATTTGCAATGAGATTTACTAGGCCAGTAATAGCATTTATTAAAAAAAATATTGATTTTCTCCCAAAGGGTCGATTAAATTCATAAAAAATGCTTGAAAACAACGTAAAGTACAGAATCACAATGAAATCAAGCTATTATTTCATTGAATTACTGGTAGTTGCTCAGAAATAGCGTGTTATTGGCAATGAAACCTATAAAGCTTAAAACAGTGTTTACTACAAAAAAATTGATTTTCTCCAAATGAGTCGATTAAATTCACATGAAAATGCTTGAAAACAACGTAAAGTACAGAATCACAATGAAATCAAGCTATTATTTCATTGATTTACTGGTAGTTGCTCAGAAATAGCGTGTTATTGGCAACGAAACCTATAAAGCTTAAAACAGTGTTTACTACAAAAAAATTGATTTTCTCCAAAAGAGTCGATTAAATTCACATGAAAATGCTTGAAAACAACGTAAAGTACAGAATCATAATGAAATCAAGCTATTATTTCATTGATTTACTGGTAGTTGCTCAGAAATAGCGTGTTATTGGCAACGAAACTTATTAAGCTTAAACCAGTGTTTACTAAAGAAACATTGATTTTCACCAAAAGGGTCGATTAAATTCACATGACAATGCTTGAAAACAACGTAAAGTACAGAATCACAATGAAAACAAGCTATCATATTATTGGATTACTGCTAGTTTTTCAGAAATAACGTTTTATTGGCAATGAGACTTATTAAGCATAAAACAGTATTTACTAAATAAACATTGATTTTCACCAAAAGGGTCGATTAAATTCAAATGACAATGCTTGAGAACAACTTAAAGTACAGAATCACAATGAAAACAAGCTATTATTTCATTGAATTTCTGGTAGTTGCTCAGAAATTGCGTGTTATTGGCAATGAGACTTATAAAGCTTAAAACAGTGTTTACTAAATAAACATTGATTTTCTCCAAAAGGGTCGATAAAATTACATGAAAATGCTTGAAAACAACGTAAAGCTCAGAATGACAATGAAATCAAGCTATCATTTCATTGAATTACTGGTAGTTGCTCAAAAATAGCGTGTTATTGGCAATGAAACCTAAAAAGCTTAAAACAGTGTTTACTACATAAAAATTGATTTTCACCAAAAGGGTCGATTAAATTCAAATGACAATGCTTGAAAACGACGTAAAGTAAAGAATCACAATGAAAACAAGGTATCATATTATTGGATTATTGCTAGTTTTTCAGAAATTGCGTGTTATTGGCAATGAACCTTATTGAGCTTAAAACAGTATTTACTAAATAAACATTGGTTTTCTCCAAAAGGGTCAACAAAATTCACATGAAAATGCTTGAAAACAACGTAAAGTAGAGAATTACAATGAAAACCAGCTATCATATTATTGGATTACTGCTAGTTTTTCAGAAATAGCGTGTTATTGGCAATGAGACTTATTAAGCTTAAAACAGTATTTACTAAATAAACATTGATTTTCACCAAAAAGGTCGATTAAGTTCACATGAAATGCTTGAAAACAACGTAAAGTACAGAATCTCAATGAAAACAAGCTATCATATTATTGGACTACTGCTAGTTGCTCAGAAATAGCGTGTTATTGGCAACGAAACTTATTAAGCTTAAAACAGTGTTTACTAAAGAAACATTGCTTTTCACCAAAAGGGTCGATTAAATTCTCATGAAATGCTTGAAAACAACGTAAAGTACAGAATTACAATGAAAACAAGCTATCTTATTATTGGATTACTGCTAGTTTTTCAGAAATAGCGTGTTATTGGCAATGAGACTTATTAAGCTTAAAAAAGTATTTACTAAATAAACATTGATTTTCTCCAAAAGGGTCGACAAAATTCTCATGAAAATGCTTGAAGACAACGTAAAATACAGAATCATAAGGAAAACAAGCTATTATTTCATTGAATTACTGGTAGTTGCTCAGAAATAGCATGTTATTGGCAATGAGAGTTATTAAGCTTAAAACAGTATTTACTAAATAAACATTGATCTTCTCCAAAAGGGTCGATTCAGTTGACATGAAATGCTTTGAAACAACGTAAAGTACAGAATCACAATGAGAACAAGCTATCATATTATTGGATTACTGCTAGTTTTTCAGAAATAGCGTGTTATTGGCAATGAGAGTTATTAAGCTTAAAACAGTATTTACTAAATAAACATTGATTTTCTACGAAAGGGTCAACAAAATTCACATGAAAATGCTTGAAAACAACGTAAATTAAAGAATCAAAATGAAAACAAGCTATTGTTTCATTGAATTACTGGTAGTTGCTCAGAAATAGCGTGTTATTGGAAATGAGACTTATTAACCTTAAAACATTATTTACTAAATAAACATTGATTTTCTCCAAAAGGGTCGATTAAGTTCACAGGAAATGCTTGAAAACAACGTAAAGTACGGAATCACAATGAGAACAAGCTTATAGTTCATTGAATTACTGCCTAATTTTCAGAAATAGTGTGTTATTTCCAATGAGACCTATGAGGGCAGTAACAGAATTTATTAAAAAAACGTTGATTTTCTCCAAAAGGGTCGAAAAATGTCACATGAAAATGCTTGAAAACAACATAAAGTACAGAATCACAATGAAATCAAGCTATGATTTCATTGAATTACTGGTAGTTGCTCAGAAATAGCGTGTTATTGGCAACGAAACTTATTAAGCTTAAAACAGTGTTAACTAAATAAACATTGATTTTGCCCAAAAGGGTCGATAAAATTACATGAAAATGCTTGAGAACAACGTAAAGTACAGAATCACAATGAAATCAAGCTATTATTCCATTGAATTACTGGTAGTTGCTCAGAAATAGCGTGTTATTGGCAATGAAACCTATAAAGCTTGAAACAGTGTTTACTACATAAAAATTGATTTTCTCCAAAAGAATCGATTAAATTCATATGAAAATGCTTGAAAACAACGTAAACTACAGAATCCCAATGAAATCAAGCTTTTATTTCATTGAATTACTGGCAGTTGCTCAGAAATAGCGTGTTATTTGCAATGAGACTTATTAAGCTTAAAACAGTGTTTACTAAATAAACATTGATTTTCTCCAAAAGGGTCGTTTAAATTCTTATGAAAATGCTTGAAAACGACGTAAAGTAAAGAATCACAATGAAAACAAGGTATCATATTATTGGATTATTGCTAGTTTTTCAGAAATTGCGTGTTATTGACAATGAACCTTATTAAGCTTAAAACAGTATTTACTAAATAAACATTGATTTTCTCCAAAAGGGTCGATTACATTCACATGAAAATGCTTGAAAAGAAGGTAAAGTACAGAATAACAATGAAATCAAGCTATTATTCCATTGAATTACTGGTAGTTGCTCAGAAATAGCGTGTTATTGGCAATGAAACCTATAAAGCTTGAAACAGTGTTTACTACATAAGAATTGATTTTCTCCAAAAGAGTCGATTAAATTCATATGAAAATGCTTGAAAACAACGTAAAGTACAGAATCCCAATGAAATCAAGCTATTATTTCATTGAATTACTGGCAGTTGCTCAGAAATAGCGTGTTATTTGCAATGAGACTTATTAAGCTTAAAACAGTGTTTACCAAATAAACATTGATTTTCTCCAAAAGGGTCGATTAAATTCTCATGAAATGCTTGAAAACAACCTAAAGTACAGAATTAGAATGAAAACAAGCTATCTTATTATTGGATTACTGCTAGTTTTTCAGAAATAGCGTGTTATTGGCAATGAGACTTATTAAGCTTAAAAAAGTATTTACTAAATAAACATTGATTTTCTCCAAAAGGGTCGACAAAATTCTCATGAAAATGCTTGAAGACAACGTAAAATACAGAATCATAAGGAAAACAAGCTATTATTTCATTGAATTACTGGTAGTTGCTCAGAAATAGCGTGTTATTGGCAATGAGAGTTATTAAGCTTAAAACAGTATTTACTAAATAAACATTGATTTTCTCCAAAAGGGTCGATTCAGTTCACATGAAATGCTTTGAAACAACGTAAAGTACAGAATCGCAATAGAAACAAGCTATCATATTATTGGATTACTGCCAGTTTTTCAGAAATAGCGTGATATTTGCAATGAGACTTACTAGGCCAGTAACAGCGTTTATTAAAAATAACATTGATTTTCTCCCAAAGGGTCGATTAAATTCACATAAAAATGCTTGGAAACAACGTAAAATACAGAATCACAATGAAAACAAGCTATTATTTCATTGAATTACCGGTAGTTGCTCAAAAAAAGCGTGTTATTGGCAATGAAACTTATTAAGCCTTAAACAGTGTTTACTAAATAACCATTGATTTTCTCCAAAAGGGTCGATTAAATTCACATGAAATGCTTGAAAACAACGTAAAGTACAGAATCACAATAAAAACAAGCTATCTTAGTATTGGATTACTGCTAGTTTTTTCAAAAATAGCGTGTTATTGGCAATGAGACTTATTAAGCTTAAAACAGTATTTACTAAATAAATATTGATATTCTCCCAAAGGGTCGATTAAATTCACGTAAAAATGCTTGAAAACATCGTAAAGTACAGAATCACAATGAAAACAAGCTATTTTTTCATTGAATTTCTAGTAGTTGCTCAGAAATTGCGTGTTATTGGCAATGAGACTTATTAAGCTTAAAACAGTGTTTACTAAATAAACATTGTTTTTGTCCAAAAGGGTCGATAAAATAACATGAAAATGCTTGAAAACAACGTAAAGTTCAGAATCACAATGAAATCAAGCTATTATTTCATTGAATTACCGGTAGTTGCTCAGAAATAGCGTGTTATTGGCAATGAAACTTATTACGCTTAAAACAGTGTTTACTAAATAAACATTGATCTTCTACAAAAAGGTCGATTAAGTTCACATGAAATTCTTGAAAACATCGTAAAGTACAGAATCACAATGAAAACAAGCTATTATTTCATTGAATTTCTGGTAGTTGCTCAGAAATTGCGTGTTATTGGCAATGAGACTTATTAAGCTTAAAACAGTGTTTACTAAATAAACATTTTTTTTGTCCAAAAGGGTCGAGAAAATTACATGAAAATGCTTGAAAACAACGTAAAGTTCGGAATCACAATGAAATCAAGCTATTATTTCATTGAATTACCGGTAGTTGCTCAGAAATAGCGTGTTATTGGCAATGAGACCTATCAGGCCAGTAATAGAATTTATTAAAAAAACGTTGATTTTCTCCAAAAGGGTCGAGAAATGTCAAATGAAAATGCTTGAAAACAACATAAAGTACAGAATCACAATGAAATCAAGCTATTATTTCATTGAATTACTGGTAGTTGCTCAGAAATAGCGTGTTATTGGCAATGAAACCTATAAAGCTTAAAACAGTGTTTACTACAAAAAAATTGATTTTCTCCAAAAGAGTCGATTAAATTCACATGAAAATGCTTGAAAACAACGTAAAGTACAGAATCACAATGAAATCAAGCTATTATTTCATTGATTTACTGGTAGTTGCTCAGAAATAGCGTGTTATTGGCAACGAAACCTATAAAGCTTAAAACAGTGTTTACTACAAAAAAAATGAGTTTCTCCAAAAGAGTCGATTAAATTCACATGAAAATGCTTGAAAACAACGTAAAGTACAGAACCATAATGAAATCAAGCTATTATTTCATTGATTTACTGGTAGTTGCTCAGAAATAGCGTGTTATTGGCAACGAAACTTATTAAGCTTAAACCAGTGTTTACTAAAGAAACATTGATTTTCACCAAAAGGGTCGATTAAATTCACATGACAATGCTTGAAAACAACGTAAAGTACAGAATCACAATGAAAACAAGCTATCATATTATTGGATTACTGCTAGTTTTTCAGAAATAACGTGTTATTGGCAATGAGACTTATTAAGCTTAAAACAGTATTTACTAAATAAACATTGATTTTCACCAAAAGGGTCGATTAAATTCAAATGACAATGCTTGAGAACAACTTAAAGTACAGAATCACAATGAAAACAAGCTATTATTTCATTGAATTTCTGGTAGTTGCTCAGAAATAGCGTGTTATTGGCAATGAAACCTAAAAAGCTTAAAACAGTGTTTACTACATAAAAATTGATTTTCACCAAAAGGGTGGATTAAATTCAACTGACAATGCTTTAAAACGACGTAAAGTAAAGAATCACAATGAAAACCAGCTATCATATTATTGGATTACTGCTAGTTTTTCAGAAATAGCGTGTTATTGGCAATGAGACTTATTAAGCTTAAAACAGTATTTACTAAATAAACATTGATTTTCACCAAAAAGGTCGATTAAGTTCACATGAAATGCTTGAAAACAACGTAAAGTACAGAATCAAAATGAAAACAAGCTATCATATTATTGGACTACTGCTAGTTTTTCAGAAATAGCGTGTTATTGGCAATGAGACTTATTAAGCTTAAAACAGTATTTTCTAAATAAACATTGATTTTCTCGAAAAGGGTCAACAGAATTCACATGAAAATGCTTGAAAACAACGTAAAGTAGAGAATCACAATGAAAACCAGCTATCATATTATTGGACTACTGCTAGATATTCAGAAATAGCCTGTTACTGGGAATGAGACTTATTAAGCTTAAAACAGTATTTACTAAATAAACATTGATTTTCTCCAAAGGGGTTGATTAAAATCACATGAAAATGCTTGAAAACAACGTAAATTACAGAATCAAAATGAAAACAAGCTATTATTTCATTGAATTACTGGTACTTGCTCAGAAATAGCGTGTTATTTGCAATGAGACTTATTAAGCTTAGAACAGTGTTTACTAAATAAACATTTATTTTCTCCAAAAGGGTCGATTAAGTTCACAGGAAATGCTTGAAAACAACGTAAAGTACGGAATCACAATGAGAACAAGCTTATAGTTCATTGAATTACTGCCTAATTTTCAGAAATAGTGTGTTATTTCCAATGAGACCTATCAGGCCAGTAACAGAATTTATTAAAAAAACGTTGATTTTCTCCAAAAGGGTCGAAAAATGTCACATGAAAATGCTTGAAAACAACATAAAGTACAGAATCACAATGAAATCAAGCTATGATTTCATTGAATTACTGGTAGTTGCTCAGAAATAGCGTGTTATTGGCAACGAAACTTATTAGGCTTAAAACAGTGTTAACTAAATAAACATTGATTTTGCCCAAAAGGGTCGATAAAATTACATGAAAATGCTTGAGAACAACGTAAAGTACAGAATCACAATGAAATCAAGCTATTATTTCATTGAATTACTGGTAGTTGCTCTGAAATAGCGTGTTATTGGCAAAGAAACCTATAAAGCTTGAGACAGTGTTTACTACATAAAAATTGATTTTCTCCAAAAGAGTCGATTAAATTCATATGAAAATGCTTGAAAACAACGTAAAGTACAGAATCCCAATCAAATCAAGCTATTATTTCATTGAATTACTGGCAGTTGCTCAGAAATAGCGTGTTATTTGCAATGAGACTTATTAAGCTTAAAACAGTATTTACTAAATAAACATTGATTTTCTCCAAAAGGGTCGATTACATTCACATGAAAATGCTTGAAAGGAAGGTAAAGTACAGAATAACAATGAAATCAAGCTATTATTTCATTGAATTATCGGTAGTTGCTCAAAAAAAGCGTGTTATTGGCAATGAAACTTATTAAGCCTTAAATAGTGTTTACTAAATAAACATTGATTTTCTCCAAAAGGGTCGATTAAATTCACATGAAAATGCTTGAAAACAACGTAAATTAAAGAATCAAAATGAAAACAAGCTATTGTTTCATTGAATTACTGGTAGTTGCTCAGAAATAGCGTGTTATTTGCAATGAGACTTATTAAGCTTAAAACAGTGTTTACTAAATAAACATTGATTTTCTAAGAAAGGGTCAACAAAATTCACATGAAAATGCTTGAAAACAACGTAAAGTACAGAATCAAAATAGAATCCAGCTATCATATTATTGGATTAATGCTAGATTTTTAGAAATAGCCTGTTATTGGGAATGAGACTTATTAAGCTTAAAACAGTATTTACTAAATAAACATTGATTTTCTCCAAAAGGGTCGATTAAATTCACATGAAAATGCTTGAAAACAACGTAAATTAAAGAATCAAAATGAAAACAAGCTATTGTTTCATTGAATTACTGGTAGTTGCTCAGAAATAGCGTGTTATTTGCAATGAGACTTATTAAGCTTAAAACAGTGTTTGCTAAATAAACATTGATTTTCTCCAAAAGGGTCGATAAAATTCACATGAAAATGCTTGAAATCAATGTAAAGTACAGAATCGCAATAGAAACAAGCTATCATATTATTGGATTACTGCTAGTTTTTCAGAAATAGCGTGATATTTGCAATGAGACTTACTAGGCCAGTAACAGCGTTTATTAAAAGTAACATTGATTTTCTCCCAAAGGGTCGATTAAATTCACATAAAAATGCTTGGAAACAACGTAAAATACATAATCACAATGAAAACAAGCTATTATTTCATTGAATTACCGGTAGTTGCTCAAAAAAAGCGTGTTATTGGCAATGAAACTTATTAAGCCTTAAACAGTGTTTACTGAATGACCATTGATTTTCTCCAAAAGGGTCGATTAAATTCACATGAAATGCTTGAAAACAACGTAAAGTACAGAATCACAATGAAAACAAGCTATCTTAGTATTGGATTACTGCTAGTTTTTTCAAAAATAGCGTGTTATTTGCAATGAGAATTATTGAGCTTAAAACAGTATTTACTAAATAAACATTGATTTTCTCCAAAAGGGTCGACAAAATTCACATGAAAATGCTTGAAAACAACGTAAAATACAGAATCAAAATGAAAACAAGCTATTATTTCATTGAATTACTGGTACTTGCTCAGAAATAGCGTGTTATTTGCAATGAGACTTATTAAGCTTAGAACAGTGTTTACTAAATAAACATTGATTTTCTCCAATAGGGTCGATAAAATTCACATGAAAATGCTTGAAAACAATGTAAAGTACAGAATCGCAATAGAAACAAGCTATCATATTATTGGATTACTGCTAGTTTTTCAGAAATAGCGTGATATTTGCAATGAGACTTACTAGGCCAGTAATAGCATTTATTAAAAAAAATATTGATTTTCTCCCAAAGGGTCGATTAAATTCACGTAAAAATGCTTGAAAACAACGTAAAGTACAGAATCACAATGAAAACAAGCTATTATTTCATTGAATTACTGGTAGTTGCTCAGAAATAGCGTGTTATTGGCAATGAGACTTATTAACCTTAAAACATTATTTACTAAATAAACATTGATTTTCTCCAAAAGGGTCGATTAAGTTCACAGGAAATGCTTGAAAACAACGTAAAGTACGGAATCACAATGAGAACAAGCTTATAGTTCATTGAATTACTGCCTAATTTTCAGAAATAGTGTGTTATTTCCAATGAGACCTATCAGGGCAGTAACAGAATTTAATAAAAAAACGTTGATTTTCTCCAAAAGGGTCGAAAAATGTCACATGAAAATGCTTGAAAACAACATAAAGTACAGAATCACAATGAAATCAAGCTATGATTTCATTGAATTACTGGTAGTTGCTCAGAAATAGCGTGTTATTGGCAACGAAACTTATTAAGCTTAAAACAGTGTGAACTAAATAAATATTGATTTTGCCCAAAAGGGTCGATAAAATTACATGAAAATGCTTGAGAACAACGTAAAGTACAGAATCACAATGAAATCAAGCTATTATTTCATTGAATTACTGGTAGTTGCTCAGAAATAGCGTGTTATTGGCAATGAAACCTATAAAGCTTGAAACAGTGTTTACTACATAAAAATTGATTTTCTCCAAAAGAGTCGATTAAATTCATATGAAAATGCTTGAAAACAACGTAAAGTACAGAATCCCAATGAAATCAAGCTATCATTTCATTGAATAACTGGCAGTTGCTCAGAAGTAGCGTGTTATTTGCAATGAGACTTATTAAGCTTAAAACAGTGTTTACTAAATAAACATTGATTTTCTACGAAAGGGTCAACAAAAATCACATGAAAATGCTTGAAAACAACGTAAAGTACAGAATCAAAATAGAATCCAGCTATCATATTATTGGATTAATGCTAGATTTTTAGAAAAAGCCTGTTATTGGGAATGAGACTTATTAAGCTTAAAACAGTATTTACTAAATAAACATTGATTTTCTCCAAAAGGGTCGATTAAATTCACATGAAAATGCCTGAAAACAACGTAAAATACAGAATCAAAATGAAAACAAGCTATTGTTTCATTGAATTACTGGTAGTTGCTCAGAAATAGCGTGTTATTTGCAATGAGACTTATTAAGCTTAAAACAGTGTTTACTAAATAAACATTGATTTTCTCCAAAAGGGTCGATAAAATTCACATGAAAATGCTTGGAAACAACGTAAAATACAGAATCACAATGAAAACAAGCTATTATTTCATTGAATTACCGGTAGTTGCTCAAAAAAAGCGTGTTATTGGCAATGAAACTTATTAAGCCTTAAACAGTGTTTACTAAATAACCATTGATTTTCTCCAAAAGGGTCGATTAAATTCACATGAAATGCTTGAAAACAACGTAAAGTACAGAATCACAATGAAAACAAGCTATCTTAGTATTGGATTACTGCTAGTTTTTTCAAAAATAGCGTGTTATTGGCAATGAGACTTATTAAGCTTAAAACAGTATTTACTAAATAAACATTGATTTTCTCCAAAAGGGTCGACAAAATTCACATGAAAATGCTTGAAAACAACGTAAAATACAGAATCACAAGGAAAACAAGCTATTATTTCATTGAATTACTGGTAGTTGCTCAGAAATAGCGTGTTATTGGCAATGAGACTTATTAAGCTTAAAACAGTATTTACTTAATAAACATTGATTTTCTCCAAAAGGGTCGAAAAATGTCACATGAAAATGCTTGAAAACAACATAAAGCACAGAATTACCATGAAAACAAGCTTATAGTTCATTAAATTACTGCCAAATTTTGAGAATCAGCGTGTTATTTCCAATGAGTTTTAACAGGCCAGTAACAGAGTTTCTTAAAAAAACATTGATTTTCTCAATAAAAGGTCTACTAAATTCACGCAGCAATGCCTGAAATCAAGGTAAAGTACACAATAACGGTGAAAACAAGCTATTATTTCATTGAATTACTGCTAGTTTCTAAGAAATAGCGTGTTATTGGCAATGAGACATATTGAGCTAAAAAGTATTTACTAAATAGACATTGATTTTCTCCAAAAGGGTCGATTTAATTCACATGAAAATGCTTGAAAACAACGTAAAGTACAGAATCACAATGAAATCAAGCAATTATTTCATTGAATTACCGGTAGTTGCTCAAAAAAAGCATGTTATTGGCAATGAAACTTATTAAGCCTTAAACAGTGTTTACTAAATATACATTGATTTTCTCCAAAAGGGTCGACAAAATTCACATGAAAATGCTTGAAAACAACGTAAAATACAGAATCACAAGGAAAACGAGCTATCATAATATTAGATTACTGATAGGTTTTCAGAAATAGCGTGTTATTGGCAATGAGACTTATTGAGCTAAAAAGTATTTACTAAATAGACATTGATGTTCTCCAAAAGGGTCGATTTAATTCACATGAAATTTCTTGAAAACAACGTAAAGTACAGAATCACAATGAAATCAAGCAATTATTTCATTGAATTACCGGTAGTTGCTCAAAAAAAGCGTGTTATTGGCAATGAAACTTATTAAGCCTTAAACAGTGTTTACTAAATAAACATTGATTTTCTCCAAAAGGGTCGACAAAATTCACATGAAAATGCTTGAAAACAACGTAAAATACAGAATCACAAGGAAAACGAGCTATCATAATATTAGATTACTGCTAGATTTTCAGAAATAGCGTGCTATTAGGAATGAGACTTATTAAGCTTAAAACAGTATTTACTAAATAAACATTGATTTTCTCCAAAAGGGTCGATAAAATTCACATGAAAATGCTTGAAAACAATGTAAAGTACAGAATCGCAATAGAAACAAGCTATCATATTATTGGATTACTGCTAGTTTTTCAGAAATAGCGTGATATTTGCAATGAGACTTACTAGGCCAGTAACAGCGTTTATTAAAAATAACATTGATTTTCTCCCAAAGGGTCGATTAAATTCACATAAAAATGCTTGGAAACAACGTAAAATACAGAATCACAATGAAAACAAGCTATTATTTCATTGAATTACCGGTAGTTGCTCAGAAATAGCGTGTTATTGGCAATGAAACTTATTACGCTAAAAACAGTGTTTACTAAAAAAACATTGATCTATTATTTCATTGAATTTCTGGTAGTTGCTCAGAAATTGCGTGTTATTGGCAATGAAACTTATTAAGCTTAAAACAGTGTTTACTAAATAAACATTGTTTTTGTCCAAAAGGGTCGATAAAATTACATGAAAATGCTTGAAAACAACGTAAAGTTCAGAATCACAATGAAATCAAGCTATTATTTCATTGAATTACCGGTAGTTGCTCAGAAATAGCGTGTTATTGGCAATGAAACTTATTACGCTTAAAACAGTGTTTACTAAATAAACATTGATTTTCTCCAAAAGGGTCGATTAAATTCACATGAAAAAGCTTGAAAACAACGTAAAGTACAGAATCACAATGAAAACAAGCTATCTTAGTATTGGATTACTGCTAGTTTTTTCAAAAATAGCGTGTTATTGGCAATGAGACTTATTGAGCTTAAAACAGTATTTACTAAATAAACATTGATTTTCTCCAAAAGGGTCGACAAAATTCACATGAAAATGCCTGAAAACAACGTAAAATACAGAATCAAAATGAAAACAAGCTATTATTTCATTGAATTACTGGTACTTGCTCAGAAATAGCGTGTTATTTGCAATGAGACTTATTAAGCTTAGAACAGTGTTTACTAAATAAACATTGATTTTCTCCAATAGGGTCGATAAAATTCACATGAAAATGCTTGAAAACAATGTAAAGTACAGAATCGCAATAGAAACAAGCTATCATATTATTGGATTACTGCTAGTTTTTCAGAAATAGCGTGATATTTGCAATGAGACTTACTAGGCCAGTAATAGCATTTATTAAAAAAAATATTGATTTTCTCCCAAAGGGTCGATTAAATTCACGTAAAAATGCTTGAAAACAACGTAAAGTACAGAATCACAATGAAAACAAGCTATTATTTCATTGAATTACTGGTAGTTGCTCAGAAATAGCGTGTTATTGGCAATGAGACTTATTAACCTTAAAACATTATTTACTAAATAAACATTGATTTTCTCCAAAAGGGTCGATTAAGTTGACAGGAAATGCTTGAAAACAACGTAAAGTACGGAATAACAATGAGAACAAGCTTATAGTTCATTGAATTACTGCCTAATTTTCAGAAATAGTGTGTTATTTTCAATGAGACCTATCAGGCCAGTAACAGAATTTATTAAAAAAACGTTGATTTTCTCCAAAAGGGTCGAAAAATGTCACATGAAAATGCTTGAAAACAACATAAAGTACAGAATCACAATGAAATCAAGCTATGATTTCATTGAATTACTGGTAGTTGCTCAGAAATAGCGTGTTATTGGCAACGAAACTTATTAAGCTTAAAACAGTGTTAACTAAATAAACATTGATTTTGCCCAAAAGGGTCGATAAAATTACATGAAAATGCTTGAGAACAACGTAAAGTACAGAATCACAATGAAATCAAGCTATTATTTCATTGAATTACTGGTAGTTGATCAGAAATAGCGTGTTATTGGCAATGAAACCTATAAAGCTTGAAACAGTGTTTACTACATAAAAATTGATTTTCTCCAAAAGAGTCGATTAAATTCATATGAAAATGCTTGAAAACAACGTAAAGTACAGAATCCCAATGAAATCAAGCTATCATTTCATTGAATTACTGGCAGTTGCTCAGAAATAGCGTGTTATTTGCAATTAAACTTATTACGCTTAAAACAGTGTTTACTAAATAAACATTGATTTTCTCCAAAAGGGTCGATTAAATTCACATGAAAAAGCTTGAAAACAACGTAAAGTACAGAATCACAATGAAAACCAGCTATCATATTATTGGATTACTGCTAGTTTTTCAGAAATAGCGTGTTATTGGCAATGAGACTTATTAAGCTTAAAACAGTATTTACTAAATAAACATGGATTTTCACCAAAAAGGTCGATTAAGTTCACATGAAATGCTTGAAAACAACGTAAAGTACAGAATCTCAATGAAAACAAGCTATCATATTATTGGACTACTGCTAGTTTTTCAGAAATAGCGTGTTATTGGCAATGAGACTTATTAAGCTTAAAACAGTATTTACTAAATAAACATTGATTTTCACCAAAAAGGTCGATTAAGTTCACATGAAATGCTTGAAAACAACGTAAAGTACAGAATCACAATGAAAACAAGCTATCTTAGTATTGGATTACTGCTAGTTTTTTCAAAAATAGCGTGTTATTGGCAATGAGACTTATTAAGCTTAAAACAGTATTTACTAAATAAACATTGATTTTCTCCAAAAGGGTCGACAAAATTCACATGAAAATGCTTGAAAACAACGTAAAATACAGAATCACAAGGAAAACAAGCTATTATTTCATTGAATTACTGGTAGTTGCTCAGAAATAGCGTGTTATTGGCAATGAGACTTATTAAGCTTAAAACAGTATTTACTTAATAAACATTGATTTTCTCCAAAAGGGTCGAAAAATGTCACATGAAAATGCTTGAAAACAACATAAAGCACAGAATTACCATGAAAACAAGCTTATAGTTCATTAAATTACTGCCAAATTTTGAGAATCAGCGTGTTATTTCCAATGAGTTTTAACAGGCCAGTAACAGAGTTTCTTAAAAAAACATTGATTTTCTCAATAAAAGGTCTACTAAATTCACGCAGCAATGCCTGAAATCAAGGTAAAGTACACAATAACGGTGAAAACAAGCTATTATTTCATTGAATTACTGCTAGTTTCTAAGAAATAGCGTGTTATTGGCAATGAGACATATTGAGCTAAAAAGTATTTACTAAATAGACATTGATTTTCTCCAAAAGGGTCGATTTAATTCACATGAAAATGCTTGAAAACAACGTAAAGTACAGAATCACAATGAAATCAAGCAATTATTTCATTGAATTACCGGTAGTTGCTCAAAAAAAGCATGTTATTGGCAATGAAACTTATTAAGCCTTAAACAGTGTTTACTAAATATACATTGATTTTCTCCAAAAGGGTCGACAAAATTCACATGAAAATGCTTGAAAACAACGTAAAATACAGAATCACAAGGAAAACGAGCTATCATAATATTAGATTACTGATAGGTTTTCAGAAATAGCGTGTTATTGGCAATGAGACTTATTGAGCTAAAAAGTATTTACTAAATAGACATTGATGTTCTCCAAAAGGGTCGATTTAATTCACATGAAATTTCTTGAAAACAACGTAAAGTACAGAATCACAATGAAATCAAGCAATTATTTCATTGAATTACCGGTAGTTGCTCAAAAAAAGCGTGTTATTGGCAATGAAACTTATTAAGCCTTAAACAGTGTTTACTAAATAAACATTGATTTTCTCCAAAAGGGTCGACAAAATTCACATGAAAATGCTTGAAAACAACGTAAAATACAGAATCACAAGGAAAACGAGCTATCATAATATTAGATTACTGCTAGATTTTCAGAAATAGCGTGCTATTAGGAATGAGACTTATTAAGCTTAAAACAGTATTTACTAAATAAACATTGATTTTCTCCAAAAGGGTCGATAAAATTCACATGAAAATGCTTGAAAACAATGTAAAGTACAGAATCGCAATAGAAACAAGCTATCATATTATTGGATTACTGCTAGTTTTTCAGAAATAGCGTGATATTTGCAATGAGACTTACTAGGCCAGTAACAGCGTTTATTAAAAATAACATTGATTTTCTCCCAAAGGGTCGATTAAATTCACATAAAAATGCTTGGAAACAACGTAAAATACAGAATCACAATGAAAACAAGCTATTATTTCATTGAATTACCGGTAGTTGCTCAGAAATAGCGTGTTATTGGCAATGAAACTTATTACGCTAAAAACAGTGTTTACTAAAAAAACATTGATCTATTATTTCATTGAATTTCTGGTAGTTGCTCAGAAATTGCGTGTTATTGGCAATGAAACTTATTAAGCTTAAAACAGTGTTTACTAAATAAACATTGTTTTTGTCCAAAAGGGTCGATAAAATTACATGAAAATGCTTGAAAACAACGTAAAGTTCAGAATCACAATGAAATCAAGCTATTATTTCATTGAATTACCGGTAGTTGCTCAGAAATAGCGTGTTATTGGCAATGAAACTTATTACGCTTAAAACAGTGTTTACTAAATAAACATTGATTTTCTCCAAAAGGGTCGATTAAATTCACATGAAAAAGCTTGAAAACAACGTAAAGTACAGAATCACAATGAAAACAAGCTATCTTAGTATTGGATTACTGCTAGTTTTTTCAAAAATAGCGTGTTATTGGCAATGAGACTTATTGAGCTTAAAACAGTATTTACTAAATAAACATTGATTTTCTCCAAAAGGGTCGACAAAATTCACATGAAAATGCCTGAAAACAACGTAAAATACAGAATCAAAATGAAAACAAGCTATTATTTCATTGAATTACTGGTACTTGCTCAGAAATAGCGTGTTATTTGCAATGAGACTTATTAAGCTTAGAACAGTGTTTACTAAATAAACATTGATTTTCTCCAATAGGGTCGATAAAATTCACATGAAAATGCTTGAAAACAATGTAAAGTACAGAATCGCAATAGAAACAAGCTATCATATTATTGGATTACTGCTAGTTTTTCAGAAATAGCGTGATATTTGCAATGAGACTTACTAGGCCAGTAATAGCATTTATTAAAAAAAATATTGATTTTCTCCCAAAGGGTCGATTAAATTCACGTAAAAATGCTTGAAAACAACGTAAAGTACAGAATCACAATGAAAACAAGCTATTATTTCATTGAATTACTGGTAGTTGCTCAGAAATAGCGTGTTATTGGCAATGAGACTTATTAACCTTAAAACATTATTTACTAAATAAACATTGATTTTCTCCAAAAGGGTCGATTAAGTTCACAGGAAATGCTTGAAAACAACGTAAAGTACGGAATAACAATGAGAACAAGCTTATAGTTCATTGAATTACTGCCTAATTTTCAGAAATAGTGTGTTATTTTCAATGAGACCTATCAGGCCAGTAACAGAATTTATTAAAAAAACGTTGATTTTCTCCAAAAGGGTCGAAAAATGTCACATGAAAATGCTTGAAAACAACATAAAGTACAGAATCACAATGAAATCAAGCTATGATTTCATTGAATTACTGGTAGTTGCTCAGAAATAGCGTGTTATTGGCAACGAAACTTATTAAGCTTAAAACAGTGTTAACTAAATAAACATTGATTTTGCCCAAAAGGGTCGATAAAATTACATGAAAATGCTTGAGAACAACGTAAAGTACAGAATCACAATGAAATCAAGCTATTATTTCATTGAATTACTGGTAGTTGATCAGAAATAGCGTGTTATTGGCAATGAAACCTATAAAGCTTGAAACAGTGTTTACTACATAAAAATTGATTTTCTCCAAAAGAGTCGATTAAATTCATATGAAAATGCTTGAAAACAACGTAAAGTACAGAATCCCAATGAAATCAAGCTATCATTTCATAGAATTACTGGCAGTTGCTCAGAAATAGCGTGTTATTTGCAATTAAACTTATTACGCTTAAAACAGTGTTTACTAAATAAACATTGATTTTCTCCAAAAGGGTCGATTAAATTCACATGAAAAAGCTTGAAAACAACGTAAAGTACAGAATCACAATGAAAACCAGCTATCATATTATTGGATTACTGCTAGTTTTTCAGAAATAGCGTGTTATTGGCAATGAGACTTATTAAGCTTAAAACAGTATTTACTAAATAAACATGGATTTTCACCAAAAAGGTCGATTAAGTTCACATGAAATGCTTGAAAACAACGTAAAGTACAGAATCTCAATGAAAACAAGCTATCATATTATTGGACTACTGCTAGTTTTTCAGAAATAGCGTGTTATTGGCAATGAGACTTATTAAGCTTAAAACAGTATTTACTAAATAAACATTGATTTTCACCAAAAAGGTCGATTAAGTTCACATGAAATGCTTGAAAACAACGTAAAGTACAGAATCACAATGAAAACAAGGTATCATATTATTGGATTATTGCTAGTTTTTCAGAAATTGCGTGTTATTGGCAATGAACCTTATTAAGCTTAAAACAGTATTTACTAAATAAACATTGATTTTCTCCAAAAGGGTCGATTAAATTCTCATGAAATGCTTGAAAACAACGTAAAGTACAGAATTACAATGAAAACAAGCTATCTTATTATTGAATTACTGGTACTTGCTCAGAAATAGCGTGTTATTGGCAATGAGACTTATTAAGCTTAAAAAAGTATTTACTAAATAAACATTGATTTTCTCCAAAAGGGTCGACAAAATTCTCATGAAAATGCTTGAAGACAACGTAAAATACAGAATCATAAGGAAAACAAGCTATTATTTCATTGAATTACTGGTAGTTGCTCAGAAATAGCATGTTATTGGCAATGAGAGTTATTAAGCTTAAAACAATATTTACTAAATAAACATTGATCTTCTCCAAAAGGGTCGATTCAGTTCACATGAAATGCTTTGAAACAACGTAAAGTACAGAATCACAATGAGAACAAGCTATCATATTATTGGATTACTGCTAGTTTTTCAGAAATAGCGTGTTATTGGCAATGAGAGTTATTAAGCTTAAAACAGTATTTACTAAATAAACATTGATTTTCTACGAAAGGGTCAACAAAATTCACATGAAAATGCTTGAAAACAACGTAAATTAAAGAATCAAAATGAAAACAAGCTATTGTTTCATTGAATTACTGGTAGTTGCTCAGAAATAGCGTGTTATTGGAAATGAGACTTATTAACTTTAAAACATTATTTACTAAATAAACATTGATTTTCTCCAAAAGGGTCGATTAAGTTCACAGGAAATGCTTGAAAACAACGTAAAGTACGGAATCACAATGAGAAAAAGCTTATAGTTCATTGAATTACTGCCTAATTTTCAGAAATAGTGTGTTATTTCCAATGAGACCTATCAGGCCAGTAACAGAATTTATTAAAAAAACGTTGATTTTCTCCAAAAGGGTCGAAAAATGTCACATGAAAATGCTTGAAAAAAACATAAAGTACAGAATCACAATGAAATCAAGCTATGATTTCATTGAATTACTGGTAGTTGCTCAGAAATAGCGTGTTATTGGCAATGAAACCTATAAAGCTTGAAACAGTGTTTACTACATAAAAATTGATTTTCTCCAAAAGAGTCGATTAAATTCATATGAAAATGCTTGAAAACAACGTAAACTACAGAATCCCAATGAAATCAAGCTATTATTTCATTGAATTACTGGCAGTTGCTCAGAAATAGCGTGTTATTTGCAATGAGACTTATTAAGCTTAAAACAGTGTTTACTAAATAAACATTGATTTTCACCAAAAGGGTCGTTTAAATTCTTATGAAAATGCTTGAAAACGACGTAAAGTAAAGAATCACAATGAAAACAAGGTATCATATTATTGGATTATTGCTAGTTTTTCAGAAATTGTGTGTTATTGACAATGAACCTTATTAAGCTTAAAACAGTATTTACTAAATAAACATTGATTTTCTCCAAAAGGGTCGATTACATTCACATGAAAATGCTTGAAAAGAAGGTAAAGTACAGAATAACAATGAAATCAAGCTATTATTCCATTGAATTACTGGTAGTTGCTCAGAAATAGCGTGTTATTGGCAATGAAACCTATAAAGCTTAAAACAGTATTTACTAAATAAACATTGATTTTCTCCAAAAGAGTCGATTAAATTCATATGAAAATGCTTGAAAACAACGTAAAGTACAGAATCCCAATGAAATCAAGCTATTATTTCATTGAATTACTGGCAGTTGCTCAGAAATAGCGTGTTATTTGCAATGAGACTCATTAAGCTTAAAACAGTGTTTACCAAATAAACATTGATTTTCTCCAAAAGGGTCTATTAAATTCTCATGAAATGCTTGAAAACAACGTAAAGTACAGAATTAGAATGAAAACAAGCTATCTTATTATTGGATTACTGCTAGTTTTTCAGAAATAGCGTGTTATTGGCAATGAGACTTATTAAGCTTAAAAAAGTATTTACTAAATAAACATTGATTTTCTCCAAAAGGGTCGATAAAATTCTCATGAAAATGCTTGAAGACAACGTAAAATACAGAATCATAAGGAGAACAAGCTATTATTTCATTGAATTACTGGTAGTTGCTCAGAAATAGCGTGTTATTGGCAATGAGAGTTATTAAGCTTAAAACAGTATTTACTAAATAAACATTGATTTTCTCCAAAAGGGTCGATTCAGTTCACATGAAATGCTTTGAAACAACGTAAAGTACAGAATCACAATGAGAACAAGCTATCATATTATTGGATTACTGCTAGTTTTTCAGAAATAGCGTGTTATTGGCAATGAGAGTTATTAAGCTTAAAACAGTATTTACTAAATAAACATTGATTTTCTACGAAAGGGTCAACAAAATTCACATGAAAATGCTTGAAAACAACGTAAAGTACAGAATCAAAATAGAATCCAGCTATTATATTATTGGATTAATGCTAGATTTTTAGAAATAGCCTGTTATTGGGAATGAAACTTATTAAGCTTAAAACAGTATTTACTAAATAAACATTGATTTTCTCCAAAAGGGTCGATTAAATTCACATGAAAATGCTTGAAAACAACGTAAATTAAAAAATCAAAATGAAAACAAGCTATTGTTTCATTGAATTACTGGTAGTTGCTCAGAAATAGCGTGTTATTTGCAATGAGACTTATTAAGCTTAAAACAGTGTTTACTAAATAAACATTGATTTTCTCCAAAAGGGTCGATAAAATTCACATGAAAATGCTTGAAATCAATGTAAAGTACAGAATCGCAATAGAAACAAGCTATCATATTATTGGATTACTGCTAGTTTTTCAGAAATAGCGTGATATTTGCAATGAGACTTACTAGGCCAGTAACAGCGTTTATTAAAAATAACATTGATTTTCTCCCCAAGGGTCGATTAAATTCACATAAAAATGCTTGGAAACAACGTAAAATACAGAATCACAATGAAAACAAGCTATTATTTCATTGAATTACCGGTAGTTGCTCAAAAAAAGCGTGTTATTGGCAATGAAACTTATTAAGCCTTAAACAGTGTTTACTAAATAACCATTGATTTTCTCCAAAAGGGTCGATTAAATTCACATGAAATGCTTGAAAACAACGTAAAGTACAGAATCACAATGAAAACAAGCTATCTTAGTATTGGATTACTGCTAGTTTTTTCAAAAATAGCGTGTTATTGGCAATGAGACTTATTAAGCTTAAAACAGTATTTACTAAATAAATATTGATTTTCTCCCAAAGGGTCGATTAAATTCACGTAAAAATGCTTGAAAACATCGTAAAGTACAGAATCACAATGAAAACAAGCTATTTTTTCATTGAATTTCTAGTAGTTGCTTAGAAATTGCGTGTTATTGGCAATGAGACTTATTAAGCTTAAAACAGTGTTTACTAAATAAACATTGTTTTTGTCCAAAAGGGTCGATAAAATAACATGAAAATGCTTGAAAACAACGTAAAGTTCAGAATCACAATGAAATCAAGCTATTATTTCATTGAATTACCGGTAGTTGCTCAGAAATAGCGTGTTATTGGCAATGAAACTTATTACGCTTAAAACAGTGTTTACTAAATAAACATTGATCTTCTACAAAAAGGTCGATTAAGTTCACATGAAATTCTTGAAAACAACGTAAAGTACAGAATCACAATGAAAACAAGCTATTATTTCATTGAATTTCTGGTAGTTGCTCAGAAATTGCGTGTTATTGGCAATGAGACTTATTAAGCTTAAAACAGTGTTTACTAAATAAACATTTTTTTTGTCCAAAAGGGTCGAGAAAATTACATGAAAATGCTTGAAAACAACGTAAAGTTCGGAATCACAATGAAATCAAGCTATTATTTCATTGAATTACCGGTAGTTGCTCAGAAATAGCGTGTTATTGGCAATGAGACCTATCAGGCCAGTAACAGAATTTATTAAAAAAACGTTGATTTTCTCCAAAAGGGTCGAGAAATGTCAAATGAAAATGCTTGAAAACAACATAAAGTACAGAATCACAATGAAATCAAGCTATTATTTCATTGAATTACTGGTAGTTGCTCAGAAATAGCGTGTTATTGGCAATGAAACCTATAAAGCTTAAAACAGTGTTTACTACAAAAAAATTGATTTTCTCCAAAAGAGTCGATTAAATTCACATGAAAATGCTTGAAAACAACGTAAAGTACAGAATCACAATGAAATCAAGCTATTATTTCATTGATTTACTGGTAGTTGCTCAGAAATAGCGTGTTATTGGCAACGAAACCTATAAAGCTTAAAACAGTGTTTACTACAAAAAAAATGAGTTTCTCCAAAAGAGTCGATCAAATTCACATGAAAATGCTTGAAAACAACGTAAAGTACAGAACCATAATGAAATCAAGCTATTATTTCATTTATTTACTGGTAGTTGCTCAGAAATAGCGTGTTATTGGCAACGAAACTTATTAAGCTTAAACCAGTGTTTACTAAAGAAACATTGATTTTCACCAAAAGGGTCGATTAAATTCACATGACAATGCTTGAAAACAACGTAAAGTACAGAATCACAATGAAAACAAGCTATCATATCATTGGATTACTGCTAGTTGCTCAGAAATAGCGTGTATTTGGCAATGAGACTTATTAACCTTAAAACATTATTTACTAAATAAACATTGATTTTCTCCAAAAGGGTCGATTAAGTTCACAGGAAATGCTTGAAAACAACGTAAAGTACGGAATCACAATGAGAACAAGCTTATAGTTCATTGAATTACTGCCTAATTTTCAGAAATAGTGTGTTATTTCCAATGAGACCTATCAGGCCAGTAACAGAATTTATTAAAAAAACGTTGATTTTCTCCAAAAGGGTCGAAAAATGTCACATGACAATGCTTGAAAACAACATAAAGTACAGAATCACAATGAAATCAAGCTATGATTTCATTGAATTACTGGTAGTTGCTCAGAAATAGCGTGTTATTGGCAACGAAACTTATTAGGCTTAAAACAGTGTTAACTAAATAAACATTGATTTTGCCCAAAAGGGTCGATAAAATTACATGAAAATGCTTGAGAACAACGTAAAGTACAGAATCACAATGAAATCAAGCTATTATTTCATTGAATTACTGGTAGTTGCTCTGAAATAGCGTGTTATTGGCAATGAGACTTATTAAGCTTAAAACAGTATTTTCTAAATAAACATTGATTTTCTCGAAAAGGGTCAACAGAATTCACATGAAAATGCTTGAAAACAACGTAAAGTAGAGAATCACAATGAAAACCAGCTATCATATTATTGGACTACTGCTAGATATTCAGAAATAGCCTGTTACTGGGAATGAGACTTATTAAGCTTAAAACAGTATTTACTAAATAAACATTGATTTTCTCCAAAGGGGTTGATTAAAATCACATGAAAATGCTTGAGAACAACGTAAATTACAGAATCAAAATGAAAACAAGATATTATTTCATTGAATTACTGGTACTTGCTCAGAAATAGCGTGTTATTTGCAATGAGACTTATTAAGCTTAGAACAGTGTTTACTAAATAAACATTGATTTTCTCCAAAAGGGTCGATAAAATTCACATGAAAATGCTTGAAAACAATGTAAAGTACAGAATCGCAATAGAAACAAGCTATCATATTATTGGATTACTGCTAGTTTTTCAGAAATAGCGTGATATTTGCAATGAGACTTACTAGGCCAGTAATAGCATTTATTAAAAAAAATATTGATTTTCTCCCAAAGGGTCGATTAAATTCACGTAAAAATGCTTGAAAACAACGTAAAGTACAGAATCACAATCAAAACAAGCTATTATTTCATTGAATTACTGGTAGTTGCTCAGAAATAGCGTGTATTTGGCAATGAGACTTATTAACCTTAAAACATTATTTACTAAATAAACATTGATTTTCTCCAAAAGGGTCGATTAAGTTCACAGGAAATGCTTGAAAACAACGTAAAGTACGGAATCACAATGAGAACAAGCTTATAGTTCATTGAATTACTGCCTAATTTTCAGAAATAGTGTGTTATTTCCAATGAGACCTATCAGGCCAGTAACAGAATTTATTAAAAAAACGTTGATTTTCTCCAAAAGGGTCGAAAAATGTCACATGACAATGCTTGAAAACAACATAAAGTACAGAATCACAATGAAATCAAGCTATGATTTCATTGAATTACTGGTAGTTGCTCAGAAATAGCGTGTTATTGGCAACGAAACTTATTAGGCTTAAAACAGTGTTAACTAAATAAACATTGATTTTGCCCAAAAGGGTCGATAAAATTACATGAAAATGCTTGAGAACAACGTAAAGTACAGAATCACAATGAAATCAAGCTATTATTTCATTGAATTACTGGTAGTTGCTCTGAAATAGCGTGTTATTGGCAAAGAAACCTATAAAGCTTGAAACAGTGTTTACTACATAAAAATTGATTTTCTCCAAAAGAGTCGATTAAATTCATATGAAAATGCTTGAAAACAACGTAAAGTACAGAATCCCAATCAAATCAAGCTATTATTTCATTGAATTACTGGCAGTTGCTCAGAAATTGCGTGTTATTGACAATGAACCTTATTAAGCTTAAAACAGTATTTACTAAATAAACATTGATTTTCTCCAAAAGGGTCGATTACATTCACATGAAAATGCTTGAAAGGAAGGTAAAGTACAGAATAACAATGAAATCAAGCTATTATTTCATTGAATTATCGGTAGTTGCTCAAAAAAAGCGTGTTATTGGCAATGAAACTTATTAAGCCTTAAATAGTGTTTACTAAATAAACATTGATTTTCTCCAAAAGGGTCGATTAAATTCACATGAAAATGCTTGAAAACAACGTAAATTAAAGAATCAAAATGAAAACAAGCTATTGTTTCATTGAATTACTGGTAGTTGCTCAGAAATAGCGTGTTATTTGCAATGAGACTTATTAAGCTTAAAACAGTGTTTACTAAATAAACATTGATTTTCTAAGAAAGGGTCAACAAAATTCACATGAAAATGCTTGAAAACAACGTAAAGTACAGAATCAAAATAGAATCCAGCTATCATATTATTGGATTAATGCTAGATTTTTAGAAATAGCCTGTTATTGGGAATGAGACTTATTAAGCTTAAAACAGTATTTACTAAATAAACATTGATTTTCTCCAAAAGGGTCGATTAAATTCACATGAAAATGCTTGAAAACAACGTAAATTAAAGAATCAAAATGAAAACAAGCTATTGTTTCATTGAATTACTGGTAGTTGCTCAGAAATAGCGTGTTATTTGCAATGAGACTTATTAAGCTTAAAACAGTGTTTGCTAAATAAACATTGATTTTCTCCAAAAGGGTCGATAAAATTCACATGAAAATGCTTGAAATCAATGTAAAGTACAGAATCGCAATAGAAACAAGCTATCATATTATTGGATTACTGCTAGTTTTTCAGAAATAGCGTGATATTTGCAATGAGACTTACTAGGCCAGTAACAGCGTTTATTAAAAGTAACATTGATTTTCTCCCAAAGGGTCGATTAAATTCACATAAAAATGCTTGGAAACAACGTAAAATACAGAATCACAATGAAAACAAGCTATTATTTCATTGAATTACCGGTAGTTGCTCAAATAAAGCGTGTTATTGGCAATGAAACTTATTAAGCCTTAAACAGTGTTTACTGAATGACCATTGATTTTCTCCAAAAGGGTCGATTAAATTCACATGAAATGCTTGAAAACAACGTAAAGTACAGAATCACAATGAAAACAAGCTATCTTAGTATTGGATTACTGCTAGTTTTTTCAAAAATAGCGTGTTATTTGCAATGAGAATTATTGAGCTTAAAACAGTATTTACTAAATAAACATTGATTTTCTCCAAAAGGGTCGACAAAATTCACATGAAAATGCTTGAAAACAACGTAAAATACAGAATCAAAATGAAAACAAGCTATTATTTCATTGAATTACTGGTACTTGCTCAGAAGTAGCGTGTTATTTGCAATGAGACTTATTAAGCTTAGAACAGTGTTTACTAAATAAACATTGATTTTCTCCAATAGGGTCGATAAAATTCACATGAAAATGCTTGAAAACAATGTAAAGTACAGAATCGCAATAGAAACAAGCTATCATATTATTGGATTACTGCTAGTTTTTCAGAAATAGCGTGATATTTGCAATGAGACTTACTAGGCCAGTAATAGCATTTATTAAAAAAAATATTGATTTTCTCCCAAAGGGTCGATTAAATTCACGTAAAAATGCTTGAAAACAACGTAAAGTACAGAATCACAATGGAAACAAGCTATTATTTCATTGAATTACTGGTAGTTGCTCAGAAATAGCGTGTTATTGGCAATGAGACTTATTAACCTTAAAACATTATTTACTAAATAAACATTGATTTTCTCCAAAAGGGTCGAATAAGTTCATATGAAAATGCTTGAAAACAACGTAAAGTACAGAATCCCAATGAAATCAAGCTATCATTTCATTGAATAACTGGCAGTTGCTCAGAAGTAGCGTGTTATTTGCAATGAGACTTATTAAGCTTAAAACAGTGTTTACTAAATAAACATTGATTTTCTCCAAAAGGGTCGTTTAAATTCTTATGAAAATGCTTGAAAACGACGTAAAGTAAAGAATCACAATGAAAACAAGGTATCATATTACTGGATTATTGCTAGTTTTTCAGAAATTGCGTGTTATTGACAATGAACCTTATTAAGCTTAAAACAGTATTTACTAAATAAACATTGATTTTCTCCAAAAGGGTCGATTACATTCACATGAAAATGCTTGAAAAGAAGGTAAAGTACAGAATAACAATGAAATCAAGCTATTATTTCATTGAATTATCGGTAGTTGCTCAAAAAAAGCGTGTTATTGGCAATAAAACTTATTAAGCCTTAAATAGTGTTTACTAAATAAACATTGATTTTCTCCAAAAGGGTCGATTAAATTCACATGAAAATGCTTGAAAACAACGTAAATTAAAGAATCAAAATGAAAACAAGCTATTATTTCATTGAATTACTGGTAGTTGCTCAGAAATAGCGTGTTATTTGCAATGAGACTTATTAAGCTTAAAACAGTGTTTACTAAATAAACATTGATTTTCTACGAAAGGGTCAACAAAAATCACATGAAAATGCTTGAAAACGACGTAAAGTAAAGAATCACAATGAAAACAAGGTATCATATTACTGGATTATTGCTAGTTTTTCAGAAATTGCGTGTTATTGACAATGAACCTTATTAAGCTTAAAACAGTATTTACTAAATAAACATTGATTTTCTCCAAAAGGGTCGATTACATTCACATGAAAATGCTTGAAAAGAAGGTAAAGTACAGAATAACAATGAAATCAAGCTATTATTTCATTGAATTATCGGTAGTTGCTCAAAAAAAGCGTGTTATTGGCAATAAAACTTATTAAGCCTTAAATAGTGTTTACTAAATAAACATTGATTTTCTCCAAAAGGGTCGATTAAATTCACATGAAAATGCTTGAAAACAACGTAAATTAAAGAATCAAAATGAAAACAAGCTATTATTTCATTGAATTACTGGTAGTTGCTCAGAAATAGCGTGTTATTTGCAATGAGACTTATTAAGCTTAAAACAGTGTTTACTAAATAAACATTGATTTTCTACGAAAGGGTCAACAAAAATCACATGAAAATGCTTCAAAACAACGTAAAGTACAGAATCAAAATAGAATCAAGCTATCATATTATTGGATTAATGCTAGATTTTTAGAAATAGCCTGTTATTGGGAATGAGACTTATTAAGCTTAAAACAGTATTTACTAAATAAACATTGATTTTCTCCAAAAGGGTCGATTAAATTCACATGAAAATGCTTGAAAACAACGTAAATTAAAGAATCAAAATGAAAACAAGCGATTGTTTCATTGAATTACTGGTAGTTGCTCAGAAATAGCGTGTTATTTGCAATGAGACTTATTAAGCTTAAAACAGTGTTTACTAAATAAACATTGATTTTCTCCAAAAGGGTCGATAAAATTCACATGAAAATGCTTGAAATCAATGTAAAGTACAGAATCGCAATAGAAACAAGCTATCATATTATTGGATTACTGCCAGTTTTTCAGAAATAGCGTGATATTTGCAATGAGACTTACTAGGCCAGTAACAGCGTTTATTAAAAATAACATTGATTTTCTCCCAAGGGGTCGATTAAATTCACATAAAAATGCTTGGAAACAACGTAAAATACAGAATCACAATGAAAACAAGCTATTATTTCATTGAATTACCGGTAGTTGCTCAAAAAAAGCGTGTTATTGGCAATGAAACTTATTAAGCCTTAAACAGTGTTTACTAAATAACCATTGATTTTCTCCAAAAGGGTCGATTAAATTCACATGAAATGCTTGAAAACAACGTAAAGTACAGAATCACAATGAAAACAAACTATCTTAGTATTGGATTACTGCTAGTTTTTTCAAAAATAGCGTGTTATTGGCAATGAGACTTATTAAGCTTAAAACAGTATTTACTAAATAAACATTGATTTTCTCCAAAAGGGTCGACAAAATTCACATGAAAATGCTTGAAAACAACGTAAAATACAGAATCACAAGGAAAACAAGCTATTATTTCATTGAATTACTGGTAGTTGCTCAGAAATAGCGTGTTATTGGCAATGAGACTTATTAAGCTTAAAACAGTATTTACTTAATAAACATTGATTTTCTCCAAAAGGGTCGAAAAATGTCACATGAAAATGCTTGAAAACAACATAAAGCACAGAATTACCATGAAAACAAGCTTATAGTTCATTAAATTACTGCCAAATTTTGAGAATCAGCGTGTTATTTCCAATGAGTTTTAACAGGCCAGTAACAGAGTTTCTTAAAAAAACATTGATTTTCTCAATAAAAGGTCTACTAAATTCACGCAGCAATGCCTGAAATCAAGGTAAAGTACACAATAACGGTGAAAACAAGCTATTATTTCATTGAATTACTGCTAGTTTCTAAGAAATAGCGTGTTATTGGCAATGAGACATATTGAGCTAAAAAGTATTTACTAAATAGACATTGATTTTCTCCAAAAGGGTCGATTTAATTCACATGAAAATGCTTGAAAACAACGTAAAGTACAGAATCACAATGAAATCAAGCAATTATTTCATTGAATTACCGGTAGTTGCTCAAAAAAAGCATGTTATTGGCAATGAAACTTATTAAGCCTTAAACAGTGTTTACTAAATATACATTGATTTTCTCCAAAAGGGTCGACAAAATTCACATGAAAATGCTTGAAAACAACGTAAAATACAGAATCACAAGGAAAACGAGCTATCATAATATTAGATTACTGCTAGGTTTTCAGAAATAGCGTGTTATTGGCAATGAGACTTATTGAGCTAAAAAGTATTTACTAAATAGACATTGATGTTCTCCAAAAGGGTCGATTTAATTCACATGAAATTTCTTGAAAACAACGTAAAGTACAGAATCACAATGAAATCAAGCAATTATTTCATTGAATTACCGGTAGTTGCTCAAAAAAAGCGTGTTATTGGCAATGAAACTTATTAAGCCTTAAACAGTGTTTACTAAATAAACATTGATTTTCTCCAAAAGGGTCGACAAAATTCACATGAAAATGCTTGAAAACAACGTAAAATACAGAATCACAAGAAAAACGAGCTATCATAATATTAGATTACTGCTAGATTTTCAGAAATAGCGTGCTATTGGGAATGAGACTTATTAAGCTTAAAACAGTATTTACTAAATAATCATTGATTTTCTCCAAAAGGGTCGATAAAATTCACATGAAAATGCTTGAAAACAATGTAAAGTACAGAATCGCAATAGAAACAAGCTATCAAATTATTGGATTACTGCTAGTTTTTCAGAAATAGCGTGATATTTGCAATGAGACTTACTAGGCCAGTAACAGCGTTTATTAAAAATAACATTGATTTTCTCCCAAAGGGTCGATTAAATTCACATAAAAATGCTTGGAAACAACGTAAAATACAGAATCACAATGAAAACAAGCTATTATTTCATTGAATTACCGGTAGTTGCTCAGAAATAGCGTGTTATTGGCAATGAAACTTATTACGCTAAAAACAGTGTTTACTTAAAAAACATTGATCTATTATTTCATTGAATTTCTGGTAGTTGCTCAGAAATTGCGTGTTATTGGCAATGAAACTTATTAAGCTTAAAACAGTGTTTACTAAATAAACATTGTTTTTGTCCAAAAGGGTCGATAAAATTACATGAAAATGCTTGAAAACAACGTAAAGTTCAGAATCACAATGAAATCAAGCTATTATTTCATTGAATTACCGGTAGTTGCTCAGAAATAGCGTGTTATTGGCAATGAAACTTATTACGCTTAAAACAGTGTTTACTAAATAAACATTGCTTTTCTCCAAAAGGGTCGATTAAATTCACATGAAAAAGCTTGAAAACAACGTAAAGTACAGAATCACAATGAAAACAAGCTATCTTAGTATTGGATTACTGCTAGTTATTTCAAAAATAGCGTGTTATTGGCAATGAGACTTATTGAGCTTAAAACAGTATTTACTAAATAAACATTGATTTTCTCCAAAAGGATCGACAAAATTCACATGAAAATGCTTGAAAACAACGTAAAATACAGAATCAAAATGAAAACAAGCTATTATTTCATTGAATTACTGGTACTTGCTCAGAAATAGCGTGTTATTTGCAATGAGACTTATTAAGCTTAGAACAGTGTTTACTAAATAAACATTGATTTTCTCCAAAAGGGTCGATAAAATTCACATGAAAATGCTTGAAAACAATGTAAAGTACAGAATCGCAATAGAAACAAGCTATCATATTATTGGATTACTGCTAGTTTTTCAGAAATAGCGTGATATTTGCAATGAGACTTACTAGGCCAGTAATAGCATTTATTAAAAAAAATATTGATTTTCTCCCAAAGGGTCGATTAAATTAACGTAAAAATGCTTGAAAACAACGTAAAGTACAGAATCACAATGAAAACAAGCTATTATTTCATTGAATTACTGGTAGTTGCTCAGAAATAGCGTGTTATTGGCAATGAGACTTATTAACCTTAAAACATTATTTACTAAATAAACATTGATTTTCTCCAAAAGGGTCGATTAAGTTCACAGGAAATGCTTGAAAACAACGTAAAGTACGGAATCACAATGAGAACAAGCTTATAGTTCATTGAATTACTGCCTAATTTTCAGAAATAGTGTGTTATTTCCAATGAGACCTATCAGGCCAGTAACAGAATTTATTAAAAAAACGTTGATTTTCTCCAAAAGGGTCGAAAAATGTCACATGAAAATGCTTGAAAACAACATAAAGTACAGAATCACAATGAAATCAAGCTATGATTTCATTGAATTACTGGTAGTTGCTCAGAAATAGCGTGTTATTGGCAACGAAACTTATTAAGCTTAAAACAGTGTTAACTAAATAAACATTGATTTTGCCCAAAAGGGTCGATAAAATTACATGAAAATGCTTGAGAACAACGTAAAGTACAGAATCACAATGAAATCAAGCTATTATTTCATTGAATTACTGGTAGTTGCTCAGAAATAGCGTGTTATTGGCAATGAAACCTATAAAGCTTGAAACAGTGTTTACTACATAAAAATTGATTTTCTCCAAAAGAGTCGATTAAATTCATATGAAAATGCTTGAAAACAACGTAAAGTACAGAATCCCAATGAAATCAAGCTATCATTTCATTGAATTACTGGCAGTTGCTCAGAAATAGCGTGTTATTTGCAATTAAACTTATTACGCTTAAAACAGTGTTTACTAAATAAACATTGATTTTCTCCAAAAGGGTCGATTAAATTCACATGAAAAAGCTTGAAAACAACGTAAAGTACAGAATCACAATGAAAACCAGCTATCTTAGTATTGGATTACTGCTAGTTTTTTCAAAAATAGCGTGTTATTGGCAATGAGACTTATTGAGCTTAAAACAGTATTTACTAAATAAACATTGATTTTCTCCAAAAGGGTCGACAAAATTCACCTGAAAATGCTTGAAAACAACGTAAAATACAGAATCGCAATAGAAACAAGCTATCATATTATTGGATTACTGCCAGTTTTTCAGAAATAGCGTGTTATTGGCAATGAGACTGATTAAGCTTAAAACAGTATTTACTAAATAAACATTGATTTTCTCCAAAAGGGTCGACAAAATTCACATGAAAATGCTTGAAAACAACGTAAAATACAGAATCACAAGGAAAACGAGCTATCATAATATTAGATTACTGCTAGATTTTCAGAAATAGCGTGCTATTGGGAATGAGACTTATTAAGCTTAAAACAGTATTTACTAAATAAACATTGATTTTCTCCAAAAGAGTCGATAAAATTCACATGAAAATGCTTGAAAACAATGTAAAGTACAGAATCGCAATAGAAACAAGCTATCATATTATTGGATTACTGCTAGTTTTTCAGAAATAGCGTGATATTTGCAATAAGACTTACTAGGCCAGTAACAGCGTTTATTAAAAATAACATTGATTTCTCCCAAAGGGTCGATTAAATTCACATAAAAATGCTTGGAAACAACGTAAAATACAGAATCACAATGAAAACAAGCTATTATTTCATTGAATTACCGGTAGTTGCTCAGAAATAGCGTGTTATTGGCAATGAAACTTATTACGCTAAAAACAGTGTTTACTAAAAAAACATTGATCTTCTACAAAAAGGTCGATTAAGTTCACATGAAATTCTTGAAAACAACGTAAAGTACAGAATCACAATGAAATCAAGGTATCATATTATTGGATTATTGCTAGTTTTTGAGAAATTGCGTGTTATTGGCAGTGAACCTTATTAAGCTTAAAACAGTGTTTACTAAATAAACATTGATTTTCTCCAAAAGGGTCGATAAAATTCACATGAAAATGCTTGAAAACAATGTAAAGTACAGAATCGCAATAGAAAAAAGCTATCATATTATTTGATTACTGCTTGTTTTTCAGAAATAGCGTGATATTTGCAATGAGACTTACTAGGCCAGTAATAGCATTTATTAAAAAAAATATTGATTTTCTCCCAAAGGGTCGATTAAATTCATGTAAAAATGCTTGAAAACAACGTAAAGTACAGAATGACAATGAAAACAAGCTATTATTTCATTGAATTTCTGGTAGTTGCTCAGAAATTGCGTGTTATTGGCAATGAAACTTATTAAGCTTGAAACAGTGTTTACTAAATAAACATTGTTTTTGTCCAAAAGGGTCGATAAAATTACATGAAAATGCTTGAAAACAACGTAAAGTTCAGAATCACAATGAAATCAAGCTATTATTTCATTGAATTACCGGTAGTTGCTCAGAAATAGCGTGTTATTGGCAATGAAACTTATTACGCTTAAAACAGTGTTTACTAAATAAACATTGATTTTCTCCAAAAGGGTCGATTAAATTCACATGAAAAAGCTTGAAAACAACGTAAAGTACAGAATCACAATGAAAACAAGCTATCTTAGTATTGGATTACTGCTAGTTTTTTCAAAAATAGCGTGTTATTGGCAATGAGACTTATTGAGCTTAAAACAGTATTTACTAAATAAACATTGATTTTCTCCAAAAGGGTCGACAAAATTCACATGAAAATGCTTGAAAACAACGTAAAATACAGAATCAAAATGAAAACAAGCTATTATTTCATTGAATTACTGGTACTTGCTCAGAAATAGCGTGTTATTTGCAATGAGACTTATTAAGCTTAGAACAGTGTTTACTAAATAAACATTGATTTTCTCCAATAGGGTCGATAAAATTCACATGAAAATGCTTGAAAACAATGTAAAGTACAGAATCGCAAAAGAAACAAGCTATCATATTATTGGATTACTGCTAGTTTTTCAGAAATAGCGTGATATTTGCAATGAGACTTACTAGGCCAGTAATAGCATTTATTAAAAAAAATATTGATTTTCTCCCAAAGGGTCGTTTAAATTCACGTAAAAATGCTTGAAAACAACGTAAAGTACAGAATCACAATGAAAACAAGCTATTATTTCATTGAATTACTGGTAGTTGCTCAGAAATAGCGTGTTATTGGCAATGAGACTTATTAACCTTAAAACATTATTTACTAAATAAACATTGATTTTCTCCAAAAGGGTCGATTAAGTTCACAGGAAATGCTTGAAAACAACGTAAAGTACGGAATCACAATGAGAACAAGCTTATAGTTCATTGAATTACTGCCTAATTTTCAGAAATAGTGTGTTATTTCCAATGAGACCTATCAGGCCAGTAACAGAATTTATTAAAAAAACGTTGATTTTCTCCAAAAGGGTCGAAAAATGTCACATGAAAATGCTTGAAAACAACATAAAGTACAGAATCACAATGAAATCAAGCTATGATTTCATTGAATTACTGGTAGTTGCTCAGAAATAGCGTGTTATTGGCAACGAAACTTATTAAGCTTAAAACAGTGTTAACTAAATAAACATTGATTTTGCCCAAAAGGGTCGATAAAATTACATGAAAATGCTTGAGAACAACGTAAAGTACAGAATCACAATGAAATCAAGCTATTATTTCATTGAATTACTGGTAGTTGCTCAGAAATAGCGTGTTATTGGCAATGAAACCTATAAAGCTTGAAACAGTGTTTACTACATAAAAATTGATTTTCTCCAAAAGAGTCGATTAAATTCATATGAAAATGCTTGAAAACAACGTAAAGTACAGAATCCCAATGAAATCAAGCTATCATTTCATTGAATTACTGGCAGTTGCTCAGAAATAGCGTGTTATTTGCAATGAAACTTATTACGCTTAAAACAGTGTTTACTAAATAAACATTGATTTTCTCCAAAAGGGTCGATTAAATTCACATGAAAAAGCTTGAAAACAACGTAAAGTACAGATTCACAATGAAAACCAGCTATCTTAGTATTGGATTACTGCTAGTTTTTTCAAAAATAGCGTGTTATTGGCAATGAGACTTATTGAGCTTAAAACAGTATTTACTAAATAAACATTGATTTTCTCCAAAAGGGTCGACAAAATTCACATGAAAATGCTTGAAAACAACGTAAAATACAGAATCAAAATGAAAACAAGCTATTATTTCATTGAATTACTGGTGCTTGCTCAGAAATAGCGTGTTATTTGCAATGAGACTTATTAAGCTTAGAACAGTGTTTACTAAATAAACATTGATTTTCTCCAATAGGGTCGATAAAATTCACATGAAAATGCTTAAAAACAATGTAAAGTACAGAATCGCAATAGAAACAAGCTATCATATTATTGGATTACTGCTAGTTTTTCAGAAATAGCGTGATATTTGCAATGAGACTTACTAGGCCAGTAATAGCATTTATTAAAAAAAATATTGATTTTCTCCCAAAGGGTCGATTAAATTAACGTAAAAATGCTTGAAAACAACGTAAAGTACAGAATCACAATGAAAACAAGCTATTATTTCATTGAATTACTGGTAGTTGCTCAGAAATAGCGTGTTATTGGCAATGAGACTTATTAACCTTAAAACATTATTTACTAAATAAACATTGATTTTCTCCAAAAGGGTCGATTAAGTTCACAGGAAATGCTTGAAAACAACGTAAAGTACGGAATCACAATGAGAACAAGCTTATAGTTCATTGAATTACTGCCTAATTTTCAGAAATAGTGTGTTATTTCCAATGAGACCTATCAGGCCAGTAACAGAATTTATTAAAAAAACGTTGATTTTCTCCAAAAGGGTCGAAAAATGTCACATGAAAATGCTTGAAAACAACATAAAGTACAGAATCACAATGAAATCAAGCTATGATTTCATTGAATTACTGGTAGTTGCTCAGAAATAGCGTGTTATTGGCAACGAAACTTATTAAGCTTAAAACAGTGTTAACTAAATAAACTTTGATTTTGCCCAAAAGGGTCGATAAAATTACATGAAAATGCTTGAGAACAACGTAAAGTACAGAATCACAATGAAATCAAGCTATTATTTCATTGAACTACTGGTAGTTGCTCAGAAATAGCGTGTTATTGGCAATGAAACCTATAAAGCTTGAAACAGTGTTTACTACATAAAAATTGATTTTCTCCAAAAGAGTCGATTAAATTCATATGAAAATGCTTGAAAACAACGTAAAGTACAGAATCGCAATGAAATCAAGCCATCATTTCATTGAATTACTGGCAGTTGCTCAGAAATAGCGTGTTATTTGCAATGAGACTTATTAAGCTTAAAACAGTGTTTACTAAATAAACATTGATTTTCTCCAAAAGGGTCGTTTAAATTCTTATGAAAATGCTTGAAAACGACGTAAAGTAAAGAATCACAATGAAAACAAGGTATCATATTATTGGATTATTGCTAGTTTTTCAGAAATTGCGTGTTATTGACAATGAACCTTATTAAGCTTAAAACAGTATTTACTAAATAAACATTGATTTTCTCCAAAAGGGTCGATTAAATTCACATGAAAAAGCTTGAAAACAACGTAAAGTACAGAATCACAATGAAAACAAGCTATCTTAGTATTGGATTACTGCTAGTTTTTTCAAAATTAGCGTGTTATTGGCAATGAGACTTATTGAGCTTAAAACAGTATTTACTAAATAAACATTGATTTTCTCCAAAAGGGTCGACAAAATTCACATGAAAAGCTTGAAAACAACGTAAAATACAGAATGAAAATGAAAACAAGCTATTATTTCATTGAATTACTGGCAGTTGCTCAGAAATAGCGTGTTATTTGCAATGAGACTTATTAAGCTTAAAACAGTGTTTACTAAATAAACATTGATTTTCTCCAATAGGGTCGATAAAATTCACATGAAAAAGCTTGAAAACAACGTAAAGTACAGAATCACAATGAAAACAAGCTATCTTAGTATTGGATTACTGCTAGTTTTTTCAAAAATAGCGTGTTATTGGCAATGAGACTTATTGAGCTTAAAACAGTATTTACTAAATAAACATTGATTTTCTCCAAAAGGGTCGACAAAATTCACATGAAAATGCTTGAAAACAACGTAAAATACAGAATGAAAATGAAAACAAGCTATTATTTCATTGAATTACTGGCAGTTGCTCAGAAATAGCGTGTTATTTGCAATGAGACTTATTAAGCTTAAAACAGTGTTTACTAAATAAACATTGATTTTCTCCAATAGGGTCGATAAAATTCACATGAAAATGCTTGAAAACAATGTAAAGTACAGAATCGCAATAGAAACAAGCTATCATATTATTGGATTACTGCTAGTTTTTCAGAAATAGCGTGATATTTGCAATGAGACTTACTAGGCCAGTAATAGCATTTATTAAAAAAAATATTGATTTTCTCCCAAAGGGTCGATTAAATTCACGTAAAAATGCTTGAAAACAACGTAAAGTACAGAATCACAATGAAAACAAGCTATTATTTCATTGAATTACTGGTAGTTGCTCAGAAATAGCGTGTTATTGGCAATGAGACTTATTAACCTTAAAACATTATTTACTAAATAAACATTGATTTTCTCCAAAAGGGTCGATTAAGTTCACAGGAAATGCTTGAAAACAACGTAGAGTACGGAATCACAATGAGAACAAGCTTATAGTTCATTGAATTACTGCCTAATTTTCAGAAATAGTGTGTTATTTCCAATGAGACCTATCAGGCCAGTAACAGAATTTATTAAAAAAACGTTGATTTTCTCCAAAAGGGTCGAAAAATGTCACATGAAAATGCTTGAAAACAACATAAAGTACAGAATCACAATGAAATCAAGCTATGATTTCATTGAATTACTGGTAGTTGCTCAGAAATAGCGTGTTATTGGCAACGAAACTTATTAAGCTTAAAACAGTGTTAACTAAATAAACATTGATTTTGCCCAAAAGGGTCGATAAAATTACATGAAAATGCTTGAGAACAACGTAAAGTACAGAATCACAATGAAATCAAGCTATTATTTCATTGAATTACTGGTAGTTGCTCAGAAATAGCGTGTTATTGGCAATGAAACCTATAAAGCTTGAAACAGTGTTTACTACATAAAAATTGATTTTCTCCAAAAGAGTCGATTAAATTCATATTAAAATGCTTGAAAACAACGTAAAGTACAGAATCCCAATGAAATCAAGCTATCATTTCATTGAATTACTGGCAGTTGCTCAGAAATAGCGTGTTATTTGCAATGAGACTTATTAAGCTTAAAACAGTGTTTACTAAATAAACATTGATTTTCTCCAAAAGGGTCGTTTAAATTCTTATGAAAATGCTTGAAAACGACGTAAAGTAAAGAATCACAATGAAAACAAGGAATCATGTTATTGGATGATTGCTAGTTTTTCAGAAATTGCGTGTTATTGACAATGAACCTTATTAAGCTTAAAACAGTATTTACTAAATAAACATTGATTTTCTCATAAAGGGTCGATTACATTCACATGAAAATGCTTGAAAAGAAGGTAAAGTACAGAATAACAATGAAATCAAGCTATTATTTCATTGAATTATCGGTAGTTGCTCAAAAAAAGCGTGTTATTGGCAATGAAACTTATTAAGCCTTAAATAGTGTTTACTAAATAAACATTGATTTTCTCCAAAAGGGTCGATTAAATTCACATGAAAATGCTTGAAAACAACGTAAATTAAAGAATCAAAATGAAAACAAGCTATTGTTTCATTGAATTACTGGTAGTTGCTCAGAAATAGCGTGTTATTTGCAATGAGACTTATTAAGCTTAAAACAGTGTTTACTAAATAAACATTGATTTTCTACGAAAGGGTCAACAAAATTCACATGAAAATGCTTGAAAACAACGTAAAGTACAGAATCAAAATAGAATCCAGCTATCATATTATTGGATTAATGCTAGATTTTTAGAAATAGCCTGTTATTGGGAATGAGACTTATTAAGCTTAAAACAGTATTTACTAAATAAACATTGATTTTCTCCAAAAGGATCGATTAAATTCACATGAAAATGCTTGAAAACAACGTAAATTAAAGAATCAAAATGAAAACAAGCTATTGTTTCATTGAATTACTGGTAGTTGCTCAGAAATAGCGTGTTATTTGCAATGAGACTTACTAAGCTTAAAACAGTGTTTACTAAATAAACATTGATTTTCTCCAAAAGGGTCGATAAAATTCACATGAAAATGCTTGAAAACAACGTAGAGTACGGAATCACAATGAGAACAAGCTTATAGTTCATTGAATTACTGCCTAATTTTCAGAAATAGTGTGTTATTTCCAATGAGACCTATCAGGCCAGTAACAGAATTTATTAAAAAAACGTTGATTTTCTCCAAAAGGGTCGAAAAATGTCACATGAAAATGCTTGAAAACAACATAAAGTACAGAATCACAATGAAATCAAGCTATGATTTCATTGAATTACTGGTAGTTGCTCAGAAATAGCGTGTTATTGGCAACGAAACTTATTAAGCTTAAAACAGTGTTAACTAAATAAACATTGATTTTGCCCAAAAGGGTCGATAAAATTACATGAAAATGCTTGAGAACAACGTAAAGTACAGAATCACAATGAAATCAAGCTATTATTTCATTGAATTACTGGTAGTTGCTCAGAAATAGCGTGTTATTGGCAATGAAACCTATAAAGCTTGAAACAGTGTTTACTACATAAAAATTGATTTTCTCCAAAAGAGTCGATTAAATTCATATGAAAATGCTTGAAAACAACGTAAAGTACAGAATCCCAATGAAATCAAGCTATCATTTCATTGAATTACTGGCAGTTGCTCAGAAATAGCGTGTTATTTGCAATGAGACTTATTAAGCTTAAAACAGTGTTTACTAAATAAACATTGATTTTCTCCAAAAGGGTCGTTTAAATTCTTATGAAAATGCTTGAAAACGACGTAAAGTAAAGAATCACAATGAAAACAAGGAATCATGTTATTGGATGATTGCTAGTTTTTCAGAAATTGCGTGTTATTGACAATGAACCTTATTAAGCTTAAAACAGTATTTACTAAATAAACATTGATTTTCTCATAAAGGGTCGATTACATTCACATGAAAATGCTTGAAAAGAAGGTAAAGTACAGAATAACAATGAAATCAAGCTATTATTTCATTGAATTATCGGTAGTTGCTCAAAAAAAGCGTGTTATTGGCAATGAAACTTATTAAGCCTTAAATAGTGTTTACTAAATAAACATTGATTTTCTCCAAAAGGGTCGATTAAATTCACATGAAAATGCTTGAAAACAACGTAAATTAAAGAATCAAAATGAAAACAAGATATTGTTTCATTGAATTACTGGTAGTTGCTCAGAAATAGCGTGTTATTTGCAATGAGACTTATTAAGCTTAAAACAGTGTTTACTAAATAAACATTGATTTTCTACGAAAGGGTCAACAAAATTCACATGAAAATGCTTGAAAACAACGTAAAGTACAGAATCAAAATAGAATCCAGCTATCATATTATTGGATTAATGCTAGATTTTTAGAAATAGCCTGTTATTGGGAATGAGACTTATTAAGCTTAAAACAGTATTTACTAAATAAACATTGATTTTCTCCAAAAGGATCGATTAAATTCACATGAAAATGCTTGAAAACAACGTAGATTAAAGAATCAAAATGAAAACAAGCTATCATATTATTGGATTACTGCCAGTTTTTCAGAAATAGCGTGATATTTGCAATGAGACTTACTAGGCCAGTAACAGCGTTTATTAAAAATAACATTGATTTTCTCTCAAAGGGTCGATTAAATTCACATAAAAATGCTTGGAAACAACGTAAAATACAGAATCACAATGAAAACAAGCTATTATTTCATTGAATTACCGGTAGTTGCTCAAAAAAAGCGTGTTATTGGCAATGAAACTTATTAAGCCTTAAACAGTGTTTACTAAATAACCATTGATTTTCTCCAAAAGGGTCGATTAAATTCACATGAAATGCTTGAAAACAACGTAAAGTACAGAATCACAATGAAAACAAGCTATCTTAGTATTGGATTACTGCTAGTTTTTTCAAAAATAGGGTGTTATTGGCAATGAGACTTATTAAGCTTAAAACAGTATTTACTAAATAAACATTGATTTTCTCCAAAAGGGTCGACAAAATTCACATGAAAATGCTTGAAAACAACGTAAAATACAGAATCACAAGGAAAACAAGCTATTATTTCATTGAATTACTGGTAGTTGCTCAGAAATAGCGTGTTATTGGCAATGAGACTTATTAAGCTTAAAACAGTATTTACTTAATAAACATTGATTTTCTCCAAAAGGGTCGAAAAATGTCACATGAAAATGCTTGAAAACATCATAAAGCACAGAATTACCATGAAAACAAGCTTATAGTTCATTAAATTACTGCCAAATTTTGAGAATCAGCGTGTTATTTCCAATGAGTTTTAACAGGCCAGTAACAGAGTTTCTTAAAGAAACATTGATTTTCTCAATAAAAGGTCTACTAAATTCACGCAGCAATGCCTGAAATCAAGGTAAAGCACACAATAACGGTGAAAACAAGCTATTATTTCATTGAATTACTGCTAGTTTCTAAGAAATAGCGTGTTATTGGCAATGAGACTTATTGAGCTAAAAAGTATTTACTAAATAGACATTGATTTTCTCCAAAGGGGTCGATTTAATTCACATGAAAATGCTTGAAAACAACGTAAAGTACAGAATCACAATGAAATCAAGCAATTATTTCATTTAATTACCGGTAGTTGCTCAAAAAAAGCGTGTTATTGGCAATGAAACTTATTAAGCCTTAAACAGTGTTTACTAAATGTACATTGATTTTCTCCAAAAGGGTCGATTAAATTCACATGAAATGCTTGAAAACAACATAAAGTAGAGAATCACAATGAAAACAAGCTATCATATTATTGGATTACTGCCAGTTTTTCAGAAATAGCGTGTTATTGGCAATGAGACTGATTAAGCTTAAAACAGTATTTACTAAATAAACATTGATTTTCTCCAAAAGGGTCGACAAAATTCACATGAAAATGCTTGAAAACAACGTAAAATACAGAATCACAAGGAAAACGAGCTATCATAATATTAGATTACTGCTAGATTTTCAGAAATAGCGTGCTATTGGGAATGAGACTTATTAAGCTTAAAACAGTATTTACTAAATAAACATTGATTTTCTCCAAAAGGGTCGATAAAATTCACATGTAAATGCTTGAAAACAATGTAAAGTACAGAATCGCAATAGAAACAAGCTATCATATTATTGGATTACTGCTAGTTTTTCAGAAATAGCGTGATATTTGCAATGAGACTTACTAGGCCAGTAACAGCGTTAATTAAAAATAACATTGATTTTCTCCCAAAGGGTCGATTAAATTCACATAAAAATGCTTGGAAACAACGTAAAATACAGAATCACAATGAAAACAAGCTATTATTTCATTGAATTACCGGTAGTTGCTCAGAAATAGCGTGTTATTGGCAATGAAACTTATTACGCTAAAAACAGTGTTTACTAAAAAAACATTGATCTTCTACAAAAAGGTCGATTAAGTTCACATCAAATTCTTGAAAACAACGTAAAGTACAGCATCACAATGAAATCAAGGTATCATATTATTGGATTATTGCTAGTTTTTGAGAAATTGCGTGTTATTGGCAGTGAACCTTATTAAGCTTAAAACAGTGTTTACTAAATAAACATTGATTTTCTCCAGAAGGGTCGATAAAATTCACATGAAAATGCTTGAAAACAATGTAAAGTACAGAATCGCAATAGAAAAAAGCTATCATATTATTTGATTACTGCTTGTTTTTCAGAAATAGCGTGATATTTGCAATGAGACTTACTAGGCCAGTAATAGCATTTATTAAAAAAAATATTGATTTTCTCCCAAAGGGTCGATTAAATTCATGTAAAAATGCTTGAAAACAACGTAAAGTACAGAATGACAATGAAAACAAGCTATTATTTCATTGAATTTCTGGTAGTTGCTCAGAAATTGCGTGTTATTGGCAATGAAACTTATTAAGCTTAAAACAGTGTTTACTAAATAAACATTGTTTTTGTCCAAAAGGGTCGATAAAATTACATGAAAATGCTTGAAAACAACGTAAAGTTCAGAATCACAATGAATTCAAGCTATTATTTCATTGAATTACCGGTAGTTGCTCAGAAATAGCGTGTTATTGGCAATGAAACTTATTACGCTTAAAACAGTGTTTACTAAATAAACATTGATCTTCTACAAAAAGGTCGATTAAGTTCACATGAAATTCTTGAAAACAACGTAAAGTACAGAATCACAATGAAATCAAGGTATCATATTATTGGATTATTGGTAGTTTTTGAGAAATTGCGTGTTATTGGCAATGAACCTTATTAAGCTTAAAACAGTGTTTACTAAATAAACATTGATTTTCTCTAAAAGGGTCGAAAAAATTCACATGAAACTGCTTGAAAACAATGTAAAGTACAGAATCGCAATAGAAACAAGCTATCATATTATTTGATTACTGCTTGTTTTTCAGAAATAGCGTGATATTTGCAATGAGACTTACTAGGCCAGTAATAGCATTTATTAAAAAAAATATTGATTTTCTCCCAAAGGGTCGATTAAATTCACGGAAAAATGCTTGAAAACAACGTAAAGTACATAATCACAATGAAAACGAGCTATTATTTCATTGAATTTCTGGTAGTTGCTCAGAAATTGCGTGTTATTGGCAATGAGACTTATTAAGCTTAAAACAGTATTTACTAGATAAACATTGATTTTCTCCAAAAGGGTCGACAAAATTCACATGAAAATGCTTGAAAACAACGTAAAATACAGAATCACAAGGAAAACAAGCTATTATTTCATTGAATTACTGGTAGTTGCTCAGAAATAGCGTGTTATTGGCAATGAGACTTATTAAGCTTAAAACAGTATTTACTTAATAAACATTGATTTTCTCCAAAAGGGTCGTTTAAATTCTTATGAAACTGCTTTAAAACGACGTAAAGTAAAGAATCACAATAAAAACAAGGTATCATATTATTTGATTATTGCTAGTTTTTCAGAAATAGCGTGATATTTGCAATGAGACTTACTAGGCCAGTAATAGCATTTATTAAAAAAAATATTGATTTTCTCCCAAAGGGTCGATTAAATTCACGGAAAAATGCTTGAAAACAACGTAAAGTACAGAATCACAATGAAAACAAGCTATTATTTCATTGAATTTCTGATAGTTGCTCAGAAATTGCGTGTTATTGGCAATGAGATTTATTAAGCTTAAAACAGTATTTACTAAATAAACATTGATTTTCTCCAAATGGGTCGATAAAATTCACATGCAAATGCTTGAAAACAACGTAAAATACAGAATCACAAGGAAAACAAGCTATTATTTCATTGAATTACTGGTAGTTGCTCAGAAATAGCGTGTTATTGGCAATGAGACTTATTAAGCTTAAAACAGTATTTACTTAATAAACATTGATTTTCTCCAAAAGGGTCGTTTAAATTCTTATGAAAATGCTTTAAAACGACGTAAAGTAAAGAATCACAATAAAAACAAGGTATCATATTATTTGATTATTGCTAGTTTTTCAGAAATAGCGTGTTATTTCCAATGAGACTGATCAGGCCAGCAACAGAATTTATTAAAAAAACGTTGAATTTCTCCAAAAGGGTCGAAAAATTTCACATGAAAATGCTTGAAAACAACATAAAGCACAGAATTACCATGAAAACAAGCTTATAGTTCATTAAATTACTGCCAAATTTTGAGAAACAGCGTGTTATTTCCAATGAGTTTTAACAGGCCAGTAACAGAGTTTCTTAAAAAAACATTGATTTTCTCAATAAAAAGTCTACTAAATTCACGCAGCAATGCCTGAAATCAAGGTAAAGTACACAATAACGATGAAAACAAGCTATCATTTCATTGAATTACTGCTAGTTTCTAAGAAATAGCGTGTTATTGGCAATGAGACTTATTGAGCTAAAAAGTATTTACTAAATAGACATTGATTTTCTCCAAAAGGGTCGATTTAATTCACATGAAAATGCTTGAAAACAACGTAAGGTACAGAATCACAATGAAATCAAGCAATTATTTCATTGAATTACCGGTAGTTGCTCAAAAAAAGCGTGTTATTGGCAATGAAACTTATTAAGCTTAGAACAGTGTTTACTAAATAAACATTGATTTTCTCCAAAAGGGTCGATTAAATTCACATGAAATTCTTGAAAACAACGTAAAGTACAGAATCACAATGAAAACAAGCTATCATATTATTGGATTACTACCAGTTTTTCAGAAATAGCGTGTTATTGGCAATGAGACCTATCAGGCAAGTAACAGAATTTATTAAAAAAAACGTTGATTTTCTCCAAAAGGTTCGAGAAATGTCAAATGAAAAAGCTTGAAAACAACATAAAGTACAGAATCACAATGAAATCAAGCTATTATTTCATTGAATTACTGGTAGTTGCTCAGAAAAAGCGTGTTATTGGTAATGAAACTTATTAAGCCTTAAACAGTGTTTACTAAATAAACATTGATTTTGTCCAAAAGGGTCGATTAAATTCACATGAAAATGCTTGAAAACAACGTAAATTAAAGAATCAAAATGAAAACAAGCTATTGTTTCATTGAATTACTGGTAGTTGCTCAGAAATAGCGTGTTATTGGCAATGAAACTTATTACGCTTAAAACAGTGTTTACTAAATAAACATTGATTTTCTCCCAAAGGGTCGATTAAATTCACATAAAAATGCTTGGAAACAACGTAAAATACAGAATCACAATGAAAACAAGCTATTATTTCATTGAATTACCGGCAGTTGCTCAGAAATAGCGTGTTATTGGCAATGAAACTTATTACGCTTAAAACAGTGTTTACTAAATAAACATTGATATTCTACAAAAAGGTCGATTAAGTTCACATGAAATTCTTGAAAACAACGTAAAGTACAGAATCACAATGAAATCAAGGTATCATATTATTGGATTATTGCTAGTTTTTGAGAAATTGCGTGTTATTGGCAATGAACCTTATTAAGCTTAAAACAGTGTTTACTAAATAAACATTGATTTTCTCCAAAAGGGTCGATAAAATTCACATGAAAATGCTTGAAAACAATGTAAAGTACAGAATCGCAATAGAAACAAGCTATCATATTATTTGATTACTGCTTGTTTCTCAGAAATAGCGTGATATTTGCAATGAGACTTACTAGGCCAGTAATAGCATTTATTAAAAAAAATATTGATTTCCTCCCAAAGGGTCGATTAAATTCATGTAAAAATGCTTGAAAACAACGTAAAATACAGAATCACAAGGAAAACGAGCTATCATAATATTAGATTACTGCTAGATTTTCAGAAATAGCGTGCTATTGGGAATGAGACTTATTAAGCTTAAAACAGTATTTACTAAATAAACATTGATTTTCTCCAAAAGGGTCGATTAAATTCACATGAAAATGCTTGAAAACAACGTAAATTAAAGAATCAAAATGAAAACAAGCTATTGTTTCATTGAATTACTAGTAGTTGCTCAGAAATAGCGTGTTATTTGCAATGAGACTTATTAAGCTTAAAACAGTGTTTACTAAATAAACATTGATTTTCTCCCAAAGGGTCGATTAAATTCACATAAAAATGCTTGGAAACAACGTAAAATACAGAATCACAATGAAAACAAACTATTATTTCATTGAATTACCGGTAGTTGCTCAGAAATAGCGTGTTATTGGCAATGAAACTTATTACGCTTAAAACAGTGTTTACTAAATAAACATTGATCTTCTACAAAAAGGTCGATTAAGTTCACATGAAATTCTTGAAAACAACGTAAAGTACAGAATCACAATGAAATCAAGGTATCATATTATTGGATTATTGCTAGTTTTTGAGAAATTGCGTGTTATTGGCAATGAACCTTATTAAGCTTAAAACAGTGTTTACTAAATAAACATTGATTTTCTCCAAAAGGGTCGATAAAATTCACATGAAAATGCTTGAAAACAATGTAAAGTACAGAATCGCAATAGAAACAAGCTATCATATTATTTGATTACTGCTTGTTTCTCAGAAATAGCGTGATATTTGCAATGAGACTTACTAGGCCAGTAATAGCATTTATTAAAAAAAATATTGATTTTCTCCCAAAGGGTCGATTAAATTCATGTAAAAATGCTTGAAAACAACGTAAAATACAGAATCACAAGGAAAACGAGCTATCATAATATTAGATTACTGCTAGATTTTCAGAAATAGCGTGCTATTGGGAATGAGACTTATTAAGCTTAAAACAGTATTTACTAAATAAACATTGATTTTCTCCAAAAGGGTCGATTAAATTCACATGAAAATGCTTGAAAACAACGTAAAGTACAGAATCACAATGAAAACAAGCTATTATTTCATTGAATTTCTGGTAGTTGCTCAGAAATAGCGTGTTATTGGCAATGAGACTTATTAAGCTTAAAACAGTGTTTACTAAATAAACATTTTTTTTGTCCAAAAGGGTCGAAAAAATTACATGAAAATGCTTGAAGACAACGTAAAGTTCAGAATCACAATGAAATCAAGCTATTATTTCATTGAATTACCGGTAGTTGCTCAGAAATAGCGTGTTATTGGCAATGAGACCTATCAGGCCAGTAACAGAATTTATTAAAAAAAACGTTGATTTTCTCCAAAAGGTTCGAGAAATGTCAAATGAAAAAGCTTGAAAACAACATAAAGTACAGAATCACAATGAAATCAAGCTATTATTTCATTGAATTACTGGTAGTTGCTCAGAAAAAGCGTGTTATTGGTAATGAAACTTATTAAGCCTTAAACAGTGTTTACTAAATAAACATTGATTTTGTCCAAAAGGGTCGATTAAATTCACATGAAAATGCTTGAAAACAACGTAAATTAAAGAATCAAAATGAAAACAAGCTATTGTTTCATTGAATTACTGGTAGTTGCTCAGAAATAGCGTGTTATTGGCAATGAAACTTATTACGCTTAAAACAGTGTTTACTAAATAAACATTGATTTTCTCCCAAAGGGTCGATTAAATTCACATAAAAATGCTTGGAAACAACGTAAAATACAGAATCACAATGAAAACAAGCTATTATTTCATTGAATTACCGGCAGTTGCTCAGAAATAGCGTGTTATTGGCAATGAAACTTATTACGCTTAAAACAGTGTTTACTAAATAAACATTGATATTCTACAAAAAGGTCGATTAAGTTCACATGAAATTCTTGAAAACAACGTAAAGTACAGAATCACAATGAAATCAAGGTATCATATTATTGGATTATTGCTAGTTTTTGAGAAATTGCGTGTTATTGGCAATGAACCTTATTAAGCTTAAAACAGTGTTTACTAAATAAACATTGATTTTCTCCAAAAGGGTCGATAAAATTCACATGAAAATGCTTGAAAACAATGTAAAGTACAGAATCGCAATAGAAACAAGCTATCATATTATTTGATTACTGCTTGTTTCTCAGAAATAGCGTGATATTTGCAATGAGACTTACTAGGCCAGTAATAGCATTTATTAAAAAAAATATTGATTTCCTCCCAAAGGGTCGATTAAATTCATGTAAAAATGCTTGAAAACAACGTAAAATACAGAATCACAAGGAAAACGAGCTATCATAATATTAGATTACTGCTAGATTTTCAGAAATAGCGTGCTATTGGGAATGAGACTTATTAAGCTTAAAACAGTATTTACTAAATAAACATTGATTTTCTCCAAAAGGGTCGATTAAATTCACATGAAAATGCTTGAAAACAACGTAAATTAAAGAATCAAAATGAAAACAAGCTATTGTTTCATTGAATTACTAGTAGTTGCTCAGAAATAGCGTGTTATTTGCAATGAGACTTATTAAGCTTAAAACAGTGTTTACTAAATAAACATTGATTTTCTCCCAAAGGGTCGATTAAATTCACATAAAAATGCTTGGAAACAACGTAAAATACAGAATCACAATGAAAACAAACTATTATTTCATTGAATTACCGGTAGTTGCTCAGAAATAGCGTGTTATTGGCAATGAAACTTATTACGCTTAAAACAGTGTTTACTAAATAAACATTGATCTTCTACAAAAAGGTCGATTAAGTTCACATGAAATTCTTGAAAACAACGTAAAGTACAGAATCACAATGAAATCAAGGTATCATATTATTGGATTATTGCTAGTTTTTGAGAAATTGCGTGTTATTGGCAATGAACCTTATTAAGCTTAAAACAGTGTTTACTAAATAAACATTGATTTTCTCCAAAAGGGTCGATAAAATTCACATGAAAATGCTTGAAAACAATGTAAAGTACAGAATCGCAATAGAAACAAGCTATCATATTATTTGATTACTGCTTGTTTCTCAGAAATAGCGTGATATTTGCAATGAGACTTACTAGGCCAGTAATAGCATTTATTAAAAAAAATATTGATTTTCTCCCAAAGGGTCGATTAAATTCATGTAAAAATGCTTGAAAACAACGTAAAATACAGAATCACAAGGAAAACGAGCTATCATAATATTAGATTACTGCTAGATTTTCAGAAATAGCGTGCTATTGGGAATGAGACTTATTAAGCTTAAAACAGTATTTACTAAATAAACATTGATTTTCTCCAAAAGGGTCGATTAAATTCACATGAAAATGCTTGAAAACAACGTAAAGTACAGAATCACAATGAAAACAAGCTATTATTTCATTGAATTTCTGGTAGTTGCTCAGAAATAGCGTGTTATTGGCAATGAGACTTATTAAGCTTAAAACAGTGTTTACTAAATAAACATTTTTTTTGTCCAAAAGGGTCGAAAAAATTACATGAAAATGCTTGAAGACAAAGTAAAGTTCAGAATCACAATGAAATCAAGCTATTATTTCATTGAATTACCGGTAGTTGCTCAGAAATAGCGTGTTATTGGCAATGAGACCTATCAGGCCAGTAACAGAATTTATTAAAAAAAACGTTGATTTTCTCCAAAAGGTTCGAGAAATGTCAAATGAAAAAGCTTGAAAACAACATAAAGTACAGAATCACAATGAAATCAAGCTATTATTTCATTGAATTACTGGTAGTTGCTCAGAAATAGCGTGTTATTGGCAATGAAACCTATAAAGCTTAAAACAGTGTTTACTACAAAAAAATTGATTTTCTCCAAAAGAGTCGATTAAATTCACATGAAAATGCTTGAAAACAACGTAAAGTACAGAATCACAATGAAATCAAGCTATTATTTCATTGATTTACTGGTAGTTGCTCAGAAATAGCGTGTTATTGGCAACGAAACCTATAAAGCTTAAAACAGTGTTTACTACAAAAAAATTGATTTTCTCCAAAAGAGTCGATTAAATTCACATGAAAATGCTTGAAAACAACGTAAAGTTCAGAATCACAATGAAATCAAGCTATTATTTCATTGAATTACCGGTAGTTGCTCAGAAATAGCGTGTTATTGGCAATGAAACTTATTACGCTTAAAACAGTGTTTACTAAGTAAACATTGATCTTCTACAAAAAGGTCGCTTAAGTTCACATGAAAATGCTTGAAAACAATGTAAAGTACAGAATCGCAATAGAAACAAGCTATCATATTATTTGATTACTGCTTGTTTTTTCAGAAATAGCGTGATATTTGCAATGAGACTTACTAGGCCAGTAATAGCATTTATTAAAAAAAATATTGATTTTCTCCCAAAGGGTCGATTAAATTCATGTAAAAATGCTTGAAAACAACGTAAAGTACAGAATCACAATGAAAACAAGCTATCATTTCATTGAATTTCTGGTAGTTGCTCAGAAATTGCGTGTTATTGGCAATGAGACTTATTAAGACTAAAACAGTGTTTACTAAATAAACATTGTTTTTGTCCAAAAGGGTCTATAAAATTACATGAAAATGCTTGAAAACAACGTAAAGTTCAGAATCACAATGAAATCAAGCTATTATTTCATTGAATTACCGGTAGTTGCTCAGAAATAGCGTGTTATTGGCAATGAAACTTATTACGCTTAAAACAGTGTTTACTAAATAAACATTGATCTTCTACAAAAAGGTCGATTAAGTTCACATGAAATTCTTGAAAACAACGTAAAGTACAGAATCACAATGAAATCAAGGTATCATATTATTGGATTATTGCTAGTTTTGTGAGAAATTGCGTGTTATTGGCAATGAACCTTATTAAGCTTAAAACAGTGTTTACTAAATAAACATTGATTTTCTCTAAAAGGGTCTATAAAATTCACATGAAACTGCTTGAAAACAATGTAAAGTACAGAATCGCAATAAAAACAAGCTATCATATTATTTGATTACTGCTTGTTTTTCAGAAATAGCGTGATATTTGCAATGAGACTTACTAGGCCAGTAATAGCATTTATTAAAAATAATATTGATTTTCTCCCAAAGGGTCGATTAAATTCACGGAAAAATGCTTGAAAACAACGTAAAGTACAGAATCACAATGAAAACGAGCTATTATTTCATTGAATTTCTGGTAGTTGCTCAGAAATTGCGTGTTATTGGCAATGAGACTTATTCAGCTTAAAACAGTATTTACTAGATAAACATTGATTTTCTCCAAAAGGGTCGACAAAATTCACATGAAAATGCTTGAAAACAACGTAAAATACAGAATCACAAGGAAAACAAGCTATTATTTCATTGAATTACTGGTAGTTGCTCAGAAATAGCGTGTTATTGGCAATGAGACTTATTAAGCTTAAAACAGTATTTACTTAATAAACATTGATTTTCTCCAAAAGGGTCGTTTAAATTCTTATGAAACTGCTTTAAAACGACGTAAAGTAAAGAATCACAATAAAAACAAGGTATCATATTATTTGATTATTGCTAGTTTTTCAGAAATAGCGTGATATTTGCAATGAGACTTACTAGGCCAGTAATAGCATTTATTAAAAAAAATATTGATTTTCTCCCAAAGGGTCGATTAAATTCACGGAAAAATGCTTGAAAACAACGTAAAGTACAGAATCACAATGAAAACAAGCTATTATTTCATTGAATTTCTGATAGTTGCTCAGAAATTGCGTGTTATTGGCAATGAGACTTATTAAGCTTAAAACAGTATTTACTAAATAAACATTGATTTTCTCCAAAAGGGTCGACAAAATTCACATGAAAATGTTTGAAAACAACGTAAAATACAGAATCACAAGGAAAACAAGCTATTATTTCATTGAATTACTGGTAGTTGCTCAGAAATAGCGTGTTATTGGCAATGAGACTTATTAAGCTTAAAACAGTATTTACTTAATAAACATTGATTTTCTCCGAAAGGGTCGTTTAAATTCTTATGAAAATGCTTTAAAACGACGTAAAGTAAAGAATCACAATAAAAACAAGGTATCATATTATTTGATTATTGCTAGTTTTTCAGAAATAGCGTGATATTTGCAATGAGACTTACTAGGCCAGTAATAGCATTTATTAAAAAAAATATTGATTTTCTCCCAAAGGGTCGATTAAATTCATGTAAAAATGCTTGAAAACAACGTAAAGTACAGAATCACAATGAAAACAAGCTATTATTTCATTGAATTTCTGATAGTTGCTCAGAAATTGCGTGTTATTGGCAATGAGACTTATTAAGCTTAAAACAGTATTTACTAAATAAACATTGATTTTCTCCAAAAGGGTCGACAAAATTCACATGAAAATGTTTGAAAACAACGTAAAATACAGAATCACAAGGAAAACAAGCTATTATTTCATTGAATTACTGGTAGTTGCTCAGAAATAGCGTGTTATTGGCAATGAGACTTATTAAGCTTAAAACAGTATTTACTTAATAAACATTGATTTTCTCCAAAAGGGTCGTTTAAATTCTTATGAAAATGCTTTAAAACGACGTAAAGTAAAGAATCACAATAAAAACAAGGTATCATATTATTTGATTATTGCTAGTTTTTCAGAAATAGCGTGTTATTTCCAATGAGACTTATCAGGCCAGTAAAAAAAATTTATTAAAAAAACGTTGATTTTCTCCAAAAGGGTCGAAAAATGTCACATGAAAATGCTTGAAAACAACATAAAGCACAGAATTACCATGAAAACGAGCTTATAGTTCATTAAATTACTGCCAAATTTTGAGAAACAGCGTGTTATTTCCAATGAGTTTTAGAAGGCCAGTAACAGAGTTTCTTAAAAAAACATTGATTTTCTCAATAAAAAGTCTACTAAATTCACGCAGCAATGCCTGAAATCAAGGTAAAGTACACAAAAACGATGAAAACAAGCTATTATTTCATTGAATTACTGCTAGTTTCTAAGAAATAGCGTGTTATTGGCAATGAGACTTATTGAGCTAAAAAGTATTTACTAAATAGACATTGATTTTCTCCAAAAGGGTCGATTTAATTCACATGAAAATGCTTGAAAACAACGTAAAGTACAGAATCACAATGAAATCAAGCAATTATTTCATTGAATTACCGGTAGTTGCTCAAAAAAAGCGTGTTATTGGCAATGAAACTTATTAAGCCTTAAACAGTGTTTACTAAATAAACATTGATTTTCTCCAAAAGGGTCGATTAAATTCACATGAAATGCTTGAAAACAACATAAAGTACAGAATCACAATGAAAACAAGCTATCATATTATTGGATTACTACCAGTTTTTCAGAAATAGCGTGTTATTGGCAATGAGACTTATTAAGCTTAAAACAGTATTTACTAAATAAACATTGATTTTCTCCAAAAGGGTCGACAAAATTCACATGAAAATGTTTGAAAACAACGTAAAATACAGAATCATAAGGAAAACGAGCTATCATATTATTAGATTACTGCTAGATTTTCAGAAATGGCGTGCTATTGGGGATGTGACTTATTAAGCTTAAAACAGTATTTACTAAATAAACATTGATTTTGTCCAAAAGGGTCGATTAAATTCACATGAAAATGCTTGAAAACAACGTAAATTAAAGAATCAAAATGAAAACAAGCTATTGTTTCATTGAATTACTGGTAGTTGCTCAGAAATAGCGTGTTATTGGCAATGAAACTTATTACGCTTAAAACAGTGTTTACTAAATAAACATTGATTTTCTCCCAAAGGGTCGATTAAATTCACATAAAAATGCTTGGAAACAACGTAAAATACAGAATCACAATGAAAACAAGCTATTATTTCATTGAATTACCGGCAGTTGCTCAGAAATAGCGTGTTATTGGCAATGAAACTTATTACGCTTAAAACAGTGTTTACTAAATAAACATTGATCTTCTACAAAAAGGTCGATTAAGTTCACATGAAATTCTTGAAAACAACGTAAAGTACAGAATCACAATGAAATCAAGGTATCATATTATTGGATTATTGCTAGTTTTTGAGAAATTGCATGTTATTGGCAATGAACCTTATTAAGCTTAAAACAGTGTTTACTAAATAAACATTGATTTTCTCCATAAGGGTCGATAAAATTCACATGAAAATGCTTGAAAACAATGTAAAGTACAGAATCGCAATAGAAACAAGCTATCATATTATTTGATTACTGCTTGTTTCTCAGAAATAGCGTGATATTTGCAATGAGACTTACTAGGCCAGTAATAGCATTTATTAAAAAAAATATTGATTTTCTCCCAAAGGGTCGATTAAATTCATGTAAAAATGCTTGAAAACAACGTAAAATACAGAATCACAAGGAAAACGAGCTATCATAATATTAGATTACTGCTAGATTTTCAGAAATAGCGTGCTATTGGGATGAGACTTATTAAGCTTAAAACAGTATTTACTAAATAAACATTGATTTTCTCCAAAAGGGTCGATTAAATTCACATGAAAATGCTTGAAAACAACGTAAATTAAAGAATCAAAATGAAAACAAGCTATTGTTTCATTGAATTACTAGTAGTTGCTCAGAAATAGCGTGTTATTTGCAATGAGACTTATTAAGCTTAAAACAGTGTTTACTAAATAAACATTGATTTTCTCCCAAAGGGTCGATTAAATTCACATAAAAATGCTTGGAAACAACGTAAAATACAGAATCACAATGAAAACAAGCTATTATTTCATTGAATTACCGGTAGTTGCTCAGAAATAGCGTGTTATTGGCAATGAGACCTATCAGGCCAGTAACAGAATTTATTAAAAAAACGTTGATTTTCTCCAAAAGGTTCGAGAAATGTCAAATGAAAAAGCTTGAAAACAACATAAAGTACAGAATCACAATGAAATCAAGCTATTATTTCATTGAATTACTGGTAGTTGCTCAGAAATAGCGTGTTATTGGCAATGAAACCTATAAAGCTTAAAACAGTGTTTACTACAAAACAATTGATTTTCTCCAAAAGAGTCGATTAAATTCACATGAAAATGCTTGAAAACAACGTAAAGTACAGAATCACAATGAAATCAAGCTATTATTTCATTGATTTACTGGTAGTTGCTCAGAAATAGCGTGTTATTGGCAACGAAACCTATAAAGCTTAAAACAGTGTTTACTACAAAAAAATTGATTTTCTCCAAAAGAGTCGATTAAATTCACATGAAAATGCTTGAAAACAACGTAAAGTTCAGAATCACAATGAAATCAAGCTATTATTTCATTCAATTACCGGTAGTTGCTCAGAAATAGCGTGTTATTGGCAATGAAACTTATTACGCTTAAAACAGTGTTTACTAAATAAACATTGATCTTCTACAAAAAGGTCGATTAAGTTCACATGAAATTCTTGAAAACAACGTAAAGTACAGAATCACAATGAAATCAAGGTATCATATTATTGGATTATTGCTAGTTTTTGAGAAATTGCGTTTTATTTGCAATGAACCTTATTAAGCTTAAAACAGTGTTTACTAAATAAACATTGATTTTCTCTAAAAGGGTCGATAAAATTCACATGAAACTGCTTGAAAACAATGTAAAGTACAGAATCGCAATAGAAACAAGCTATCATATTATTTGATTACTGCTTGTTTTTCAGAAATAGCGTGATATTTGCAATGAGACTTACTAGGCCAGTAATAGCATTTATTAAAAAAAATATTGATTTTCTCCCAAAGGGTCGATTAAATTCACGGAAAAATGCTTGAAAACAACGTAAAGTACAGAATCACAATGAAAACGAGCTATTATTTCATTGAATTTCTGGTAGTTGCTCAGAAATTGCGTGTTATTGGCAATGAGACTTATTAAGCTTAAAACAGTATTTACTAGATAAACATTGATTTTCTCCAAAAGGGTCGACAAAATTCACATGAAAATGTTTGAAAACAACGTAAAATACAGAATCACAAGGAAAACAAGCTATTATTTCATTGAATTACTGGTAGTTGCTCAGAAATAGCGTGTTATTGGCAATGAGACTTATTAAGCTTAAAACAGTATTTACTTAATAAACATTGATTTTCTCCAAAAGGGTCGTTTAAATTCTTATGAAACTGCTTTAAAACGACGTAAAGTAAAGAATCACAATAAAAACAAGGTATCATATTATTTGATTATTGCTAGTTTTTCAGAAATAGCGTGATATTTGCAATGAGACTTACTAGGCCAGTAATAGCATTTATTAAAAAAAATATTGATTTTCTCCCAAAGGGTCGATTAAATTCACGGAAAAATGCTTGAAAACAACGTAAAGTACAGAATCACAATGAAAACAAGCTATTATTTCATTGAATTTCTGATAGTTGCTCAGAAATTGCGTGTTATTGGCAATGAGACTTATTCAGCTTAAAACAGTATTTACTAAATAAACATTGATTTTGTCCAAAAGGGTCGATTAAATTCACATGAAAATGCTTGAAAACAACGTAAATTAAAGAATCAAAATGAAAACAAGCTATTGTGTCATTGAATTACTGGTAGTTGCTCAGAAATAGCGTGTTATTGGCAATGAAACTTATTACGCTTAAAACAGTGTTTACTAAATAAACATTGATTTTCTCCCGAAGGGTCGATTAAATTCACATAAAAATGCTTGGAAACAACGTAAAATACAGAATCACAATGAAAACAAGCTATTATTTCATTGAATTACCGGCAGTTGCTCAGAAATAGCGTGTTATTGGCAATGAAACTTATTACGCTTAAAACAGTGTTTACTAAATAAACATTGATCTTCTACAAAAAGGTCGATTAAGTTCACATGAAATTCTTGAAAACAACGTAAAGTACAGAATCACAATGAAATCAAGGTATCATATTATTGGATTATTGCTAGTTTTTGAGAAATTGCGTGTTATTGGCAATGAACCTTATTAAGCTTAAAACAGTGTTTACTAAATAAACATTGATTTTCTCCAAAAGGGTCGATAAAATTCACATGAAAATGCTTGAAAACAATGTAAAGTACAGAATCGCAATAGAAACAAGCTATCATATTATTTGATTACTGCTTGTTTCTCAGAAATAGCGTGATATTTGCAATGAGACTTACTAGGCCAGTAATAGCATTTATTAAAAAAAATATTGATTTTCTCCCAAAGGGTCGATTAAATTCATGTAAAAATGCTTGAAAACAACGTAAAATACAGAATCACAAGGAAAACGAGCTATCATAATATTAGATTACTGCTAGATTTTCAGAAATAGCGTGCTATTGGGAATGAGACTTATTAAGCTTAAAACAGTATTTACTAAATAAACATTGATTTTCTCCAAAAGGGTCGATTAAATTCACATGAAAATGCTTGAAAACAACGTAAATTAAAGAATCAAAATGAAAACAAGCTATTGATTCATTGAATTACTAGTAGTTGCTCAGAAATAGCGTGTTATTTGCAATGAGACTTATTAAGCTTAAAACAGTGTTTACTAAATAAACATTGATTTTCTCCCAAAGGGTCGATTAAATTCACATAAAAATGCTTGGAAACAACGTAAAATACAGAATCACAATGAAAACAAGCTATTATTTCATTGAATTACCGGTAGTTGCTCAGAAATAGCGTGTTATTGGCAATGAAACTTATTACGCTTAAAACAGTGTTTACTAAATAAACATTGATCTTCTACAAAAAGGTCGATTAAGTTCACATGAAATTCTTGAAAACAACGTAAAGTACAGAATCACAATGAAATCAAGGTATCATATTATTGGATTATTGCTAGTTTTTGAGAAATTGCGTGTTATTGGCAATGAACCTTATTAAGCTTAAAACAGTGTTTACTAAATAAACATTGATTTTCTCCAAAAGGGTCGATAAAATTCACATGAAAATGCTTGAAAACAATGTAAAGTACAGAATCGCAATAGAAACAAGCTATCATATTATTTGATTACTGCTTGTTTTTCAGAAATAGCGTGATATTTGCAATGAGACTTACTAGGCCAGTAATAGCATTTATTAAAAAAAATATTGATTTTCTCCCAAAGGGTCGATTAAATTCATGTAAAAATGCTTGAAAACAACGTAAAGTACAGAATCACAATGAAAACAAGCTATTATTTCATTGAATTTCTGGTAGTTGCTCAGAAATAGCGTGTTATTGGCAATGAGACTTATTAAGCTTAAAACAGTGTTTACTAAATAAACATTTTTTTTGTCCAAAAGGGTCGAAAAAATTACATGAAAATGCTTGAAAACAACGTAAATTTCAGAATCACAATGAAATCAAGCTATTATTTCATTGAATTACCGGTAGTTGCTCAGAAATAGCGTGTTATTGGCAATGAGACCTATCAGGCCAGTAACAGAATTTATTAAAAAAACGTTGATTTTCTCCAAAAGGTTCGAGAAATGTCAAATGAAAATGCTTGAAAACAACATAAAGTACAGAATCACAATGAAATCAAGCTATTATTTCATTGAATTACTGGTAGTTGCTCAGAAATAGCGTGTTATTGGCAATGAAACCTATAAAGCTTAAAACAGTGTTTACTACAAAAAAATTGATTTTCTCCAAAAGAGTCGATTAAATTCACATGAAAATGCTTGAAAACAACGTAAAGTACAGAATCACAATGAAATCAAGCTATTATTTCATTGATTTACTGGTAGTTGCTCAGAAATAGCGTGTTATTGGCAACGAAACCTATAAAGCTTAAAACAGTGTTTACTACAAAAAAATTGATTTTCTTCAAAAGAGTCGATTAAATTCACATGAAAATGCTTGAAAACAACGTAAAGTACAGAATCATAATGAAATCAAGCTATTATTTCATTGATTTACTGGTAGTTGCTCAGAAATAGCGTGTTATTGGCAACGAAACTTATTAAGCTTAAAACAGTGTTTACTAAAGAAACATTGATTTTCACCAAAAGGGTCGATTAAATTCACATGACAATGCTTGAAAACAACGTAAAGTACAGAATCACAATGAAAACAAGCTATCATATTATTGGTTTACTGCTAGTTTTTCAGAAATAACGTGTTATTGGCAACGAAACCTATAAAGCTTAAAACAGTGTTTACTACAAAAAAATTGATTTTCTCAAAAAGAGTCGATTAAATTCAAATGACAATGCTTGAGAACAACTTAAAGTACAGAATCATAATGAAATCAAGCTATTATTTCATTGATTTACTGGTAGTTGCTCAGAAATAGCGTGTTATTGGCAACGAAACTTATTAAGCTTAAAACAGTGTTTACTAAATAAACATTGATTTTCTCCAAAAGGGTCGATAAAATTCACATGAAAATGCTTGAAAACAATGTAAAGTACAGAATCGCAATAGAAACAAGCTATCATATTATTTGATTACTGCTTGTTTCTCAGAAATAGCGTGATATTTGCAATGAGACTTACTAGGCCAGTAATATCATTTATTAAAAAAAATATTGATTTTCTCCCAAAGGGTCGATTAAATTCATGTAAAAATGCTTGAAAACAACGTAAAATACAGAATCACAAGGAAAACGAGCTATCATAATATTAGATTACTGCTAGATTTTCAGAAATAGCGTGCTATTGGGAATGAGACTTATTAAGCTTAAAACAGTATTTACTAAATAAACATTGATTTTCTCCCAAAGGGTCGATTAAATTCACATAAAAATGCTTGGAAACAACGTAAAATACAGAATCACAATGAAAACAAGCTATTATTTCATTGAATTACCGGTAGTTGCTCAGAAATAGGGTGTTATTGGCAATGAAACTTATTACGCTTAAAACAGTGTTTACTAAATAAACATTGATCTTCTACAAAAGGGTCGATTAAGTTCACATGAAATTCTTGAAAACAACGTAAAGTACAGAATCACAATGAAATCAAGGTATCATATTATTGGATTATTGCTAGTTTTTGAGAAATTGCGTGTTATTGGCAATGAACCTTATTAAGCTTAAAACAGTGTTGACTAAATTAACATTGATTTTCTCCAAAAGGGTCGATAAAATTCACATGAAAATGCTTGAAAACAATGTAAAGTACAGAATCGCAATAGAAACAAGCTATCATATTATTTGATTGCTGCTTGTTTTTCAGAAATAGCGTGATATTTGCAATGAGACTTACTAGGCCAGTAATAGCATTTATTAAAAAAAATATTGATTTTCTCCCAAAGGGTCGATTAAACTCACGTAAAAATGCTTGAAAACAACGTAAAGTACAGAATGACAATGAAAACAAGCTATTATTTCATTGAATTTCTGGTAGTTGCTCAGAAATTGCGTGTTATTGGCAATGAGACTTATTAAGCTTAAAACAGTGTTTACTAAATAAACATTGTTTTTGTCCAAAAGAGTCGATAAAATTACATGAAAATGCTTGAAAACAGCGTAAAGTTCAGAATCACAATGAAATCAAGCTATTATTTCATTGAATTACCGGTAGTTGCTCAGAAATAGCGTGTTATTGGCAATGAAACTTATTACGCTTAAAACAGTGTTTACTAAATAAACATTGATCTTCTACAAAAAGGTCGATTAAGTTCACATGAAATTCTTGAAAACAACGTAAAGTACAGAATCACAATGAAATCAAGGTATCATATTATTGGATTATTGCTAGTTTTTGCGAAATTGCGTGTTACTGGCAATGAACCTTATTAAGCTTAAAACAGTGTTTACTAAATAAACATTGATTTTCTCCAAAAGGGTCGATAAAATTCACATGAAAATGCTTGAAAACAATGTAAAGTACAGAATCGCAATAGAAACAAGCTATCATATTATTTGATTACTGCTTGTTTTTCAGAAATAGCGTGATATTTGCAATGAGACTTACTAGGCCAGTAAAAGCATTTATTAAAAAAAATATTGATTTTCTCCCAAAGGGTCGATTAAATTCATGTAAAAATGCTTGAGAACAACGTAAAGTACAGAATGACAATGAAAACAAGCTATTATTTCATTGAATTACTGGTAGTTGCTCAGAAATAGCGTGTTATTGGCAACGAAACTTATTAAGCTTAAAACAGTGTTTACTAAATAAACATTGATTTTGTCCAAAAGGGTGGATAAAATTACATGAAAATGCTTGAGAACAACGTAAAGTACAGAATCACAATGAAATCAAGCTATTATTTCATTGAATTACTGGTAGTTGCTCAGAAATAGCGTGTTATTGGCAATGAAACCTATAAAGCTTAAAACAGTGTTTACTAAATAAACATTGATCTTCTACAAAAAGGTCGATTAAGTTCACATGAAATTCTTGAAAACAACGTAAAGTATAGAATCACATTGAAATCAAGGTATCATATTATTGGATTATTGCTAGTTTTTGAGAAATTGCGTGATATTGGCAATGAACCTAATTAAGCTTAAAACAGTGTTTACTAAATAAACATTGATTTTCTCCAAAAGGGTCGATAAAATTCACATGAAAATGCTTGAAAACAATGTAAAGTACAGAATCGCAATAGAAACAAGCTATCATATTATTTGATTACTGCTTGTTTTTCAGAAATAGCGTGATATTTGCAATGAGACTTACTAGGCCAGTAATAGCATTTATTAAAAAAAATATTGATTTTCTCCCAAAGGGTCGATTAAAGTCACGTAAAAATGCTTGAAAACAACGTAAAGTACAGAATGACAATGAAAACAAGCTATTATTTCATTGAATTTCTGGTAGTTGCTCAGAAATTGCGTGTTATTGGCAATGAGACTTATTAAGCTTAAAACAGTGTTTACTAAATAAACATTGTTTTTGTCCAAAAGGGTCGATAAAATTACATGAAAATGCTTGAAAACAAAGTAAAGTTCAGAATCACAATGAAATCAAGCTATTATTTCATTGAATTACCGGTAGTTGCTCAGAAATAGCGTGTTATTGGCAATGAAACTTATTACGCTTAAAACAGTGTTTACTAAATAAACATTGATCTTCTACAAAAAGGTCGATTAAGTTCACATGAAATTCTTGAAAACAACGTAAAGTACAGAATCACATTGAAATCAAGGTATCATATTATTGGATTATTGCTAGTTTTTGAGAAATTGCTTGATATTGGCAATGAACCTTATTAAGCTTAAAACAGTGTTTACTAAATAAACATTGATTTTCTCCAAAAGGGTCGATAAAATTCACATGAAAATGCTTGAAAACAATGTAAAGTACAGAATCGCAATAGAAACAAGCTATCATATTATTTGATTACTGCTTGTTTTTCAGAAATAGCGTGATATTTGCAATGAGACTTACTAGGCCAGTAATAGCATTTATTAAAAAAAATATTGATTTTCTCCCAAAGGATCGATTAAATTCACGTAAAAATGCTTGAAAACAACGTAAAGTACAGAATGACAATGAAAACAAGCTATTATTTCATTGAATTTCTGGTAGTTGCTCAGAAATTGCGTGTTATTGGCAATGAGACTTATTAAGCTTAAAACAGTGTTTACTAAATAAACATTGTTTTTGTCCAAAAGGGTCGATAAAATTACATGAAAATGCTTGAAAACAACGTAAAGTTCAGAATCACAATGAAATCAAGCTATTATTTCATTGAATTACCGGTAGTTGCTCAGAAATAGCGTGTTATTGGCAATGAAACTTATTACGCTTAAAACAGTGTTTACTAAATAAACATTGATCTTCTACAAAAAGGTCGATTAAGTTCACATGAAATTCTTGAAAACAACGTAAAGTACAGAATCACAATGAAATCAAGGTATCATATTATTGGATTATTGCTAGTTTTTGCGAAATTGCGTGTTATTGGCAATGAACCTTATTAAGCTTAAAACAGTGTTTACTAAATAAACATTGATTTTCTCCAAAAGGGTCGATAAAATTCACATGAAAATGCTTGAAAACAATGTAAAGTACAGAATCGCAATAGAAACAAGCTATCATATTATTTGATTACTGCTTGTTTTTCAGAAATAGCGTGATATTTGCAATGAGACTTACTAGGCCAGTAATAGCATTTATTAAAAAAAATATTGATTTTCTCCCAAAGGGTCGATTAAATTCATGTAAAAATGCTTGAGAACAACGTAAAGTACAGAATCACAATGAAAACAAGCTATTATTTCATTGAATTACTGGTAGTTGCTCAGAAATAGCGTGTTATTGGCAACGAAACTTCTTAAGCTTAAAACAGTGTTTACTAAATAAACATTGATTTTGTCCAAAAGGGTCGATAAAATTAAATGAAAATGCTTGAGAACAACGTAAAGTACAGAATCACAATGAAATCAAGCTATTATTTCATTGAATTACTGGTAGTTGCTCAGAAATAGCGTGTTATTGGCAATGAAACCTATAAAGCTTAAAACAGTGTTTACTACAAAAAAATTGATTTTCTCCAAATGAGTCGATTAAATTCACATGAAAATGCTTGAAAACAACGTAAAGTACAGAATGACAATGAAATCAAGCTATTATTTCATTGAATTACCGGTAGTTGCTCAGAAATAGCGTGTTATTGGCAATGAAACTTATTACGCTTAAAACAGTGTTTACTAATTAAACATTGATCTTCTACAAAAAGGTCGATTAAGTTCACATGAAATTCTTGAAAACAACGTAAAGTACAGAATCACAATGAAATCAAGGTATCATATTATTGGATTATTGCTAGTTTTTGCGAAATTGCGTGTTATTGGCAATGAACCTTATTAAGCTTAAAACAGTGTTTACTAAATAAACATTGATTTTCTCCAAAAGGGTCGATAAAATTCACATGAAAATGCTTGAAAACAATGTAAAGTACAGAATCGCAATAGAAACAAGCTATCATATTATTTGATAACTGCTTGTTTTTCAGAAATAGCGTGATATTTGCAATGAGACTTACTAGGCCAGTAATAGCATTTATTAAAAAAAATATTGATTTTCTCCCAAAGGGTCGATTAAATTCATGTAAAAATGCTTGAGAACAACGTTAAGTACAGAATCACAATGAAAACAAGCTATTATTTCATTGAATTACTGGTAGTTGCTCAGAAATAGCGTGTTATTGGCAACGAAACTTATTAAGCTTAAAACAGTGTTTACTAAATAAACATTGATTTTGTCCAAAAGGGTCGATAAAATTACATGAAAATGCTTGAGAACAACGTAAAGTACAGAATCACAATGAAATCAAGCTATTATTTCATTGAATTACTGGTAGTTGCTCAGAAATAGCGTGTTATTGGCAATGAAACCTATCAAGCTTAAAACAGTGTTTACTACAAAAAAATTGATTTTCTCCAAATGAGTCGATTAAATTCACATGAAAATGCTTGAAAACAACGTAAAGTACAGAATCACAATGAAATCAAGCTATTATTTCATTGATTTACTGGTAGTTGCTCAGAAATAGCGTGTTATTGGCAACGAAACTTATTAAGCTTAAAACAGTGTTTACTAAAGAAACATTGCTTTTCACCAAAAGGGTCGATTAAATTCACATGACAATGCTTGAAAACAACGTAAAGTACAGAATCACATTGAAAACAAGCTATCATATTATTGGATTACTGCTAGTTTTTCAGAAATAGCGTGTTATTGGCAATGAGACTTATTAAGCTTAAAACAGTATTTACTAAATAAATATTGATTTTCACCAAAAGGGTCGATTAAATTCAAATGACAATGCTTGAGAACAACTTAAAGTACAGAATCACAATGAAAACAAGCTATTATTTCATTGAATTTCTGGTAGTTGCTCAGAAATTGCGTGTTATTGGCAATGAGACTTATAAAGCTTAAAACAGTGTTTACTAAATAAACATTGATTTTGTCCAAAAGGGTCGATAAAATTACATGAAAATGCTTGAGAACAACGTAAAGTACAGAATCACAATGAAATCAAGCTATTATTTCATTGAATTACTGGTAGTTGCTCAAAAATAGCGTGATATTTGCAATGAGACTTACTAGGCCAGTAATAGCATTTATTAAAAAAAATATTGATTTTCTCCAAATGAGTCGATTAAATTCACATGAAAATGCTTGAGAACAACGTAAAGTACAGAATCACAATGAAATCAAGCTATTATTTCATTTATTTACTGGTAGTTGCTCAGAAATAGCGTGTTATTGGCAACGAAACTTATTAAGCTTAAAACAGTGTTTACTAAAGAAACATTGCTTTTCACCAAAAGGGTCGATTAAATTCACATGACAATGCTTGAAAACAACGTAAAGTACAGCATCACAATGAAAACAAGCTATCATATTATTGGATTACTGCTAGTTTTTCAGAAATAGCGTGTTATTGGCAATGAGACTTATTAAGCTTAAAACAGTATTTACTAAATAAACATTGATTTTCACCAAAAGGGTCGATTAAATTCAAATGACAATGCATGAGAACAACTTAAAGTACAGAATCACAATGAAAACAAGCTATTATTTCATTGAATTTCTGGTAGTTGCTCAGAAATTGCGTGTTATTGGCAATGAGACTTATAAAGCTTAAAACAGTGTTTACTAAATAAACATTGATTTTGTCCAAAAGGGTCGATAAAATTACATGAAAATGCTTGAAAACAACGTAAAGTTCAGAATCACAATAAAAACAAGCTATTATTTCATTGAATTACTGGTAGTTGCTCAGAAATAGCGTGTTATTGGCAATGAAACCTATAAAGCTTAAAACAGTGTTTACTACATCAAAATTGATTTTCTCCAAAAGGGTCGATTAAATTCACATGAAAATGCTTGAAAAAAGCGTAAAGTATAGACTCACAATGAAATCAAGCTATTATTTCATTGAATTACTGGTAGTTGCTCAAAACTAGCGTGTTATTTGCAATGAGACTTATTAAGCTTAAAACAGTGTTTACTAAATAAACATTGATTTTCTCCAAAAGGGTCGATTAAATTCTTATGAAAATGCTTGAAAACGACGTAAAGTAAAGAATTACAATGAAAACAAGGGATCATATTATTGGATTATTGCTAGTTTTTCAGAAATTGCGTGTTATTGGCAATGAACCTTATTGAGCTTAAAACAGTATTTACTAAATAAACATTGGTTTTCTCCAAAAGGGTCAACAAAATTCACATGAAAATGCTTGAAAACAACGTAAAGTAGAGAATCACAATGAAAACCAGCTATCATATTATTGGACTACTGCTAGATATTCAGAAATAGCGTGTTATTGGCAATGAAACCTATAAAGCTCAAAACAGTGTTTACTACATAAAAATTGATTTTCTCCAAAAGGGTCGATTAAATTCACATGAAAATGCTTGAAAACAACGTAAAGTACAGAGTCACAATGAAATCAAGCTGTTATTTCATTGAATTACTGGTAGTTGCTCAGAAATAGCGTGTTATTTGCAATGAGACTTATTAAGCTTAAAACAGTGTTTACTAAATAAACATTGATTTTGTCTAAAAGGGTCGATTAAATTCTTATGAAAATGCTTGAAAACGACGTAAATTAAAGAATCACAATGAAAACAAGGTATCATATTATTGGATTATTGCTAGCTTTTCAGAAATTGCGTGTTATTGGCAATGAACCTTATTAAGCTTAAAACAGTATTTACTAAATAAACATTGATTTTCTACAAAAAGGTCGATTAAGTTCACATGAAATGCTTGAAAACAATGTAAAGTACAGAATCGCAATAGAAACAAGCTATCATATTATTTGATTACTGCTTGTTTTTCAGAAATAGCGTGATATTTGCAATGAGACTTACTAGGCCAGTAATAGCATTTATTAAAAAAAATATTGATTTTCTCCCAAAGGGTCGATTAAATTCATGTAAAAATGCTTGAAAACAACGTAAAGTACAGAATCACAATGAAAACAAGCTATTATTTCATTGAATTACTGCTAGTTGCTCAGAAATAGCGTGTTATTGGCAATGAGACTTATTAACCTTAAAACAGTATTTACTAAATAAACATTGATTTTCTCCAAAAGGGTCGATTAAGTTCACATGAAATGCTTGAAAACAACGTAAAGTACGGAATCACAATGACAACAAGCTTATAGTTCATTGAATTATTGCCTAACTTTCAGAAATAGTGTGTGATTTCCAATGAGACCTATCAGGCCAGTAACAGAATTTATTAAAAAAACGTTGATTTTGTCCAAAAGGGTCGATAAAATTCATGTAAAAATGCTTGAAAACAACGTGAAGTACTGAATCACAATGAAATCAAGCTATTATTTCATTGAATTACTGGTAGTTGCTCAGAAATAGCATGTTATTGGCAATGAAACCTATAAAGCTTAAAACAGTGTTTACTACAAAAAAATTGATTTTCTCCAAATGAGTCGATTAAATTCACATGAAAATGCTTGAAAACAACGTAAAGTACAGAATCACAATGAAATCAAGCTATTATTTCATTGATTTACTGGTAGTTGCTCAGAAATAGCGTGTTATTGGCAACGAAACTTATTAAGCTTAAAACAGTGTTTACTAAAGAAACATTGCTTTTCACCAAAAGGGTCGATTAAATTCACATGACAATGCTTGAAAACAACGTAAAGTACAGAATCACAATGAAAACAAGCTATCATATTATTGGATTACTGCTAGTTTTTCAGAAATAGCGTGTTATTGGCAATGAGACTTATTAAGCTTAAAACAGTATTTACTAAATAAACATTGATTTTCACCAAAAGGGTCGATTAAATTCAAATGACAATGCTTGAGAACAACTTAAAGTACAGAATCACAATGAAAACAAGCTATTATTTCATTGAATTTCTGGTAGTTGCTCAGAAATTGCGCGTTATTGGCAATGAGACTTACAAAGCTTAAAACAGTGTTTACTAAATAAACATTGATTTTGTCCAAAAGGGTCGATAAAATTACATGAAAATGCTTGAAAACAACGTAAAGTTCAGAATCAGAATGAAATCAAGCTATTATTTCATTGAATTACCGTTAGTTGCTCAGAAATAGCGTGTTATTGGCAATGAAACTTATTACGCTTAAAACAGTGTTTACTAAATAAACATTGATCTTCTACAAAAAGGTCGATTAAGTTCACATGAAATTCTTGAAAACAACGTAAAGTACAGAATCACATTGAAATCAAGGTATCATATTATTGGATTATTGCTAGTTTTTGAGAAATTGCGTGATTTTGGCAATGAACCTTATTAAGCATAAAACAGTGTTTACTAAATAAACATTGATTTTCTCCAAAAGGGTCGATAAAATTCACATGAAAATGCTTGAAAACAATGTAAAGTACAGAATCGCAATAGAAACAAGCTATCATATTATTTGATTACTGCTTGTTTTTCAGAAATAGCGTGATATTTGCAATGAGACTTACTAGGCCAGTAATAGCATTTATTAAAAAAAATATTGATTTTCTCCCAAAGGGTCGATTAAATTCACGTAAAAATGCTTGAAAACAACGTAAAGTACAGAATGACAATGAAAACAAGCTATTATTTCATTGAATTTCTGGTAGTTGCTCAGAAATTGCGTGTTATTGGCAATGAGACTTTGTAAGCTTAAAACAGTGTTTGCTAAATAAACATTGTTTTTGTCCAAAAGGGTCGATAAATTTACATTAAAATGCTTGAAAACAACGTAAAGTTCAGAATCACAATGAAATCAAGCTATTATTTCATTGAATTACCGGTAGTTGCTCAGAAATAGCGTGTTATTGGCAATGAAACTTATTACGCTTAAAACAGTGTTTACTAAATAAACATTGATCTTCTACAAAAAGGTCGATTAAGTTCACATGAAATTCTTGAAAACAACGTAAAGTACAGAATCACATTGAAATCAAGGTATCATATTATTGGATTATTGCTAGTTTTTGAGAAATTGCGTGATTTTGGCAATGAACCTTATTAAGCTTAAAACAGTGTTTACTAAATAAACATTGATTTTCTCCAAAAGGGTCGATAAAATTCACATGAAAATGCTTGAAAACAATGTAAAGTACAGAGTCGCAATAGAAACAAGCTATCATATTATTTGATTACTGCTTGTTTTTCAGAAATAGCGTGATATTTGCAATGAGACTTACTAGGCCAGTAATAGCATTTATTAAAAAAAATATTGATTTTCTCCCAAAGGGTCGATTAAATTCACGTAAAAATGCTTGAAAACAACGTAAAGTACAGAATGACAATGAAAACAAGCTATTATTTCATTGAATTTCTGGTAGTTGCTCAGAAATTGCGTGTTATTGGCAATGAGACTTATTAAGCTTAAAACAGTGTTTGCTAAATAAACATTGTTTTTGTCCAAAAGGGTCGATAAATTTACATGAAAATGCTTGAAAACAACGTAAAGTTCAGAATCACAATGAAAACAAGCTATTATTTCATTGAATTTCTGGTAGTTACTCAGAAATAGCGTGTTATTGGCAATGAGACTTATTAACCTTAAAACAGTATTTACTAAATCAACATTGATTTTCTCCAAAAGGGTCGATTAAGTTCACATGAAATGCTTGAAAACAACTTAAAGTACGGAATCACAATGACAACAAGCTTATAGTTCATTGAATTATTGCCTAACTTTCAGAAATAGTGTGTGATTTCCAATGAGACCTATCAGGCCAGTAACAGAATTTATTAAAAAAACGTTGATTTTCTCCAAAAGGGTCGAAAAATGTCAAATGAAAATGCTTGAAAACAACATAAAGTACAGAATCACAATGAAATCAAGCTATTATTTCATTGAATTACTGGTAGTTGCTCAGAAATAGCGTGTTATTGGCAACGAAACTTATTAAGCTTAAAACAGTGTTTACTAAATAAACATTGATTTTGTCCAAAAGGGTCGATAAAATTACATGAAAATGCTTGAGAACAACGTAAAGTACTGAATCACAATGAAATCAAGCTATTATTTCATTGAATTACTGGTAGTTGCTCAGAAATAGCGTGTTTTTGGCAATGAAACCTATAAAGCTTAAAACAGATTTTACTACAAAAAAATTGATTTTCTCCAAATGAGTCGATTAAATTCACATGAAAATGCTTGAAAACAACGTAAAGTACAGAATCACAATGAAATCAAGCTATTATTTCATTGATTTACTGGTAGTTGCTCAGAAATAGCGTGTTATTGGCAACGAAACTTATTAAGCTTAAAACAGTGTTTACTAAAGAAACATTGCTTTTCACCAAAAGGATCGATTAAATTCACATGACAATGCTTGAAAACAACGTAAAGTACAGAATCACAATGAAAACAAGCTATCATATTATTGGATTACTGCTAGTTTTTCAGAAATAGCGTGTTATTGGCAATGAGACTTATTAAGCTTAAAACAGTATTTACTAAATAAACATTGATTTTCACCAAAAGGGTCGATTAAATTCAAATGACAATGCTTGAGAACAACTTAAAGTAGAGAATCACAATGAAAACAAGCTATTATTTCATTGAATTTCTGGTAGTTGCTCAGAAATTGCGCGTTATTGGCAATGAGACTTACAAAGCTTAAAACAGTGTTTACTAAATAAACATTGATTTTGTCCAAAAGTGTCGATAAAATTACATGAAAATGCTTGAAAACAACGTAAAGTTCAGAATCACAATGAAATCAAGCTATTATTTCATTGAATTACCGTTAGTTGCTCAGAAATAGCGTGTTATTGGCAATGAAACTTATTAGGCTTAAAACAGTGTTTACTAAATAAACATTGATCTTCTACAAAAAGGTCGATTAAGTTCACATGAAATTCTTGAAAACAACGTAAAGTACAGAATCACATTGAAATCAAGGTATCATATTATTGGATTATTGCTAGTTTTAGAGAAATTGTGTGATATTGGCAATGAACCTTATTAAGCTTAAAACAGTGTTTACTAAATAAACATTGATTTTCTCCAAAAGGGTCGATAAAATTCACATGAAAATGCTTGAAAACAATGTAAAGTACAGAATCGCAATAGAAACAAGCTATCATATTATTTGATTACTGCTTGTTTTTCAGAAATAGCGTGATATTTGCAATGAGACTTACTAGGCCAGTAATAGCATTTACTAAAAAAAATATTGATTTTCTCCCAAAGGGTCGATTAAATTCACGTAAAAATGCTTGAAAACAACGTAAAGTACAGAATGACAATGAAAACAAGCTATTATTTCATTGAATTTCTGGTAGTTGCTCAGAAATTGCGTGTTATTGGCAATGAGACTTATTAAGCTTAAAACAGTGTTTGCTAAATAAACATTGTTTTTGTCCAAAAGGGTCGATAAATTTACATGAAAATGCTTGAAAACAACGTAAAGTTCAGAATCACAATGAAAACAAGCTATTATTTCATTGAATTTCTGGTAGTTACTCAGAAATAGCGTGTTATTGGCAATGAGACTTATTAACCTTAAAACAGTATTTACTAAATCAACATTGATTTTCTCCAAAAGGGTCGATTAAGTTCACATGAAATGCTTGAAAACAACTTAAAGTACGGAATCACAATGACAACAAGCTTATAGTTCATTGAATTATTGCCTAACTTTCAGAAATAGTGTGTGATTTCCAATGAGACCTATCAGGCCAGTAACAGAATTTATTAAAAAAACGTTGATTTTCTCCAAAAGGGTCGAAAAATGTCAAATGAAAATGCTTGAAAACAACATAAAGTACAGAATCACAATGAAATCAAGCTATTATTTCATTGAATTACTGGTAGTTGCTCAGAAATAGCGTGTTATTGGCAACGAAACTTATTAAGCTTAAAACAGTGTTTACTAAATAAACATTGATTTTGTCCAAAAGGGTCGATAAAATTACATGAAAATGCTTGAGAACAACGTAAAGTACTGAATCACAATGAAATCAAGCTATTATTTCATTGAATTACTGGTAGTTGCTCAGAAATAGCGTGTTTTTGGCAATGAAACCTATAAAGCTTAAAACAGATTTTACTACAAAAAAATTGATTTTCTCCAAATGAGTCGATTAAATTCACATGAAAATGCTTGAAAACAACGTAAAGTACAGAATCACAATGAAATCAAGCTATTATTTCATTGATTTACTGGTAGTTGCTCAGAAATAGCGTGTTATTGGCAACGAAACTTATTAAGCTTAAAACAGTGTTTACTAAAGAAACATTGCTTTTCACCAAAAGGGTCGATTAAATTCACATGACAATGCTTGAAAACAACGTAAAGTACAGAATCACAATGAAAACAAGCTATCATATTATTGGATTACTGCTAGTTTTTCAGAAATAGCGTGTTATTGGCAATGAGACTTATTAAGCTTAAAACAGTATTTACTAAATAAACATTGATTTTCACCAAAAGGGTCGATTAAATTCAAATGACAATGCTTGAGAACAACTTAAAGTAGAGAATCACAATGAAAACAAGCTATTATTTCATTGAATTTCTGGTAGTTGCTCAGAAATTGCGCGTTATTGGCAATGAGACTTACAAAGCTTAAAACAGTGTTTACTAAATAAACATTGATTTTGTCCAAAAGTGTCGATAAAATTACATGAAAATGCTTGAAAACAACGTAAAGTTCAGAATCACAATGAAATCAAGCTATTATTTCATTTTATTACCGTTAGTTGCTCAGAAATAGCGTGTTATTGGCAATGAAACTTATTAGGCTTAAAACAGTGTTTACTAAATAAACATTGATCTTCTACAAAAAGGTCGATTAAGTTCACATGAAATTCTTGAAAACAACGTAAAGTACAGAATCACATTGAAATCAAGGTATCATATTATTGGATTATTGCTAGTTTTTGAGAAATTGCGTGATTTTGGCAATGAACCTTATTAAGCTTAAAACAGTGTTTACTAAATAAACATTGATTTTCTCCAAAAGGGTCGATAAAATTCACATGAAAATGCTTGAAAACAATGTAAAGTACAGAGTCGCAATAGAAACAAGCTATCATATTATTTGATTACTGCTTGTTTTTCAGAAATAGCGTGATATTTGCAATGAGACTTACTAGGCCAGTAATAGCATTTATTAAAAAAAATATTGATTTTCTCCCAAAGGGTCGATTAAATTCACGTAAAAATGCTTGAAAACAACGTAAAGTACAGAATGACAATGAAAACAAGCTATTATTTCATTGAATTTCTGGTAGTTGCTCAGAAATTGCGTGTTATTGGCAATGAGACTTATTAAGCTTAAAACAGTGTTTGCTAAATAAACATTGTTTTTGTCCAAAAGGGTCGATAAATTTACATGAAAATGCTTGAAAACAACGTAAAGTTCAGAATCACAATGAAAACAAGCTATTATTTCATTGAATTTCTGGTAGTTACTCAGAAATAGCGTGTTATTGGCAATGAGACTTATTAACCTTAAAACAGTATTTACTAAATCAACATTGATTTTCTCCAAAAGGGTCGATTAAGTTCACATGAAATGCTTGAAAACAACTTAAAGTACGGAATCACAATGACAACAAGCTTATAGTTCATTGAATTATTGCCTAACTTTCAGAAATAGTGTGTGATTTCCAATGAGACCTATCAGGCCAGTAACAGAATTTATTAAAAAAACGTTGATTTTCTCCAAAAGGGTCGAAAAATGTCAAATGAAAATGCTTGAAAACAACATAAAGTACAGAATCACAATGAAATCAAGCTATTATTTCATTGAATTACTGGTAGTTGCTCAGAAATAGCGTGTTATTGGCAACGAAACTTATTAAGCTTAAAACAGTGTTTACTAAATAAACATTGATTTTGTCCAAAAGGGTCGATAAAATTACATGAAAATGCTTGAGAACAACGTAAAGTACTGAATCACAATGAAATCAAGCCATTATTTCATTGAATTACTGGTAGTTGCTCAGAAATAGCGTGTTTTTGGCAATGAAACCTATAAAGCTTAAAACAGATTTTACTACAAAAAAATTGATTTTCTCCAAATGAGTCGATTAAATTCACATGAAAATGCTTGAAAACAACGTAAAGTACAGAATCACAATGAAATCAAGCTATTATTTCATTGATTTACTGGTAGTTGCTCAGAAATAGCGTGTTATTGGCAACGAAACTTATTAAGCTTAAAACAGTGTTTACTAAAGAAACATTGCTTTTCACCAAAAGGATCGATTAAATTCACATGACAATGCTTGAAAACAACGTAAAGTACAGAATCACAATGAAAACAAGCTATCATATTATTGGATTACTGCTAGTTTTTCAGAAATAGCGTGTTATTGGCAATGAGACTTATTAAGCTTAAAACAGTATTTACTAAATAAACATTGATTTTCACCAAAAGGGTCGATTAAATTCAAATGACAATGCTTGAGAACAACTTAAAGTAGAGAATCACAATGAAAACAAGCTATTATTTCATTGAATTTCTGGTAGTTGCTCAGAAATTGCGCGTTATTGGCAATGAGACTTACAAAGCTTAAAACAGTGTTTACTAAATAAACATTGATTTTGTCCAAAAGTGTCGATAAAATTACATGAAAATGCTTGAAAACAACGTAAAGTTCAGAATCACAATGAAATCAAGCTATTATTTCATTGAATTACCGTTAGTTGCTCAGAAATAGCGTGTTATTGGCAATGAAACTTATTAGGCTTAAAACAGTGTTTACTAAATAAACATTGATCTTCTACAAAAAGGTCGATTAAGTTCACATGAAATTCTTGAAAACAACGTAAAGTACAGAATCACATTGAAATCAAGGTATCATATTATTGGATTATTGCTAGTTTTAGAGAAATTGTGTGATATTGGCAATGAACCTTATTAAGCTTAAAACAGTGTTTACTAAATAAACATTGATTTTCTCCAAAAGGGTCGATAAAATTCACATGAAAATGCTTGAAAACAATGTAAAGTACAGAATCGCAATAGAAACAAGCTATCATATTATTTGATTACTGCTTGTTTTTCAGAAATAGCGTGATATTTGCAATGAGACTTACTAGGCCAGTAATAGCATTTACTAAAAAAAATATTGATTTTCTCCCAAAGGGTCGATTAAATTCACGTAAAAATGCTTGAAAACAACGTAAAGTACAGAATGACAATGAAAACAAGCTATTATTTCATTGAATTTCTGGTAGTTGCTCAGAAATTGCGTGTTATTGGCAATGAGACTTATTAAGCTTAAAACAGTGTTTGCTAAATAAACATTGTTTTTGTCCAAAAGGGTCGATAAATTTACATGAAAATGCTTGAAAACAACGTAAAGTTCAGAATCACAATGAAAACAAGCTATTATTTCATTGAATTTCTGGTAGTTACTCAGAAATAGCGTGTTATTGGCAATGAGACTTATTAACCTTAAAACAGTATTTACTAAATCAACATTGATTTTCTCCAAAAGGGTCGATTAAGTTCACATGAAATGCTTGAAAACAACTTAAAGTACGGAATCACAATGACAACAAGCTTATAGTTCATTGAATTATTGCCTAACTTTCAGAAATAGTGTGTGATTTCCAATGAGACCTATCAGGCCAGTAACAGAATTTATTAAAAAAACGTTGATTTTCTCCAAAAGGGTCGAAAAATGTCAAATGAAAATGCTTGAAAACAACATAAAGTACAGAATCACAATGAAATCAAGCTATTATTTCATTGAATTACTGGTAGTTGCTCAGAAATAGCGTGTTATTGGCAACGAAACTTATTAAGCTTAAAACAGTGTTTACTAAATAAACATTGATTTTGTCCAAAAGGGTCGATAAAATTACATGAAAATGCTTGAGAACAACGTAAAGTACTGAATCACAATGAAATCAAGCTATTATTTCATTGAATTACTGGTAGTTGCTCAGAAATAGCGTGTTTTTGGCAATGAAACCTATAAAGCTTAAAACAGATTTTACTACAAAAAAATTGATTTTCTCCAAATGAGTCGATTAAATTCACATGAAAATGCTTGAAAACAACGTAAAGTACAGAATCACAATGAAATCAAGCTATTATTTCATTGATTTACTGGTAGTTGCTCAGAAATAGCGTGTTATTGGCAACGAAACTTATTAAGCTTAAAACAGTGTTTACTAAAGAAACATTGCTTTTCACCAAAAGGGTCGATTAAATTCACATGACAATGCTTGAAAACAACGTAAAGTACAGAATCACAATGAAAACAAGCTATCATATTATTGGATTACTGCTAGTTTTTCAGAAATAGCGTGTTATTGGCAATGAGACTTATTAAGCTTAAAACAGTATTTACTAAATAAACATTGATTTTCACCAAAAGGGTCGATTAAATTCAAATGACAATGCTTGAGAACAACTTAAAGTAGAGAATCACAATGAAAACAAGCTATTATTTCATTGAATTTCTGGTAGTTGCTCAGAAATTGCGCGTTATTGGCAATGAGACTTACAAAGCTTAAAACAGTGTTTACTAAATAAACATTGATTTTGTCCAAAAGTGTCGATAAAATTACATGAAAATGCTTGAAAACAACGTAAAGTTCAGAATCACAATGAAATCAAGCTATTATTTCATTGAATTACCGTTAGTTGCTCAGAAATAGCGTGTTATTGGCAATGAAACTTATTAGGCTTAAAACAGTGTTTACTAAATAAACATTGATCTTCTACAAAAAGGTCGATTAAGTTCACATGAAATTCTTGAAAACAACGTAAAGTACAGAATCACATTGAAATCAAGGTATCATATTATTGGATTATTGCTAGTTTTTGAGAAATTGCGTGATTTTGGCAATGAACCTTATTAAGCTTAAAACAGTGTTTACTAAATAAACATTGATTTTCTCCAAAAGGGTCGATAAAATTCACATGAAAATGCTTGAAAACAATGTAAAGTACAGAATCGCAATAGAAACAAGCTATCATATTATTTGATTACTGCTTGTTTTTCAGAAATAGCGTGATATTTGCAATGAGACTTACTAGGCCAGTAATAGCATTTATTAAAAAAAATATTGATTTTCTCCCAAAGGGTCGATTAAATTCACGTAAAAATGCTTGAAAACAACGTAAAGTACAGAATGACAATGAAAACAAGCTATTATTTCATTGAATTTCTGGTAGTTGCTCAGAAATTGCGTGTTATTGGCAATGAGACTTATTAAGCTTAAAACAGTGTTTGCTAAATAAACATTGTTTTTGTCCAAAAGGGTCGATAAATTTACATGAAAATGCTTGAAAACAACGTAAAGTTCAGAATCACAATGAAAACAAGCTATTATTTCATTGAATTTCTGGTAGTTGCTCAGAAATAGCGTGTTATTGGCAATGAGACTTATTAACCTTAAAACAGTATTTACTAAATCAACATTGATTTTCTCCAAAAGGGTCGATTAAGTTCACATGAAATGCTTGAAAACAACTTAAAGTACGGAATCACAATGACAACAAGCTTATAGTTCATTGAATTATTGCCTAACTTTCAGAAATAGTGTGTGATTTCCAATGAGACCTATCAGGCCAGTAACAGAATTTATTAAAAAAACGTTGATTTTCTCCAAAAGGGTCGAAAAATGTCAAATGAAAATGCTTGAAAACAACATAAAGTACAGAATCACAATGAAATCAAGCTATTATTTCATTGAATTACTGGTAGTTGCTCAGAAATAGCGTGTTATTGGCAACGAAACTTATTAAGCTTAAAACAATGTTTACTAAATAAACATTGATTTTGTCCAAAAGGGTCGATAAAATTACATGAAAATGCTTGAGAACAACGTAAAGTACTGAATCACAATGAAATCAAGCTATTATTTCATTGAATTACTGGTAGTTGCTCAGAAATAGCGTGTTTTTGGCAATGAAACCTATAAAGCTTAAAACAGATTTTACTACAAAAAAATTGATTTTCTCCAAATGAGTCGATTAAATTCACATGAAAATGCTTGAAAACAACGTAAAGTACAGAATCACAATGAAATCAAGCTATTATTTCATTGATTTACTGGTAGTTGCTCAGAAATAGCGTGTTATTGGCAACGAAACTTATTAAGCTTAAAACAGTGTTTACTAAAGAAACATTGCTTTTCACCAAAAGGGTCGATTAAATTCACATGACAATGCTTGAAAACAACGTAAAGTACAGAATCACAATGAAAACAAGCTATCATATTATTGGATTACTGCTAGTTTTTCAGAAATAGCGTGTTATTGGCAATGATACTTATTAAGCTTAAAACAGTATTTACTAAATAAACATTGATTTTCACCAAAAGGGTCGATTAAATTCAAATGACAATGCTTGAGAACAACTTAAAGTAGAGAATCACAATGAAAACAAGCTATTATTTCATTGAATTTCTGGTAGTTGCTCAGAAATTGCGCGTTATTGGCAATGAGACTTACAAAGCTTAAAACAGTGTTTACTAAATAAACATTGATTTTGTCCAAAAGTGTCGATAAAATTACATGAAAATGCTTGAAAACAACGTAAAGTTCAGAATCACAATGAAATCAAGCTATTATTTCATTGAATTACCGTTAGTTGCTCAGAAATAGCGTGTTATTGGCAATGAAACTTATTAGGCTTAAAACAGTGTTTACTAAATAAACATTGATCTTCTACAAAAAGGTCGATTAAGTTCACATGAAATTCTTGAAAACAACGTAAAGTACAGAATCACATTGAAATCAAGGTATCATATTATTGGATTATTGCTAGTTTTTGAGAAATTGTGTGATATTGGCAATGAACCTTATTAAGCTTAAAACAGTGTTTACTAAATAAACATTGATTTTCTCCAAAAGGGTCGATAAAATTCACATGAAAATGCTTGAAAACAATGTAAAGTACAGAATCGCAATAGAAACAAGCTATCATATTATTTGATTACTGCTTGTTTTTCAGAAATAGCGTGATATTTGCAATGAGACTTACTAGGCCAGTAATAGCATTTACTAAAAAAAATATTGATTTTCTCCCAAAGGGTCGATTAAATTCACGTAAAAATGCTTGAAAACAACGTAAAGTACAGAATGACAATGAAAACAAGCTATTATTTCATTGAATTTCTGGTAGTTGCTCAGAAATTGCGTGTTATTGGCAATGAGACTTATTAAGCTTAAAACAGTGTTTACTAAATAAACATTGTTTTTGTCCAAAAGGGTCGATAAAATTACATGAAAATGCTTGAAAACAACGTAAAGTTCAGAATCACAATGAAAACAAGCTATCATATTATTGGATTACTGCTAGTTTTTCAGAAATAGCGTGTTATTGGCAATGAGACTTATTAAGCTTAAAACAGTATTTACTAAATAAACATTGATTTTCACCAAAAGGGTCGATTAAATTCAAATGACAATGCTTGAGAACAACTTAAAGTACAGAATCACAATGAAAACAAGCTATTATTTCATTGAATTTCTGGTAGTTGCTCAGAAATTGCGTGTTATTGGCAATGAGACTTATAAAGCTTAAAACAGTGTTTACTAAATAAACATTGATTTTCTCCAAAAGGGTCGATAAAATTCACATGAAAATGCTTGAAAACAATGTAAAGTACAGAATCGCAATAGAAACAAGCTATCATATTATTTGATTACTGCTTGTTTTTCAGAAATAGCGTGATATTTGCAATGAGACTTACTAGGCCAGTAATAGCATTTATTAAAAATACTATTGATTTTCTCCCAAAGGGTCGATTAAATTCACGTAAAAATGCTTGAAAACAACGTAAAGTACAGAATGACAATGAAAACAAGCTATTATTTCATTGAATTTCTGGTAGTTGCTCAGAAATTGCGTGTTATTGGCAATGAGACTTATTAAGCTTAAAACAGTGTTTACTAAATAAACATTGTTTTTGTCCAAAAGGGTCGATAAAATTACATGAAAATGCTTGAAAACAACGTAAAGTTCAGAATCACAATGAAATCAAGCTATTATTTCATTGAATTACCGGTAGTTCCTCAGAAATAGCGTGTTATTGGCAATGAAACTTATTAGGCTCAAAACAGTGTTTACTAAATAAACATTGATCTTCTACAAAAAGGTCGATTAAGTTCACATGAAATTCTTGAAAACAACGTAAAGTACAGAATCACAATGAAATCAAGGTATCATATTATTGGATTATTGCTAGTTTTTGAGAAATTGCGTTTTATTGGCAATGAACCTTATTAAGCTTAAAACAGTGTTTACTAAATAAACATTGATTTTCTCCAAAAGGGTCGCTAAAATTCACATGAAAATGCTTGAAAACAATGTAAAGTACAGAATCGCAATAGAAACGAGCTATCATATTATTTGATTACTGCTTGTTTTTCAGAAATAGCGTGATATTTGCAATGAGACTTACTAGGCCAGTAACAGCATTTATTAAAAAAAATATTGATTTCCTCCCAAAGGGTCGATTAAATTCATGTAAAAATGCTTGAGAACAACGTAAAGTACAGAATCACAATGAAAACAAGCTATTATTTCATTGAATTACTGGTAGTTGCTCAGAAATAGCGTGTTATTGGCAATGAGTCTTATTAACCTTAAAACAGTATTTACTAAATAAACATTGATTTTCTCCAAAAGGGTCGATTAAGTTCACATGAAATGCTTGAAAACAACGTAAAGTACGGAATCACAATGACAACAAGCTTATAGTTCATTGAATTATTGCCTAACTTTCAGAAATAGTGTGTGATTTCCAATGAGACCTATCAGGCCAGTAACAGAATTTATTAAAAAAACGTTGATTTTCTCCAAAAGGGTCGAAAAATGTCAAATGAAAATGCTTGAAAACAACATAAAGTACAGAATCACAATGAAATCAAGCTATTATTTCATTGAATTACTGGTAGTTGCTCAGAAATAGCGTGTTATTGGCAACGAAACTTATTAAGCTTAAAACAGTGTTTACTAAATAAACATTGATTTTGTCCAAAAGGGTCGATAAAATTACATGAAAATGTTTGAGAACAACGTAAAGTACAGAATCACAATGAAATCAAGCTATTATTTCATTGAATTACTGGTAGTTGCTCAGAAATAGCGTGTTATTGGCAATGAAACCTATAAAGCTTAAAACAGTGTTTACTACAAAAAAATTGATTTTCTCCAAATGAGTCGATTAAATTCACATGAAAATGCTTGAAAACAACGTAAAGTACAGAATCACAATGAAATCAAGCTATTATTTCATTGATTTACTGGTAGTTGCTCAGAAATAGCGTGTTATTGGCAACGAAACTTATTAAGCTTAAAACAGTGTTTACTAAAGGAACATTGCTTTTCACCAAAAGGGTCGATTAAATTCACATGACAATGCTTGAAAACAACGTAAAGTACAGAATCACAATGAAAACAAGCTATCATATTATTGGACTACTGCTAGTTTTTCAGAAATAGCGTGTTATTGGCAATGAGACTTATTAAGCTTAAAACAGTATTTACTAAATAAACATTGATTTTCACCAAAAGTGTCGATTAAATTCAAATGACAATGCTTGAGAACAACTTAAAGTACTGAATCACAATGAAAACAAGCTATTATTTCATTGAATTTCTGGTAGTTGCTCAGAAATTGCGTGTTATTGGCAATGAGACTTATAAAACTTAAAACAGTGTTTACTAATTAAACATTGATCTTCTACAAAAAGGTCGATTAAGTTCACATGAAATTCTTGAAAACAACGTAAAGTACAGAACCACAATGAAATCAAGGTATCATATTATTGGATTATTGCTAGTTTTTGAGAAATTGCGTGTTATTGGCAATGAACCTTATTAAGCTTAAAACAGTGTTTACTAAATAAACATTGATTTTCTCCAAAAGGGTCGATAAAATTTACATGAAAATGCTTGAAAACAATGTAAAGTACAGAATCGCAATAGAAACAAGCTATCATATTATTTGATTACTGCTTGCTTTTCAGAAATAGCGTGATATTTGCAATGAGACTTACTAGGCCAGTAATAGCATTTATTAAAAAAAATATTGATTTTCTCCAAAAGGGTCGATTAAATTCATGTAAAAATGCTTGAGAACAACGTAAAGTACAGAATCACAATGAAAACAAGCTATTATTTCATTGAATTACTGGTAGTTGCTCAGAAATAGCGTGTTATTGGCAATGAGACTTATTAACCTTAAAACAGTATTTACTAAATAAACATTGATTTTCTCCAAAAGGGTCGATTAAGTTCACATGAAATGCTTGAAAACAACGTAAAGTACGGAATCACAATGACAACAAGCTTATAGTTCATTGAATTATTGCCTAACTTTCAGAAATAGTGTGTGATTTCCAATGAGACCTATCAGGCCAGTAACAGAATTTATTAAAAAAACGTTGATTTTCTCCAAAAGGGTCGAAAAATGTCAAATGAAAATGCTTGAAAACAACATAAAGTACAGAATCACAATGAAATCAAGCTATTATTTCATTGAATTACTGGTAGTTGCTCAGAAATAGCGTGTTATTGGCAACGAAACTTATTAAGCTTAAAACAGTGTTTACTAAATAAACATTGATTTTGTCCAAAAGGGTCGATAAAATTACATGAAAATGTTTGAGAACAACGTAAAGTACAGAATCACAATGAAATCAAGCTATTATTTCATTGAATTACTGGTAGTTGCTCAGAAATAGCGTGTTATTGGCAATGAAACCTATAAAGCTTAAAACAGTGTTTACTACAAAAAAATTGATTTTCTCCAAATGAGTCGATTAAATTCACATGAAAATGCTTGAAAACAACGTAAAGTACAGAATCACAATGAAATCAAGCTATTATTTCATTGATTTACTGGTAGTTGCTCAGAAATAGCGTGTTATTGGCAACGAAACTTATTAAGCTTAAAACAGTGTTTACTAAAGGAACATTGCTTTTCACCAAAAGGGTCGATTAAATTCACATGACAATGCTTGAAAACAACGTAAAGTACAGAATCACAATGAAAACAAGCTATCATATTATTGGACTACTGCTAGTTTTTCAGAAATAGCGTGTTATTGGCAATGAGACTTATTAAGCTTAAAACAGTATTTACTAAATAAACATTGATTTTCACCAAAAGTGTCGATTAAATTCAAATGACAATGCTTGAGAACAACTTAAAGTACTGAATCACAATGAAAACAAGCTATTATTTCATTGAATTTCTGGTAGTTGCTCAGAAATTGCGTGTTATTGGCAATGAGACTTATAAAACTTAAAACAGTGTTTACTAAATAAACATTGATCTTCTACAAAAAGGTCGATTAAGTTCACATGAAATTCTTGAAAACAACGTAAAGTACAGAACCACAATGAAATCAAGGTATCATATTATTGGATTATTGCTAGTTTTTGAGAAATTGCGTGTTATTGGCAATGAACCTTATTAAGCTTAAAACAGTGTTCACTAAATAAACATTGATTTTCTCCAAAAGGGTCGATAAAATTTACATGAAAATGCTTGAAAACAATGTAAAGTACAGAATCGCAATAGAAACAAGCTATCATATTATTTGATTACTGCTTGCTTTTCAGAAATAGCGTGATATTTGCAATGAGACTTACTAGGCCAGTAATAGCATTTATTAAAAAAAATATTGATTTTCTCCAAAAGGGTCGATTAAATTCATGTAAAAATGCTTGAAAACAACGTAAAGTACAGAATCACAATGAAAACAAGCTATTATTTCATTGAATTACTGGTAGTTGCTCAGAAATAGTGTGTTATTGGCAATGAGACTTATTAACCTTAAAACAGTATTTACTAAATAAACATTGATTTTCTCCAAAAGGGTCGATTAAGTTCACATGAAATGCTTGAAAACAACGTAAAGTACGGAATCACAATGACAACAAGCTTATAGTTCATTGAATTATTGCCTAACTTTCAGAAATAGTGTGTGATTTCCAATGAGACCTATCAGGCCAGTAACAGAATTTATTAAAAAAACGTTGATTTTCTCCAAAAGGGTCGAAAAATGTCAAATGAAAATGCTTGAAAACAATATAAAGTACAGAATCACAATGAAATCAAGCTATTATTTCATTGAATTACTGGTAGTTGCTCAGAAATAGCGTGTTATTGGCAACGAAACTTATTAAGCTTAAAACAGTGTTTACTAAATAAACATTGATTTTCTCCAAAAGGGTCGATAAAATTCACATGAAAATGCTTGAGAACAACGTAGAGTACAGAATCACAATGAAATCAAGCTATTATTTCATTGAATTACTGGTAGTTGCTCAGAAATAGCGTGTTATTGGCAATGAAACCTATAAAGCTCAAAACAGTGTTTACTACAAAAAAATTGATTTTCTCCAAATGAGTTGATTAAATTCACATGAAAATGCTTGAAAACAACGTAAAGTACAGAATCACAATGAAAACAAGCTATCATATTATTGGATTACTGCTAGTTTTTCAGAAATAGCGTGTTATTGGCAATGAGACTTATTAAGCTTAAAACAGTATTTACTAAATAAACATTGATTTTCACCAAAAGGGTCGATTAAATTCAAATGACAATGCTTGAGAACAACTTAAAGTACAGAATCACAATGAAAACAAGCTATTATTTCATTGAATTTCTGGTAGTTGCTCAGAAATTGCGTGTTATTGGCAATGAGACTTATAAAGCTTAAAACAGTGTTTACTAAATAAACATTGATTTTGTCCAAAAGGGTCGATAAAATTACATGAAAATGCTTGAAAACAACGTAAAGTTCAGAATCACAATGAAATCAAGCTATTATTTCATTGAATTACCGTTAGTTGCTCAGAAATAGCGTGTTATTGGCAATGAAACTTATTACGCTTAAAACAGTGTTTACTAAATAAACATTGATCTTCTACAAAAATGTCGATTAAGTTCACATGAAATTCTTGAAAACAACGTAAAGTAGAGAATCACATTGAAATCAAGGTATCATATTATTGGATTATTGCTAGTTTTTGAGAAATTGCGTGATATTGGCAATGAACCTTATTAAGCTTAAAACAGTGTTTACTAAATAAACATTGATTTTCTCCAAAAGGGTCGATAAGATTCACATGAAAATGCTTGAAAACAATGTAAAGTACAGAATCGCAATAGAAACAAGCTATCATATTATTTGATTACTGCTTGTTTTTCAGAAATAGCGTGATATTTGCAACGAGAATTACTAGGCCAGTAATAGCATTTATTAAAAAAAATATTGATTTTCTCCCAAAGGGTCGATTAAATTCACGTAAAAATGCTTGAAAACAACGTAAAGTACAGAATGACAATGAAAACAAGCTATTATTTCATTGAATTTCTGGTAGTTGCTCAGAAATTGCGTGTTATTGGCAATGAGACTTATTAAGCTTAAAACAGTGTTTACTAAATAAACATTGTTTTTGTCCAAAAGGGTCGATAAAATTACATGAAAATGCTTGAAAACAACGTAAAGTTCAGAATCACAATGAAATCAAGCTATTATTTCATTGAATTACCGGTAGTTGCTCAGAAATAGAGTGTTATTGGCAATGAAACTTATTACGCTTAAAACAGTGTTTACTAAATAAACATTGATCTTCTACAAAAAGGTCGATTAAGTTCACATGAAATTCTTGAAAACAACGTAAAGTACAGAATCACAATGAAATCAAGGTATCATATTATTGGATTATTGCTAGTTTTTGAGAAATTGCGTGTTATTGGCAATGAACCTTATTAAGCTTAAAACAGTGTTTACTAAATAAACATTGATTTTCTCCAAAAGGGTCGATAAAATTCACATGAAAATGCTTGAAAACAATGTAAAGTACAGAATCGCAATAGAAACAAGCTATCATATTATTTGATTACTGCTTGTTTTTCAGAAATAGCGTGATATTTGCAATGAGACTTACTAGGCCAGTAATAGCATTTATTAAAAAAAATATTGATTTTCTCCCGAAGGGTCGATTAAATTCATGTAAAAATGCTTGAAAACAACGTAAAGTACAGAATCACAATGAAATCAAGCTATTATTTCATTGAATTACTGGTAGTTGCTCAGAAATAGCGTGTTATTGGCAACGAAACTTATTAAGCTTAAAACAGTGTTTACTAAATAAACATTGATTTTGTCCAAAAGGGTCGATAAAATTACATGAAAATGTTTGAGAACAACGTAAAGTACAGAATCACAATGAAATCAAGCTATTATTTCATTGAATTACTGGTAGTTGCTCAGAAATAGCGTGTTATTGGCAATGAAACCTATAAAGCTTAAAACAGTGTTTACTACAAAAAAATTGATTTTCTCCAAATGAGTCGATTAAATTCACATGAAAATGCTTGAAAACAACGTAAAGTACAGAATCACAATGAAATCAAGCTATTATTTCATTGATTTACTGGTAGTTGCTCAGAAATTGCGTGTTATTGGCAACGAAACTTATTAAGCTTAAAACAGTGTTTACTAAAGGAACATTGCTTTTCACCAAAAGGGTCGATTAAATTCACATGACAATGCTTGAAAACAACGTAAAGTACAGAATCACAATGAAAACAAGCTATTATTTCATTGAATTTCTGGTAGTTGCTCAGAAATTGCGTGTTATTGGCAATGAGACTTATAAAGCTTAAAACAGTGTTTACTAAATAAACATTGATTTTGTCCAAAAGGGTCGATAAAATTACATGAAAATGCTTGAAAACAACGTAATGTTCAGAATCACAATGAAATGAAGCTATTATTTCATTGAATTACTGGTAGTTGCTCAGAAATAGCGTGTTATTGGCAATGAAACCTATAAAGCTTAAAACAGTGTTTACTACATCAAAATTGATTTTCTCCAAAAGGGTCGATTAAATTCACATGAAAATGCTTGAAAAAAGCGTAAAGTATAGACTCACAATGAAATCAAGCTATTATTTCATTGAATTACTGGTAGGTGCTCAGAACTAGCGTGTTATTTGCAATGAGACTTATTAAGCTTAAAACAGTGTTTACTAAATAAACATTGATTTTCTCCAAAAGGGTAGATTAAATTCTTATGAAAATGCTTGAAAACGACGTAAAGTAAAGAATCACAATGAAAACAAGGGATCATATTATTGGATTATTGCTAGTTCTTCAGAAATTGCGTGTTATTGGCAATGAACCTTATTGAGCTTAAAACAGTATTTACTAAATAAACATTGGTTTTCTCCAAAAGGGTCAACAAAATTCACATGAAAATGCTTGAAAACAACGTAAAGTAGAGAGTCACAATGAAAACCAGCTATCATATTATTGGACTACTGCTAGATATTCAGAAATAGCGTGTTATTGGCAATGAAACCTATAAAGCTCAAAACAGTGTTTACTTAAAAAAAATTGATTTTCTCCAAAAGGGTCGATTAAATTCACATGAAAATGCTTGAAAACAACGTAAAGTACAGTATCACAATGAAATCAAACAATTATTTCATTGAATTACCGGTAGTTGCTCCAAAAAAAGCGTGTTATTGGCAATGAAACTTATTAAGCCTGAAACAGTGTTTACTAAATAAACATTGATTTTGTCCAAAAGGGTCGATTAAATTCTAATGAAAATGCTTGGAAACGACGTGAATTAAAGAATCACAATGAAAACAAGGTATCATATTATTGGATTATTGCTAGCTTTTCAGAAATTGCGTGTTATTGGCAATGAACCTTATTAAGCTTAAAACAGTATTTACTAAATAAACATTGATTTTCTACAAAAAGGTCGATTAAGTTCACATGAAATGCTTGAAAACAACGTAAAGTACAGAATTACAATGAAAACAAGCTATCATATTATTGGATTACTGCTAGTTTTTCAGAAATAGCGTATTATTGGCAATGAGACTTATTAAGCTTAAAACAGTATTTACTAAATAAACATTGATTTTCACCAAAAAGGTCGATTAAATTCACAAGACAATGCTTGAAAACAACGTAAAGTACAGAATCACAATGAAAACAAGCTATCATATTATTGGATTACTGCTAGTTTTTCAGAAATAGCCTGTTATTGGCAATGAGACTTATTAAGCTTAAAACAGTATTTACTAAATAAACATTGATTTTCACCAAAAGGGTCGATAAAATTCACATGAAAATGCTTGAAAACAATGTAAAGTACAGAATCGCAATAGAAACAAGCTATCATATTATTGGATTACTGCTAGTTTTTCAGAAATAGCGTGATATTTGCAATGAGACTTACTAGGCCAGTAATAGCATTTATTAAAAAAAATATTGATTTTCTCCGAAAGGGTCGATTAAGTTCACATGAAATGCTTGAGAACAACGTAAAGTACAGAATCACAATGAAATCAAGCTATTATTTCATTGAATTACTGGTAGTTGCTCAGAAAGAGCGTGTTATTGGCAATGAAACCTATAAAGCTTGAAACAGTGTTTACTACATAAAAATTGATTTTCTCCAAAAGAGTCGATTAAATTCATATGAAAATGCTTGAAAACAACGTAAAGTACAGAATCCCAATGAAATCAAGCTATTATTTCATTGAATTACTGGTAGTTGCTCAGAAATAGCGTGTTATTGGCAATGAAACCTATAAAGCTTGAAACAGTGTTTACTACATAAAAATTGATTTTCTCCAAAAGAGTCGATTAAATTCATATGAAAATGCTTGAGAACAACGTAAAGTACAGAATCACAATGAAATCAAGCTATTATTTCATTGAATTACTGGTAGTTGCTCATAAAGAGCGTGTTATTGGCAATGAAACCTATAAAGCTTGAAACAGTGTTTACTACATAAAAATTGATTTTCTCCAAAAGAGTCGATTAAATTCATATGAAAATGCTTGAAAACAACGTAAAGTACAGAATCACAATGAAATCAAGCTATTATTTCATTGAATTACTGGTAGTTGCTCAGAAATAGCGTGTTATTTGCAATGAGACTTATTAAGCTTAAAACAGTGTTTACTAAATAAACATTGATTTTCTCCAAAAGGGTCGTTTAAATTCTTATGAAAATGCTTGAAAACGACGTAAAGTAAAGAATCACAATGAAAACAAGGTATCATATTATTGGATTATTGCTAGTTTTTCAGAAAATGCGTGTTATTGGCAATGAACCTTATTAAGCTTAAAACAGAATTTACTAAATAAACATTGATTTTCTCCAAAAGGGTCGATTACATTCACATGAAAATGCTTGAAAAGAACGTAAAGTACAGAATAACAATGAAATCAAGCTATTATTTCATTGAATTACCGGTAGTTGCTCAAAAAAAGCGTGTTATTGGCAATGAAACTTATTAAGCCTTAAATAGTGTTTACTAAATAAACATTGATTTGCTACAAAAGGGTCGATTAAATTCACATGAAATGCTTGAAAACAACGTAAAGTACAGAATTACAATGAAAACAAGCTATCTTATTATTGGATTACTGCTAGTTTCTCAGAAATAGCGTGTTATTGGCAATGAGACTTATTAAGCTTAAATCAGTATTTACTAAATAAACATTGATTTTCTCCAAAAGGGTCGACAAAATTCTCATGAAAATGCTTGAAGACAACGTAAAATACAGAATCACAAGAAAAACAAGCTATTATTTCATTGAATTACTGGTAGTTGCTCAGAAATAGCGTGTTATTGGCAATGAGACTTATTAAGCTTAAAACAGTATTTACTTAATAAACATTGATTTTCTCCAAAAGGGTCGATTAAGTTCACATGAAATGCTTTAAAACAACGTAAATTAAAGAATCAAAATGAAAACAAGCCATTGTTTCATTGAATTACTGGTAGTTGCTCAGAAATAGCGTGTTATTGGCAATGAGACTTATTAAGCTTAAAACAGTATTTACTAAATAAACATTGATTTTCTCCAAAAGGGTCGACAAAAATCACATGAAAATGCTTGAAAACAACGTAAAATACAGAATCACAAGGAAAACAAGCTATTATTTCATTGAATTACTGGTAGTTGCTCAGAAATAGCGTGTTATTGGCAATGAGACTTATTAAGCTTAAAACAGTATTTACTTAATAAACATTGATTTTCTCCAAAAGGGTCGATTAAATTCACATGAAAATGCTTGAAAACAACGTAAAGTACAGATACACAATGAAATCAAGCTGTTATTTCATTGAATTACTGGTAGTTGCTCAGAAATAGCGTGTTATTTCCAATGAGACGTATCAGGCCAGTAACAGAATTTATTAAAAAAACGTTCATTTTCTCCAAAAGGGTCGAAAAATGTCACATGAAAATGCTTGAAAACAACATAAAGCACAGAATTACCATGAAAACAAGCTTATAGTTCATTAAATTACTGCCAAATTTTGAGAAACAGCGTGTTATTTCCAATGAGTTTTAACAGGCCAGTAACAGAGTTTCTTAAAAAAACATTGATTTTTCTCAATAAAAAGTCTACTAAATTCACCAGCAATGCCTGAAATCAAGGTAAAGTACACAATAACGATGAAAACAAGCTATTATTTCATTGAATTACTGCTAGTTTCTTAAAAATAGCGTGTTATTGGCAATAAGACTTATTGAGCTAAAAAGTATTTACTAAATAGACATTCATTTTCTCCAAAAGGGTCGATTTAATTCACATGAAAATGCTTGAAAACAACGTAAAGTACAGAATCACAATGAAATCAAACAATTATTTCATTGAATTACCGGTAGTTGCTCCAAAAAAAGCGTGTTATTGCCAATGAAACTTATTAAGCCTGAAACAGTGTTTACTAAATAAACATTGATTTGGTCCAAAAGGGTCGATTAAATTCTAATGAAAATGCTTGAAAACGACGTGAATTAAAGAATCACAATGAAAACAAGGTATCATATTATTGGATTATTGCTAGCTTTTCAGAAATTGCGTGTTATTGGCAATGAACCTTATTAAGCTTAAAACAGTATTTACTAAATAAACATTGATTTTCTACAAAAAGGTCGATTAAGTTCACATGAAATGCTTGAAAACAACGTAAAGTACAGAATCACAATGAAAACAAGCTATCATATTATTGGATTACTGCTAGTTTTTCAGAAATAGCGTGTTATTGGCAATGAGACTTATTAACCTTAAAACAGTATTTACTAAATAAACATTGATTTTCACCAAAAAGGTCGATTAAATTCACAAGACAATGCTTGAAAACAACGTAAAGTACAGAATCACAATGAAAACAAGCTATCATATTATTGGATTACTGCTAGTTTTTCAGAAATAGCCTGTTATTGGCAATGAGACTTATTAAGCTTAAAACAGTATTTACTAAATAAACATTGATTTTCACCAAAAGGGTCGATAAAATTCACATGAAAATGCTTGAAAACAATGTAAAGTACAGAATCGCAATAGAAACAAGCTATCATATTATTGGATTACTGCTAGTTTTTCAGAAATAGCGTGATATTTGCAATGAGACTTCCTAGGCCAGTAATAGCATTTATTAAAAAAAATATTGATTTTCTCCCGAAGGGTCGATTAAATTCATGTAAAAATGCTTGAAAACAACGTAAAGTACAGAATCACAATGAAAACAAGCTATTATTTCATTGAATTACTGGTAGTTGCTCAGAAATAGCGTGTTATTGGCAATGAGACTTATTAACCTTAAAACAGTATTTACTAAATAAACATTGATTTTCTCCAAAGGGTCGATTAAGTTCACATGAAATGCTTGAAAACAACGTAAAGTACGGAATCACAATGACAACAAGCTTATAGTTCATTGAATTATTGCCTAACTTTCAGAAATAGTGTGTGAGTTCCAATGAGACCTATCAGGCCAGTAACAGAATTTATTAAAAAAACGTTGATTTTCTCCAAAAGGGTCGAAAAATTTCAAATGAAAATGCTTGAAAACAACATAAAGTACAGAATCACAATGAAATCAAGCTATTATTTCATTGAATTACTGGTAGTTGCTCAGAAATAGCGTGTTATTGGCAACGAAACTTATTAAGCTTAAAACAGTGTTTACTAAATAAACATTGATTTTGTCCAAAAGGGTCGATAAAATTACATGAAAATGTTTGAGAACAACGTAAAGTACAGAATCACAATGAAATCAAGCTATTATTTCATTGAATTACTGGTAGTTGCTCAGAAATAGCGTGTTATTGGCAATGAAACCTATAAAGCTTAAAACAGTGTTTACTACAAAAAAATTGATTTTCTCCAAATGAGTCGATTAAATTCACATGAAAATGCTTGAAAACAACGTAAAGTACAGAATCACAATGAAATCAAGCTATTATTTCATTGATTTACTGGTAGTTGCTCAGAAATTGCGTGTTATTGGCAACGAAACTTATTAAGCTTAAAACAGTGTTTACTAAAGGAACATTGCTTTTCACCAAAAGGGTCGATTAAATTCACATGACAATGCTTGAAAACAACGTAAAGTACAGAATCACAATGAAAACAAGCTATTATTTCATTGAATTTCTGGTAGTTGCTCAGAAATTGCGTGTTATTGGCAATGAGACTTATAAAGCTTAAAACAGTGTTTACTAAATAAACATTGATTTTGTCCAAAAGGGTCGATAAAATTACATGAAAATGCTTGAAAACAACGTAATGTTCAGAATCACAATGAAATGAAGCTATTATTTCATTGAATTACTGGTAGTTGCTCAGAAATAGCGTGTTATTGGCAATGAAACCTATAAAGCTTAAAACAGTGTTTACTACATCAAAATTGATTTTCTCCAAAAGGGTCGATTAAATTCACATGAAAATGCTTGAAAAAAGCGTAAAGTATCGACTCACAATGAAATCAAGCTATTATTTCATTGAATTACTGGTAGGTGCTCAGAACTAGCGTGTTATTTGCAATGAGACTTATTAAGCTTAAAACAGTGTTTACTAAATAAACATTGATTTTCTCCAAAAGGGTCGATTAAATTCTTATGAAAATGCTTGAAAACGACGTAAAGTAAAGAATCACAATGAAAACAAGGGATCATATTATTGGATTATTGCTAGTTTTTCAGAAATTGCGTGTTATTGGCAATGAACCTTATTGAGCTTAAAACAGTATTTACTAAATAAACATTGGTTTTCTCCAAAAGGGTCAACAAAATTCACATGAAAATGCTTGAAAACAACGTAAAGTAGAGAGTCACAACGAAAACCAGCTATCATATTATTGGACTACTGCTAGATATTCAGAAATAGCGTGTTATTGGCAATGAAACCTATAAAGCTCAAAACAGTGTTTACTTAAAAAAAATTGATTTTCTCCAAAAGGGTCGATTAAATTCACATGAAAATGCTTGAAAACAACGTAAAGTACAGAATCACAATGAAATCAAACAATTATTTCATTGAATTACCGGTAGTTGCTCCAAAAAAAGCGTGTTATTGGCAATGAAACTTATTAAGCCTGAAACAGTGTTTACTAAATAAACATTGATTTTGTCCAAAAGGGTCGATTAAATTCTAATGAAAATGCTTGGAAACGACGTGAATTAAAGAATCACAATGAAAACAAGGTATCATATTATTGGATTATTGCTAGCTTTTCAGAAATTGCGTGTTATTGGCAATGAACCTTATTAAGCTTAAAACAGTATTTACTAAATAAACATTGATTTTCTACAAAAAGGTCGATTAAGTTCACATGAAATGCTTGAAAACAACGTAAAGTACAGAATCACAATGAAAACAAGCTATCATATTATTGGATTACTGCTAGTTTTTCAGAAATAGCGTATTATTGGCAATGAGACTTATTAAGCTTAAAACAGTATTTACTAAATAAACATTGATTTTCACCAAAAAGGTCGATTAAATTCACAAGACAATGCTTGAAAACAACGTAAAGTACAGAATCACAATGAAAACAAGCTATCATATTATTGGATTACTGCTAGTTTTTCAGAAATAGCCTGTTATTGGCAATGAGACTTATTAAGCTTAAAACAGTATTTACTAAATAAACATTGATTTTCACCAAAAGGGTCGATAAAATTCACATGAAAATGCTTGAAAACAATGTAAAGTACAGAATCGCAATAGAAACAAGCTATCATATTATTGGATTACTGCTAGTTTTTCAGAAATAGCGTGATATTTGCAATGAGACTTACTAGGCCAGTAATAGCATTTATTAAAAAAAATATTGATTTTCTCCGAAAGGGTCGATTAAGTTCACATGAAATGCTTGAGAACAACGTAAAGTACAGAATCACAATGAAATCAAGCTATTATTTCATTGAATTACTGGTAGTTGCTCAGAAAGAGCGTGTTATTGGCAATGAAACCTATAAAGCTTGAAACAGTGTTTACTACATAAAAATTGATTTTCTCCAAAAGAGTCGATTAAATTCATATGAAAATGCTTGAAAACAACGTAAAGTACAGAATCCCAATGAAATCAAGCTATTATTTCATTGAATTACTGGTAGTTGCTCAGAAATAGCGTGTTATTGGCAATGAAACCTATAAAGCTTGAAACAGTGTTTACTACATAAAAATTGATTTTCTCCAAAAGAGTCGATTAAATTCATATGAAAATGCTTGAAAACAACGTAAAGTACAGAATCACAATGAAATCAAGCTATTATTTCATTGAATTACTGGTAGTTGCTCATAAAGAGCGTGTTATTGGCAATGAAACCTATAAAGCTTGAAACAGTGTTTACTACATAAAAATTGATTTTCTCCAAAAGAGTCGATTAAATTCATATGAAAATGCTTGAAAACAACGTAAAGTACAGAATCACAATGAAATCAAGCTATTCTTTCATTCAATTACTGGTAGTTGCTCAGAAATAGCGTGTTATTTGCAATGAACCTTATTGAGCTTAAAACAGTATTTACTAAATAAACATTGGTTTTCTCCAAAAGGGTCAACAAAATTCACATGAAAATGCTTGAAAACAACGTAAAGTAGAGAGTCACAATGAAAACCAGCTATCATATTATTGGACTACTGCTAGATATTCAGAAATAGCGTGTTATTGGCAATGAAACCTATAAAGCTCAAAACAGTGTTTACTTAAAAAAAATTGATTTTCTCCAAAAGGGTCGATTAAATTCACATGAAAATGCTTGAAAACAACGTAAAGTACAGAATCACAATGAAATCAAACAATTATTTCATTGAATTACCGGTAGTTGCTCCAAAAAAAGCGTGTTATTGGCAATGAAACTTATTAAGCCTGAAACAGTGTTTACTAAATAAACATTGATTTTGTCCAAAAGGGTCGATTAAATTCTAATAAAAATGCTTGGAAACGACGTGAATTAAAGAATCACAATGAAAACAAGGTATCATATTATTGGATTATTGCTAGCTTTTCAGAAATTGCGTGTTATTGGCAATGAACCTTATTAAGCTTAAAACAGTATTTACTAAATAAACATTGATTTTCTACAAAAAGGTCGATTAAGTTCACATGAAATGCTTGAAAACAACGTAAAGTACAGAATCACAATGAAAACAAGCTATCATATTATTGGATTACTGCTAGTTTTTCAGAAATAGCGTATTATTGGCAATGAGACTTATTAAGCTTAAAACAGTATTTACTAAATAAACATTGATTTTCACCAAAAAGGTCGATTAAATTCACAAGACAATGCTTGAAAACAACGTAAAGTACAGAATCACAATGAAAACAAGCTATCATATTATTGGATTACTGCTAGTTTTTCAGAAATAGCCTGTTATTGGCAATGAGACTTATTAAGCTTAAAACAGTATTTACTAAATAAACATTGATTTTCACCAAAAGGGTCGATAAAATTCACATGAAAATGCTTGAAAACAATGTAAAGTACAGAATCGCAATAGAAACAAGCTATCATATTATTGGATTACTGCTAGTTTTTCAGAAATAGCGTGATATTTGCAATGAGACTTACTAGGCCAGTAATAGCATTTATTAAAAAAAATATTGATTTTCTCCGAAAGGGTCGATTAAGTTCACATGAAATGCTTGAGAACAACGTAAAGTACAGAATCACAATGATATCAAGCTATTATTTCATTGAATTACTGGTAGTTGCTCAGAAAGAGCGTGTTATTGGCAATGAAACCTATAAAGCTTGAAACAGTGTTTACTACATAAAAATTGATTTTCTCCAAAAGAGTCGATTAAATTCATATGAAAATGCTTGAAAACAACGTAAAGTACAGAATCCCAATGAAATCAAGCTATTATTTCATTCAATTACTGGTAGTTGCTCAGAAATAGCGTGTTATTGGCAATGAAACCTATAAAGCTTGAAACAGTGTTTACTACATAAAAATTGATTTTCTCCAAAAGAGTCGATTAAATTCATATGAAAATGCTTGAAAACAACGTAAAGTACAGAATCACAATGAAATCAAGCTATTATTTCATTGAATTACTGGTAGTTGCTCATAAAGAGCGTGTTATTGGCAATGAAACCTATAAAGCTTGAAACAGTGTTTACTACATAAAAATTGATTTTCTCCAAAAGAGTCGATTAAATTCATATGAAAATGTTTGAAAACAACGTAAAGTACAGAATCACAATGAAATCAAGCTATTATTTCATTGAATTACTGGTAGTTGCTCAGAAATAGCGTGTTATTTGCAATGAGACTTATTAAGCTTAAAACAGTGTTTACTAAATAAACATTGATTTTCTCCAAAAGGGTCGTTTAAATTCTTATGAAAATGCTTGAAAACGACGTAAAGTAAAGAATCACAATGAAAACAAGGTATCATATTATTGGATTATTGCTAGTTTTTCAGAAAATGCGTGTTATTGGCAATGAACCTTATTAAGCTTAAAACAGAATTTACTAAATAAACATTGATTTTCTCCAAAAGGGTCGATTACATTCACATGAAAATGCTTGAAAAGAACGTAAAGTACAGAATAACAATGAAATCAAGCTATTATTTCATTGAATTACCGGTAGTTGCTCAAAAAAAGCGTGTTATTGGCAATGAAACTTATTAAGCCTTAAATAGTGTTTACTAAATAAACATTGATTTGCTACAAAAGGGTCGATTAAATTCACATGAAATGCTTGAAAACAACGTAAAGTACAGAATTACAATGAAAACAAGCTATCTTATTATTGGATTACTGCTAGTTTCTCAGAAATAGCGTGTTATTGGCAATGAGACTTATTAAGCTTAAATCAGTATTTACTAAATAAACATTGATTTTCTCCAAAAGGGTCGACAAAATTCTCATGAAAATGCTTGAAGACAACGTAAAATACAGAATCACAAGAAAAACAAGCTATTATTTCATTGAATTACTGGTAGTTGCTCAGAAATAGCGTGTTATTGGCAATGAGACTTATTAAGCTTAAAACAGTATTTACTTAATAAACATTGATTTTCTCCAAAAGGGTCGATTAAGTTCACATGAAATGCTTTAAAACAACGTAAATTAAAGAATCAAAATGAAAACAAGCCATTGTTTCATTGAATTACTGGTAGTTGCTCAGAAATAGCGTGTTATTGGCAATGAGACTTATTAAGCTTAAAACAGTATTTACTAAATAAACATTGATTTTCTCCAAAAGGGTCGACAAAAATCACATGAAAATGCTTGAAAACAACGTAAAATACAGAATCACAAGGAAAACAAGCTATTATTTCATTGAATTACTGGTAGTTGCTCAGAAATAGCGTGTTATTGGCAATGAGACTTATTAAGCTTAAAACAGTATTTACTTAATAAACATTGATTTTCTCCAAAAGGGTCGATTAAATTCACATGAAAATGCTTGAAAACAACGTAAAGTACAGATACACAATGAAATCAAGCTGTTATTTCATTGAATTACTGGTAGTTGCTCAGAAATAGCGTGTTATTTCCAATGAGACGTATAAGGCCAGTAACAGAATTTATTAAAAAAACGTTCATTTTCTCCAAAAGGGTCGAAAAATGTCACCTGAAAATGCTTGAAAACAACATAAAGCACAGAATTACCATGAAAACAAGCTTATAGTTCATTAAATTACTGCCAAATTTTGAGAAACAGCGTGTTATTTCCAATGAGTTTTAACAGGCCAGTAACAGAGTTTCTTAAAAAAACATTGATTTTTCTCAATAAAAAGTCTACTAAATTCACGCAGCAATGCCTGAAATCAAGGTAAAGTACACAATAACGATGAAAACAAGCTATTATTTCATTGAATTACTGCTAGTTTCTTAAAAATAGCGTGTTATTGGCAATAAGACTTATTGAGCTAAAAAGTATTTACTAAATAGACATTGATTTTCTCCAAAAGGGTCGATTTAATTCACATAAAAATGCTTGAAAACAACGTAAAGTACAGAATCACAATGAAATCAAACAATTATTTCATTGAATTACCGGTAGTTGCTCCAAAAAAAGCGTGTTATTGCCAATGAAACTTATTAAGCCTGAAACAGTGTTTACTAAATAAACATTGATTTTGTCCAAAAGGGTCGATTAAATTCTAATGAAAATGCTTGAAAACGACGTGAATTAAAGAATCACAATGAAAACAAGGTATCATATTATTGGATTATTGCTAGCTTTTCAGAAATTGCGTGTTATTGGCAATGAACCTTATTAAGCTTAAAACAGTATTTACTAAATAAACATTGATTTTCTACAAAAAGGTCGATTAAGTTCACATGAAATGCTTGAAAACAACGTAAAGTACAGAATCACAATGAAAACAAGCTATCATATTATTGGATTACTGCTAGTTTTTCAGAAATAGCGTGTTATTGGCAATGAGACTTATTAACCTTAAAACAGTATTTACTAAATAAACATTGATTTTCACCAAAAAGGTCGATTAAATTCACAAGACAATGCTTGAAAACAACGTAAAGTACAGAATCACAATGAAAACAAGCTATCATATTATTGGATTACTGCTAGTTTTTCAGAAATAGCCTGTTATTGGGAATGAAACTTATTAAGCTTAAAACAGTATTTACTAAATAAACATTGATTTTCACCAAAAGGGTCGATAAAATTCACATGAAAATGCTTGAAAACAATGTAAAGTACAGAATCGCAATAGAAACAAGCTATCATATTATTGGATTACTGCTAGTTTTTCAGAAATAGCGTGATATTTGCAATGAGACTTCCTAGGCCAGTAATAGCATTTATTAAAAAAAATATTGATTTTCTCCCGAAGGGTCGATTAAATTCATGTAAAAATGCTTGAAAACAACGTAAAGTACAGAATCACAATGAAAACAAGCTATTATTTCATTGAATTACTGGTAGTTGCTCAGAAATAGCGTGTTATTGGCAATGAGACTTATTAACCTTAAAACAGTATTTACTAAATAAACATTGATTTTCTCCAAAAGGGTCGATTAAGTTCACATGAAATGCTTGAAAACAACGTAAAGTACGGAATCACAATGACAACAAGCTTATAGTTCATTGAATTATTGCCTAACTTTCAGAAATAGTGTGTGAGTTCCAATGAGACCTATCAGGCCAGTAACAGAATTTATTAAAAAAACGTTGATTTTCTCCAAAAGGGTCGAAAAATTTCAAATGAAAATGCTTGAAAACAACATAAAGTACAGAATCACAATGAAATCAAGCTATTATTTCATTGAATTACTGGTAGTTGCTCAGAAATAGCGTGTTATTGGCAACGAAACTTATTAAGCTTAAAACAGTGTTTACTAAATAAACATTGATTTTGTCCAAAAGGGTCGATAAAATTACATGAAAATGTTTGAGAACAACGTAAAGTACAGAATCACAATGAAATCAAGCTATTATTTCATTGAATTACTGGTAGTTGCTCAGAAATAGCGTGTTATTGGCAATGAAACCTATAAAGCTTAAAACAGTGTTTACTACAAAAAAATTGATTTTCTCCAAATGAGTCGATTAAATTCACATGAAAATGCTTGAAAACAACGTAAAGTACAGAATCACAATGAAAACAAGCTATTATTTCATTGATTTACTGGTAGTTGCTCAGAAATTGCGTGTTATTGGCAACGAAACTTATTAAGCTTAAAACAGTGTTTACTAAAGGAACATTGCTTTTCACCAAAAGGGTCGATTAAATTCACATGACAATGCTTGAAAACAACGTAAAGTACAGAATCACAATGAAAACAAGCTATTATTTCATTGAATTTCTGGTAGTTGCTCAGAAATTGCGTGTTATTGGCAATGAGACTTATAAAGCTTAAAACAGTGTTTACTAAATAAACATTGATTTTGTCCAAAAGGGTCGATAAAATTACATGAAAATGCTTGAAAACAACGTAATGTTCAGAATCACAATGAAATGAAGCTATTATTTCATTGAATTACTGGTAGTTGCTCAGAAATAGCGTGTTATTGGCAATGAAACCTATAAAGCTTAAAACAGTGTTTACTACATCAAAATTGATTTTCTCCAAAAGGGTCGATTAAATTCACATGAAAATGCTTGAAAAAAGCGTAAAGTATAGACTCACAATGAAATCAAGCTATTATTTCATTGAATTACTGGTAGGTGCTCAGAACTAGCGTGTTATTTGCAATGAGACTTATTAAGCTTAAAACAGTGTTTACTAAATAAACATTGATTTTCTCCAAAAGGGTCGATTAAATTCTTATGCAAATGCTTGAAAACGACGTAAAGTAAAGAATCACAATGAAAACAAGGGATCATATTATTGGATTATTGCTAGTTTTTCAGAAATTGCGTGTTATTGGCAATGAACCTTATTGAGCTTAAAACAGTATTTACTAAATAAACATTGGTTTTCTCCAAAAGGGTCAACAAAATTCACATGAAAATGCTTGAAAACAACGTAAAGTAGAGAGTCACAATGAAAACCAGCTATCATATTATTGGACTACTGCTAGATATTCAGAAGTAGCGTGTTATTGGCAATGAAACCTATAAAGCTCAAAACAGTGTTTACTTAAAAAAAATTGATTTTCTCCAAAAGGGTCGATTAAATTCACATGAAAATGCTTGAAAACAACGTAAAGTACAGAATCACAATGAAATCAAACAATTATTTCATTGAATTACCGGTAGTTGCTCCAAAAAAAGCGTGTTATTGGCAATGAAACTTATTAAGCCTGAAACAGTGTTTACTAAATAAACATTGATTTTGTCCAAAAGGGTCGATTAAATTCTAATGAAAATGCTTGGAAACGACGTGAATTAAAGAATCACAATGAAAACAAGGTATCATATTATTGGATTATTGCTAGCTTTTCAGAAATTGCGTGTTATTGGCAATGAACCTTATTAAGCTTAAAACAGTATTTACTAAATAAACATTGATTTTCTACAAAAAGGTCGATTAAGTTCACATGAAATGCTTGAAAACAACGTAAAGTACAGAATCACAATGAAAACAAGCTATCATATTATTGGATTACTGCTAGTTTTTCAGAAATAGCGTATTATTGGCAATGAGACTTATTAAGCTTAAAACAGTATTTACTAAATAAACATTGATTTTCACCAAAAAGGTCGATTAAATTCACAAGACAATGCTTGAAAACAACGTAAAGTACAGAATCACAATGAAAACAAGCTATCATATTATTGGATTACTGCTAGTTTTTCAGAAATAGCCTGTTATTGGCAATGAGACTTATTAAGCTTAAAACAGTATTTACTAAATAAACATTGATTTTCACCAAAAGGGTCGATAAAATTCACATGAAAATGCTTGAAAACAATGTAAAGTACAGAATCGCAATAGAAACAAGCTATCATATTATTGGATTACTGCTAGTTTTTCAGAAATAGCGTGATATTTGCAATGAGACTTACTAGGCCAGTAATAGCATTTATTAAAAAAAATATTGATTTTCTCCGAAAGGGTCGATTAAGTTCACATGAAATGCTTGAGAACAACGTAAAGTACAGAATCACAATGAAATCAAGCTATTATTTCATTGAATTACTGGTAGTTGCTCAGAAAGAGCGTGTTATTGGCAATGAAACCTATAAAGCTTGAAACAGTGTTTACTACATAAAAATTGATTTTCTCCAAAAGAGTCGATTAAATTCATATGAAAATGCTTGAAAACAACGTAAAGTACAGAATCCCAATGAAATCAAGCTATTATTTCATTGAATTACTGGTAGTTGCTCAGAAATAGCGTGTTATTGGCAATGAAACCTATAAAGCTTGAAACAGTGTTTACTACACAAAAATTGATTTTCTCCAAAAGAGTCGATTAAATTCATATGAAAATGCTTGAAAACAACGTAAAGTACAGAATCACAATGAAATCAAGCTATTATTTCATTGAATTACTGGTAGTTGCTCATAAAGAGCGTGTTATTGGCAATGAAACCTATAAAGCTTGAAACAGTGTTTACTACATAAAAATTGATTTTCTCCAAAAGAGTCGATTAAATTCATATGAAAATGCTTGAAAACAACGTAAAGTACAGAATCACAATGAAATCAAGCTATTCTTTCATTGAATTACTGGTAGTTGCTCAGAAATAGCGTGTTATTTGCAATGAACCTTATTGAGCTTAAAACAGTATTTACTAAATAAACATTGGTTTTCTCCAAAAGGGTCAACAAAATTCACATGAAAATGCTTGAAAACAACGTAAAGTAGAGAGTCACAATGAAAACCAGCTATCATATTATTGGACTACTGCTAGATATTCAGAAATAGCGTGTTATTGGCAATGAAACCTATAAAGCTCAAAACAGTGTTTACTTAAAAAAAATTGATTTTCTCCAAAAGGGTCGATTAAATTCACATGAAAATGCTTGAAAACAACGTAAAGTACAGAATCACAATGAAATCAAACAATTATTTCATTGAATTACCGGTAGTTGCTCCAAAAAAAGCGTGTTATTGGCAATGAAACTTATTAAGCCTGAAACAGTGTTTACTAAATAAACATTGATTTTGTCCAAAAGGGTCGATTAAATTCTAATGAAAATGCTTGGAAACGACGTGAATTAAAGAATCACAATGAAAACAAGGTATCATATTATTGGATTATTGCTAGCTTTTCAGAAATTGCGTGTTATTGGCAATGAACCTTATTAAGCTTAAAACAGTATTTACTAAATAAACATTGATTTTCTACAAAAAGGTCGATTAAGTTCACATGAAATGCTTGAAAACAACGTAAAGTACAGAATCACAATGAAAACAAGCTATCATATTATTGGATTACTGCTAGTTTTTCAGAAATAGCGTATTATTGGCAATGAGACTTATTAAGCTTAAAACAGTATTTACTAAATAAACATTGATTTTCACCAAAAAGGTCGATTAAATTCACAAGACAATGCTTGAAAACAACGTAAAGTACAGAATCACAATGAAAACAAGCTATCATATTATTGGATTACTGCTAGTTTTTCAGAAATAGCCTGTTATTGGCAATGAGACTTATTAAGCTTAAAACAGTATTTACTAAATAAACATTGATTTTCACCGAAAGGGTCGATAAAATTCACATGAAAATGCTTGAAAACAATGTAAAGTACAGAATCGCAATAGAAACAAGCTATCATATTATTGGATTACTGCTAGTTTTTCAGAAATAGCGTGATATTTGCAATGAGACTTACTAGGCCAGTAATAGCATTTATTAAAAAAAATATTGATTTTCTCCGAAAGGGTCGATTAAGTTCACATGAAATGCTTGAAAACAACGTAAAGTACAGAATCCCAATGAAATCAAGCTATTATTTCATTGAATTACTGGTAGTTGCTCAGAAATAGCGTGTTATTGGCAATGAAACCTATAAAGCTTGAAACAGTGTTTACTACATAAAAATTGATTTTCTCCAAAAGAGTCGATTAAATTCATATGAAAATGCTTGAAAACAACGTAAAGTACAGAATCACAATGAAATCAAGCTATTATTTCATTGAATTACTGGTAGTTGCTCATAAAGAGCGTGTTATTGGCAATGAAACCTATAAAGCTTGAAACAGTGTTTACTACATAAAAATTGATTTTCTCCAAAAGAGTCGATTAAATTCATATGAAAATGCTTGAAAACAACGTAAAGTACAGAATCACAATGAAATCAAGCTATTATTTCATTGAATTACTGGTAGTTGCTCAGAAATAGCGTGTTATTTGCAATGAGACTTATTAAGCTTAAAACAGTGTTTACTAAATAAACATTGATTTTCTCCAAAAGGGTCGTTTAAATTCTTATGAAAATGCTTGAAAACGACGTAAAGTAAAGAATCACAATGAAAACAAGGTATCATATTATTGGATTATTGCTAGTTTTTCAGAAAATGCGTGTTATTGGCAATGAACCTTATTAAGCTTAAAACAGAATTTACTAAATAAACATTGATTTTCTCCAAAAGGGTCGATTACATTCACATGAAAATGCTTGAAAAGAACGTAAAGTACAGAATAACAATGAAATCAAGCTATTATTTCATTGAATTACCGGTAGTTGCTCAAAAAAAGCGTGTTATTGGCAATGAAACTTATTAAGCCTTAAATAGTGTTTACTAAATAAACATTGATTTGCTACAAAAGGGTCGATTAAATTCGCATGAAATGCTTGAAAACAACGTAAAGTACAGAATTACAATGAAAACAAGCTATCTTATTATTGGATTACTGCTAGTTTCTCAGAAATAGCGTGTTATTGGCAATGAGACTTATTAAGCTTAAATCAGTATTTACTAAATAAACATTGATTTTCTCCAAAAGGGTCGACAAAATTCTCATGAAAATGCTTGAAGACAACGTAAAATACAGAATCACAAGAAAAACAAGCTATTATTTCATTGAATTACTGGTAGTTGCTCAGAAATAGCGTGTTATTGGCAATGAGACTTATTAAGCTTAAAACAGTATTTACTTAATAAACATTGATTTTCTCCAAAAGGGTCGATTAAGTTCACATGAAATGCTTTAAAACAACGTAAATTAAAGAATCAAAATGAAAACAAGCTATTTTTTCATTGAATTACTGGTAGTTGCTCAGAAATAGCGTGTTATTGGCAATGAGACTTATTAAGCTTAAAACAGTATTTACTAAATAAACATTGATTTTCTCCAAAAGGGTCGACAAAAATCACATGAAAATGCTTGAAAACAACGTAAAATACAGAATCACAAGGAAAACAAGCTATTATTTCATTGAATTACTGGTAGTTGCTCAGAAATAGCGTGTTATTGGCAATGAGACTTATTAAGCTTAAAACAGTATTTACTTAATAAACATTGATTTTCTCCAAAAGGGTCGATTAAATTCACATGAAAATGCTTGAAAACAACGTAAAGTACAGATACACAATGAAATCAAGCTGTTATTTCATTGAATTACTGGTAGTTGCTCAGAAATAGCGTGTTATTTCCAATGAGACGTATCAGGCCAGTAACAGAATTTATTAAAAAAACGTTGATTTTCTCCAAAAGGGTCGAAAAATGTCACATGAAAATGCTTCAAAACAACATAAAGCACAGAATTACCATGAAAACAAGCTTATAGTTCATTAAATTACTGCCAAATTTTGAGAAACAGCGTGTTATTTCCAATGAGTTTTAACAGGCCAGTAACAGAGTTTCTTAAAAAAACATTGATTTTTCTCAATAAAAAGTCTACTAAATTCACGCAGCAATGCCTGAAATCAAGGTAAAGTACACAATAACGATGAAAACAAGCTATTATTTCATTGAATTACTGCTAGTTTCTTAAAAATAGCGTGTTATTGGCAATGAGACTTATTGAGCTAAAAAGTATTTACTAAATAGACATTGATTTTCTCCAAAAGGGTCGATTTAATTCACATGAAAATGCTTGAAAACAACGTAAAGTACAGAATCACAATGAAATCAAACAATTATTTCATTGAATTACCGGTAGTTGCTCCAAAAAAAGCGTGTTATTGCAAATGAAACTTATTAAGCCTGAAACAGTGTTTACTAAATAAACATTGATTTTGTCCAAAAGGGTCGATTAAATTCTAATGAAAATGCTTGATAACCACGTCAATTAAAGAATCACAATGAGAACAAGGTATCATATTATTGGATTATTGCTAGCTTTTCAGAAATTGCGTGTTATTGGCAATGAACCTTATTAAGCTTAAAACAGTATTTACTAAATAAACATTGATTTTCTACAAAAAGGTCGATTAAGTTCACATGAAATGCTTGAAAACAGCGTAAAGTACAGAATCACAATGAAAACAAGCTATCATATTATTGGATTACTGCTAGTTTTTCAGAAATAGCGTGTTATTGGCAATGAGACTTATTAAGCTTAAAACAGTATTTACTAAATAAACATTGATTTTCACCAAAAAGGTCGATTAAATTCACAAGACAATGCTTGAAAACAACGTAAAGTACAGAATCACAATGAAAACAAGCTATCATATTATTGGATTACTGCTAGTTTTTCAGAAATAGCCTGTTATTGGCAATGAGACTTATTAAGCTTAAAACAGTATTTACTAAATAAACATTGATTTTCACCAAAAGGGTCGATAAAATTCACATGAAAATGCTTGAAAACAATGTAAAGTACAGAATCGCAATAGAAACAAGCTATCATATTATTGGATTACTGCTAGTTTTTCAGAAATAGCGTGATATTTGCAATGAGACTTACTAGGCCAGTAATAGCATTTATTAAAATAAATATTGATTTTCTCCCAAAGGGTCGATCAAATTCAAGTAAAAATGCTTGAAAACAACGTAAAGTACAGAATCACAATGAAAACAAGCTATTATTTCATTGAATTACTGGTAGTTGCTCAGAAATAGCGTGTTATTGGCAATAAGACTTATTAACCTTAAAACATTATTTACTAAATAAACATTGATTTTCTCCAAAAGGGTCGATTAAGTTCACATGAAATGCTTGAAAACAACGTAAAGTACGGAATCACAATGAGAACAAGCTTATAGTTCATTGAATTATTGCCTAATTTTCAGAAATAGTGTGTTATTTCCAATGAGACCTATCAGGCCAGTAACAGAATTTATTAAAAAAACGTTGATTTTCTCCAAAAGGGTCGAAAAATGTCACATGAAAATGCTTGAAAACATCATAAAGTACAGAATCACAATGAAATCAAGCTATTATTTCATTGAATTACTGGTAATTGCTCAGAAATAGCGTGTTATTGGCAACGAAACTTATTAAGCTTAAAACAGTGTTTACTAAATAAACATTGATTTTGTCCAAAAGGGTCGATAAAATTACATGAAAATGCTTGAGAACAACGTAAAGTACAGAATCACAATGAAATCAAACTATTATTTCATTGAATTACTGGTAGTTGCTCAGAAAGAGCGTGTTATTGGCAATGAAACCTTTAAAGCTTGAAACAGTATTTACTACATAAAAATTGATTTTCTCCAAAAGAGTCGATTAAATTCATATGAAAATGCTTGAAAACAACGTAAAGTACAGAATCCCAATGAAATCAAGCTATTATTTCATTGAATTACTGGTAGTTGCTCAGAAATAGCGTGTTATTTGCAATGAGACTTATTAAGCTTAAAACAGTGTTTACTAAATAAACATTGATTTTCTCCAAAAGGGTCGTTTAAATTCTTATGAAAATGCTTGAAAACGACGTAAAGTAAAGAATCACAATGAAAACAAGGTATCATATTATTGGATTATTGCTAGTTTTTCAGAAAATGCGTGTTATTGGCAATGAACCTTATTAAGCTTAAAACAGAATTTACTAAATAAACATTGATTTTCTCCAAAAGGGTCGATTACATTCACATGAAAATGCTTGAAAAGAACGTAAAGTACAGAATAACAATGAAATCAAGCTATTATTTCATTGAATTACCGGTAGTTGCTCAAAAAAAGCGTGTTATTGGCAATGAAACTTATTAAGCCTTAAATAGTGTTTACTAAATAAACATTGATTTTCTACAAAAGGGTCGATTAAATTCACATGAAATGCTTGAAAACAACGTAAAGTACAGAATTACAATGAAAACAAGCTATCTTATTATTGGATTACTGCTAGTTTCTCAGAAATAGCGTGTTATTGGCAATGAGACTTATTAAGCTTAAATCAGTATTTACTAAATAAACATTGATTTTCTCCAAAAGGGTCGACAAAATTCTCATGAAAATGCTTGAAGACAACGTAAAATACAGAATCACAAGAAAAACAAGCTATTATTTCATTGAATTACTGGTAGTTGCTCAGAAATAGCGTGTTATTGGCAATGAGACTTATTAAGCTTAAAACAGTATTTACTTAATAAACGTTGATTTTCTCCAAAAGGGTCGAAAAATGTCAAATGAAAATGCTTGAAAACAACATAAAGCACAGAATTACCATGAAAACAAGCTTATAGTTCATTAAATTACTGCCAAATTTTGAGAAACAGCGTGTTATTTCCAATGAGTTTTAACAGGCCAGTAACAGAGTTTCTTAAAAAAACATTGATTTTTCTCAATAAAAAGTCTACTAAATTCACGCAGCAATGCCTGAAATCAAGGTAAAGTACACAATAACGATGAAAACAAGCTATTATTTCATTGAATTACTGCTAGTTTCTAAAAAATAGCGTGTTATTGGCAATGAGACTCATTGAGCTAAAAAGTATTTACTAAATAGACATTGATTTTCTCCAAAAGGGTCGATTTAATTCACATGAAAATGCTTGAAAACAACGTAAAGTACAGAATCACAATGAAATGAAACAATTATTTCATTGAATTACCGGTAGTTGCTCCAAAAAAAGCGTGTTATTGGCGATGAAACTTATTAAGCCTGAAACAGTGTTTACTAAATAAACATTGAGTTTCTCCAAAAGGGTCGATTAAATTCACATGAAAATGCTTGAAAACAACGTAAATTAAAGAATCAAAATGAAAACAAGCTATTGTTTCATTGAATTACTGGTAGTTGCTCAGAAATAGCGTGTTATTTGCAATGAGACTTATTAAGCTTAAAACAGTGTTTACTAAATAAACATTGATTTTCTCCAAAGGGGTCGATAAAATTCACATGAAAATGCTTGAAAACAATGTAAAGTACAGAATCGCAATAGAAACAAGCTATCATATTATTGGATTACTGCTAGTTTTTCAGAAATAGCGTGATATTTGCAATGAGACTTAGTAGGCCAGTAACAGCGTTTATTAAAAATAACATTGATTTTCTTCCAGAGGGTCGATTAAATTCACATAAAAATGCTTGAAAACAACGTAAAATACAGAATCACAATGAAAACAAGCTATTATTTCATCGAATTACCGGTAGTTGCTCAAAAAAAGCGTGTTATTGGCAATGAAACTTATTAAGCCTTAAACAGTGTTTACTAAATAAACATTGATTATCTCCAAAAGGGTCGATTCAATTCTCATGAAATGCTTGAAAACAACGTAAAGTACAGAATCACAATGAAATCAAGCTATTATTTCATTGAATTACTGGTAGTTGCTCAGAAAAAGCATGTTCTTGGCAATGAAACTTATTAAGCCTTAAACAGTGTTTACTAAATAAACATTGATTTTCTCCAAAAGGGTCGATTAAATTCACATGAAAATGCTTGAAAACAAGGTAAAATACAGAATCACAATGAAAACAAGCTATTATTTCATTGAATTACTGGTAGTTGCTCAGAAATAGCGTGTTATTGGCAATGAGAATTATTAAGCTTAAAACAGTATTTACTAAATAAACATTGATTTTATCCAAAAAGGTCGATTAATTTCACATGAAATGCTTGAAAACAACGTAAAGTACAGAATCACAATGAAATAAAGCTATTATTTCATTGAATTGCTGGTAGTTGCTCAGAAAAAGCTTGTTATTGGGAATGAGACTTATTAAGCTTAAAACAGTAATTACTAAATAAACATTTATTTTCTCCAAAAGGGTCGATTAAATTCACATGAAAATGCTTGAAAACAACGTAAAGTACCGAATCACAATGAAAACAAGCTATTACTTCATTGAATTACTGGTAGTTGCTCAGAAATAGCGTGTTTTTGGCAATGAAACTTATTAAACTTAAAAAAGTGTTCACTAAATAAACATTGAGTTTCTCCAAAAGGGTCGATAAAATTCACATGAAAATGCTCGAAAACAACATAAAGTACAGAATTACCATGAAAACAAGTTTATAGTTCATTAAATTACTGCCAAATTTTGAGAAACAGCGTGTAATTTCCAATGAGATTTAACAGACCAGTAACAGAGTTTATTAAAAAAACATTGATTTTCTCAATAAAAAGTCTACTCAATTCACGCAGCAATGCCTGAAATCAAGGTAAAGTACACAATATCGATGAAAACAAGGTATTATTTCATTGAATTTCTGTTAGTTTCTCAGAAATAGCGTGTTATTGGCAATGAGACTTATTGAGCTTAAAAAAGTATTTACTAAATAGACATTGATTTTCTCCAAAAGGGTCGATTATATTCACATGAAAATGCTTGAAAACAACTTAAAATACAGAATCACAATGAAATCAAGCCATTATTTCATTGAATTACTGGTAGTTGCTCAGAAAAAGCGTGTTCTTGGCAATGAAACTTATTAAGCCTTAAACAGTGTTTACTAAATAAACATTGATTTTCTCCAAAAGGGTCGATTAAATTCACATGAAAATGCTTGAAAACAACGTAAAATACAGAACCACAATGAAAACCAGCTATCATATTATTGGATTACTGCTAGCTTTTCAGAAATAGCGTGTTATTGGGAATGAGACTTATTAAGCTTAAAACAGTATTTACAAAATAAACATTGATTGTCTCCAAAAGGGTCGATTAAATTCACATGAAAATGCTTGAAAACAACGTAAAGTACAGAATCACAATGAAAACAAGCTTATAGTTCATTAAATTACTGCCAAATTTTGAGAAATAGCGTGTTATTTCCAATGAGATTTAACAGACAAGTAACAGAGTTTATTAAAAAAAAATTGATTTTCTCAATAAAAAGTCTACTAAATTCACGCAGCAATGCCTGAAATCAAGGTAAAGTACACAATAACGATGAAAACAAGCTATTATTTCATTGAATTACTGTTAGTTTCTCAGAAATAGCGTGTTATTGGCAATGAGACTTATTAAGCTTAAAAAAGTATTTACTAAATAGACATTGATTTTCTCCAAAATGGTCGATTATAGTCACATGAAAATGCTTGAAAACAACGTAAAGTACAGAATCACAATGAAATCAAGCTATTATTTCATTGAATTACTGGTAGTTGCTCAAAAAAAGCGTGTTCTTGGCAATGAAACTTATTAAGCCTCAAACAGTGTTTACTAAATAAACATTGATTTTCTCCAAAAGGGTCGACTAAATTCACGCAGCAATGCCTGAAATCAAGGTAAAGTACACAATAACGATGAGAACAAGGTATTATTTCATTGAATTTCTGTTAGTTTCTCAGAAATAGCGTGTTATTTGCAATGAGACTTATTGAGCTTAAAAAAGTATTTACTAAATAGACATTGATTTTCTCCAAAAGGGTCGATTATATTCACATGAAAATGCTTGAAAACAACGTAAAGTACAGAATCACAATGAAATCAAGCCATTATTTCATTGAATTACTGGTAGTTGCTCAGAAAAAGCGTGTTCTTGGCAATGAAACTTATTAAGCCTTAAACAGTGTTTACTAAATAAACATTGATTTTCTCCAAAAGGGTCGATTAAATTCACATGAAAATGCTTGAAAACAACGTAAAATACAGAACCACAATGAAAACCAGCTATCATATTATTGGATTACTGCTAGATTTTCAGAAATAGCGTGTTATTGGGAATGAGACTTATTAAGCTTAAAACAGTATTTACAAAATAAACATTGATTGTCTCCAAAAGGGTCGATTAAATTCACATGAAAATGCTTGAAAACAACGTAAAGTACAGAATCACAATGAAAACAAGCTTATAGTTCATTAAATTACTGCCAAATTTTGAGAAATAGTGTGTTATTTCCAATGAGATTTCACAGACAAGTAACAGAGTTTATTAAAAAAACATTGATTTTCTCAATAAAAAGTCTACTAAATTCACGCAGCAATGCCTGAAATCAAGGTAAAGTACACAATAACGATGAAAACAAGCTATTATTTCATTGAATTACTGTTAGTTTCTCAGAAATAGCGTGTTATTGGCAATGAGACTTATTAAGCTTAAAAAAGTATTTACTAAATAGACATTGATTTTCTCCAAAAGGGTCGATTATAGTCACATGAAAATGCTTGAAAACAACGTAAAGTACAGAATCACAATGAAATCAAGCTATTATTTCATTGAATTACTGGTAGTTGCTCAAAAAAAGCGTGTTCTTGGCAATGAAACTTATTAAGCCTTAAACAGTGTTTACTAAATAAACATTGATTTTCTCCAAAAGGGTCGATTAAATTCACATGAAAATGCTTGAAAACAAGGTAAAATACAGAATCACAATGAAAACAAGCTATCATATTATTGGATTACTGCTAGATTTTCAGAAATAGCGTGTTATTGGGAAAGAGTCTTATTAAGTATAAAACAGTATTTACTAAATAAACATTGATTTTCTCCAAAAGGGTCGACTAAATTCACATGAAAATGCTTGAAAACAATGTAAAGTACAGAATCACAATGAAATCAAGCTATTATTTCATTGAATTACTGGTAGTTGCTCAGAAAAAGCGTGTTATTGGTAATGAAACTTATTAAGCCTTAAACAGTGTTTACTAAATAAGCATTGATTTTCTCCAAAAGGGTCGATTAAATTCACATGAAAATGCTTGAAAACAACGTAAAATACAGAATCACAAGGAAAACCATCTATCATATTATTGGATTACTGCTAGATTTTCAGAAATAGCGTGTTATTGGGAATGAGACTTATTAAGCTTAAAACAGTATTTACAAAATAAACATTGATTTTCTCCAAAAGGGTCGATTAAATTCACATGAAAATGCTTGAAAACAACGTAAAGTACAGAATCACAATGAAAACAAGCTATTATTTCATTGAATTACTGGTAGTTGCTCAGAAATAGCGTGTTATTAGCAATGAAACTTATTAAGCTTAAAACAGTGTTTACTAAATAAACATCGATTTTCTCCAAAAGGCTCGATAAAATTCACATGTAAATGCTTGAAAACAACGTAAAGTACAGAATCACAATGAAAACAAGCTATTATTTCATTGAATTACTGGTAGTTGCTCAGAAATAGCGTGTTATTTGCAATGAGACTGATCAGGCCAGCAACAGAATTTATTAAAAAAACGTTGAATTTCTCCAAAAGGGTCGAAAAATGTCACATGAAAATGCTTGAAAACAACATAAAGTACAGAATTACCATGAAAACAAGCTTATAGTTCATTAAATTACTGCCAAATTTTGAGAAACAGCGTGTTATTTCCAATGAGATTTAAAAGGCCAGTAAGAGAGGTTATTAAAAAAACATTGATTTTCTCAATAAAAAGTCTACTAAATTCACGCAGCAATGCCTGAAATCAAGGTAAAGTACACAATAACGATGAAAACAAGCTATTATTTCATTGAATTACTGTTAGTTTCTCAGAAATAGCGTGTTATTGGCAATGAGACTTATTGAGCTTAGAAAAGTATTTACTAAATAGACATTGATTTTCTCCAAAAGGGTCGATTACATTCACATGAAAATGCTTGAAAACAACGTAAAGTACAGAATCACAATGAAATCGAACTATTATGTCATTGAATTACTGGTAGTTGCTCAGAAAAAGCGTGTTATTGGCAATGAAACTTATTAAGCCTTGAATAGTGTTTACTAAATAAACATTGATTTTCTCCAACAGGGTCGATTACATTCACATGAAAATGCTTGAAAACAACGTAAAGTACAGAATCACAATGAAATCAAGCTATTATTTCATTGAATTACTGGTAGTTGCTCTGAAAAAGCGTGTTATTGGGAATGAGACTTATTAAGCTTAAAACAGTATTTACTAAATAAACATTGATTTTCTTCAAAAGGGTTGACTAAATTCACATGAAAATGCTTGAAAACAATGTAAAGTACAGAATCACAATGAAATCAAGCTATTATTTCATTGAATTACTGGTAGTTGCTCTGAAAAAGCGTGTTATTGGCAATGAAACTTATTAAGCCTTAAACAGTGTTTACTAAATAAACATTGATTTTCTCCAAAAGGGTCGATTAAATTCACATGAAAATGCTTGAAAACAACGTAAAATACAGAATCACAATGAAAACAAGCTATTATTTCATTGAATTTCTGGTAGTTGCTCAGAAATTGCGTGTTATTGGCAATGAGACTTATTAAGCTTAAAACAGTGTTTACTAAATAAACATTTTTTTTGTCCAAAAGGGTCGAGAAAATTACATGAAAATGCTTGAAAACAACGTAAAATACAGAATCAAAATGAAAACAAGCTATTATTTCATTGAATTACCGCTAGTTGCTCAGAAATAGCGTGTTATTAGCAATGAACCTTATTAAGCTTAAAACAGTGTTTACTAAATAAACATCGATTTTCTCCAAAAGGGTCGAAAAATTTCACATGAAAATGCTTCAAAACAACATAAAGTACAGAATTACCATGAAAACAAGCTTATAGTTCATTAAATTACTGCCAAATTTTGAGAAATAGCGTGTTATTTCCAATGAGATTTAACAGGCCAGTAACAGAGGTTATTAAAAAAACATTGATTTTCTCAATAAAAAGTCTACTAAATTCACGCAGCAATGCCTGAAATCAAGGTAAAGTACACAATAACGATGAAAACAAGCTATTATTTCATTGAATTACTGTTAGTTTCTCAGAAATAGCGTGTTATTGGCAATGAGACTTATTGAGCTTAGAAAAGTATTTACTCAATAGACATTGATTTTCTCCAAAAGGGTCGATTACATTCACATGAAAATGCTTGAAAACAACGTAAAGTACAGAATCACAATGAAATCAAACTATTATGTCATTGAATTACTGGTAGTTGCTCAGAAAAAGCGTGTTATTGGCAATGAAACTTATTAAGCCTTGAATAGTGTTTACTAAATAAACATTGATTTTCTCCAAAAGGGTCGATTACATTCACATGAAAATGCTTGAAAACAACGTAAAGTACAGAATCACAATGAAATCAAGCTATTATTTCATTGAATTACTGTTAGTTTCTCAGAAATAGCGTGTTATTGGCAATGAAACTTATTAAGCCTTAAACAGTGTTTACTAAATAAACATTGATTTTTTCCAAAAGGGTCGAATAAAATCACATGAAAATGCATGAAAACAAAGTAAAATACAGAATCACAATGAAAACAAGCTTATAGTTCATTAAATTAGTGCCAAATTTTGAGAAATAGCGTGTTATTTCCAATGAGATTTAACAGACAAGTAACAGAGTTTATTAAAAAAACATTGATTTTCTCAATAAAAAGTCTACTAAATTCACGCAGCAATGCCTGAAATCAAGGTAAAGTACACAATAACGATGAAAACAAGCTATTATTTCATTGAATTACTGTTAGTTTCTCAGAAATAGCGTGTTATTGGCAATGAGACTTATTAAGCTTAAAAAAGTATTTACTAAATAGACATTGATTTTCTCCAAAAGGGTCGATTATAGTCACATGAAAATGCTTGAAAACAACGTAAAGTACAGAATCACAATGAAATCAAGCTATTATTTCATTGAATTACTGGTAGTTGCTCAAAAAAAGCGTGTTCTTGGCAATGAAACTTATTAAGCCTTAAACAGTGTTTACTAAATAAACATTGATTTTCTCCAAAAGGGTCGACTAAATTCACGCAGCAATGCCTGAAATCAAGGTAAAGTACACAATAACGATGAAAACAAGGTATTATTTCATTGAATTTCTGTTAGTTTCTCAGAAATAGCGTGTTATTGGCAATGAGACTTATTGAGCTTAAAAAAGTATTTACTAAATAGACATTGATTTTCTCCAAAAGGGTCGATTATATTCACATGAAAATGCTTGAAAACAACGTAAAGTACAGAATCACAATGAAATCAAGCCATTATTTCATTGAATTATCGGTAGTTGCTCAGAAAAAGCGTGTTCTTGGCAATGAAACTTATTAAGCCTTAAACAGTGTTTACTAAATAAACATTGATTTTCTCCAAAAGGGTCGATTAAATTCACATGAAAATGCTTGAAAACAACGTAAAATACAGAACCACAATGAAAACCAGCTATCATATTATTGGATTACTGCTAGATTTTCAGAAATAGCGTGTTATTGGGAATGAGACTTATTAAGCTTAAAACAGTATTTACAAAATAAACATTGATTGTCTCCAAAAGGGTCGATTAAATTCACATGAAAATGCTTGAAAACAACGTAGAGTACAGAATCACAATGAAAACAAGCTTATAGTTCATTAAATTACTGCCAAATTTTGAGAAATAGCGTGTTATTTCCAATGAGATTTAACAGACAAGTAACAGAGTTTATTAAAAAAACATTGATTTTCTCAATAAAAAGTCTACTAAATTCACGCAGCAATGCCTGAAATCAAGGTAAAGTACACAATAACGATGAAAACAAGCTATTATTTCATTGAATTACTGTTAGTTTCTCAGAAATAGCGTGTTATTGGCAATGAGACTTATTAAGCTTAAAAAAGTATTTACTAAATAGACATTGATTTTCTCCAAAAGGGTCGATTATATTCACATGAAAATGCTTGAAAACAACGTAAAGTACAGAATCACAATGAAATCAAGCCATTATTTCATTGAATTACTGGTAGTTGCTCAGAAAAAGCGTGTTCTTGGCAATGAAACTTATTAAGCCTTAAACAGTGTTTACTAAATAAACATTGATTTTCTCCAAAAGGGTCGATTAAATTCACATGAAAATGCTTGAAAACAACGTAAAATACAGAACCACAATGAAAACCAGCTATCATATTATTGGATTACTGCTAGATTTTCAGAAATAGCGTGTTATTGGGAATGAGACTTATTAAGCTTAAAACAGTATTTACAAAATAAACATTGATTGTCTCCAAAAGGGTCGATTAAATTCACATGAAAATGCTTGAAAACAACGTAAAGTACAGAATCACAATGAAAGCAAGCTTATAGTTCATTAAATTACTGCCAAATTTTGAGAAATAGCGTGTTAATTCCAATGAGATTTAACAGACAAGTAACAGAGTTTATTAAAAAAACATTGATTTTCTCAATAAAAAGTCTACTAAATTCACGCAGCAATGCCTGAAATCAAGGTAAAGTACACAATAACGATGAAAACAAGCTATTATTTCATTGAATTACTGTTAGTTTCTCAGAAATAGGGTGTTATTGGCAATGAGACTTATTAAGCTTAAAAAAGTATTTACTAAATAGACATTGATTTTCTCCAAAAGGGTCGATTATAGTCACATGAAAATGCTTGAAAACAACGTAAAGTACAGAATCACAATGAAATCAAGCTATTATTTCATTAAATTACTGGTAGTTGCTCAAAAAAAGCGTGTTCTTGGCAATGAAACTTATTAAGCCTTAAAAAGTGTTTACTAAATAAACATTGATTTTCTCCAAAAGGGTCGACTAAATTCACGCAGCAATGCCTGAAATCAAGGTAAAGTACACAATAACGATGAAAACAAGGTATTATTTCATTGAATTTCTGTTAGTTTCTCAGAAATAGCGTGTTATTGGCAATGAGACTTATTGAGCTTAAAAAAGTATTTACTAAATAGACATTGATTTTCTCCAAAAGGGTCGATTATATTCACATGAAAATGCTTGAAAACAACGTAAAGTACAGACTCACAATGAAATCAAGCCATTATTTCATTGAATTACTGGTAGTTGCTCAGAAAAAGCGTGTTCTTGGCAATGAAACTTATTAAGCCTTAAACAGTGTTTACTAAATAAACATTGATTTTCTCCAAAAGGGTCGATAAAATTCACATGAAAATGCTTGAAAACAATGTAAAGTACAGAATCGCAATAGAAACAAGCTATCATATTATTTGATTACTGCTTGTTTTTCAGAAATAGCGTGATATTTGCAATGAGACTTACTAGGCCAGTAATAGCATTTATTAAAAAAAATATTGATTTTCTCCCAAAGGGTCGATTAAATTCACGTAAAAATGCTTGAAAACAACGTAAAGTACAAAATCACAATGAAAACAAGCTATTATTTCATTGAATTTCTGGTAGTTGCTCAGAAATTGCGTGTTATTGGCAATGAGACTTATTAAGCTTAAAACAGTGTTTGCTAAATAAACATTGTTTTTGTCCAAAAGGGTCGATTATATTCACATGAAAATGCTTGAAAACAACGTAAAGTACAGAATCACAATGAAATCGAGCCATTATTTCATTGAATTACTGGTAGTTGCTCAGAAAAAGCGTGTTCTTGGCAATGAAACTTATTAAGCCTTAAACAGTGTTTACTAAATAAACATTGATTTTCTCCAAAAGGGTCGATTAAATTCACATGAAAATGCTTGAAAACAACGTAAAATACAGAACCACAATGAAAACCAGCTATCATATTATTGGATTACTGCTAGATTTTCAGAAATAGCGTGTTATTGGGAATGAGACTTATTAAGCTTAAAACAGTATTTACAAAATAAACATTGATTGTCTCCAAAAGGGTCGATTAAATTCACATGAAAATGCTTGAAAACAACGTAAAGTACAGAATCACAATGAAATCAAGCTATTATTTCATTGAATTACTGGTAGTTGCTCAGAAAAAGCGTGTTATTGGTAATGAAACTTATTAAGCCTTAAACAGTGTTTACTAAATAAGCATTGATTTTCTCCAAAAGGGTCGATTAAATTCACATGAAAATGCTTGAAAACAACGTAAAGTACAGAATCACAATGAAATCAAACTATTATTTCATTGAATTACTGGTAGTTGCTCTGAAAAAGCGTGTTATTGGGAATGAGACTTATTAAGCTTAAAACAGTATTTACAAAATAAACATTGATTTTCTCCAAAAGGGTCGATTAAATTCACATGAAAATGCTTGAAAACAACATAAAGTACAGAATTACCATGAAAACAAGCTTATAGTTCATTAAATTACTGCCAAATTTTGAGAAACAGCGTGTTATTTCCAATGAGATTTAACAGGCCAGTAAGAGAGGTTATTAAAAAAACATTGATTTTCTCAATAAAAAGTCTACTAAATTCACGCAGCAATGCCTGAAATCAAGGTAAAGTACACAATAACGATGAAAACAAGCTATTATTTCATTGAATTACTGTTAGTTTCTCAGAAATAGCGTGTTATTGGCAATGAGACTTATTGAGCTTAGAAAAGTATTTACTAAATAGACATTGATTTTCTCCAAAAGGGTCGATTACATTCACATGAAAATGCTTGAAAACAACGTAAAGTACAGAATCACAATGAAATCAAACTATTATTTCATTGAATTACTGGTAGTTGCTCTGAAAAAGCGTGTTATTGGGAATGAGACTTATTAAGCTTAAAACAGTATTTACAAAATAAACATTGATTTTCTCCAAAAGGGTCGATTAAATTCACATGAAAATGCTTGAAAACAACGTAAAGTACAGAATCACAATGAAAACAAGCTATTATTTCATTGAATTACTGGTAGTTGCTCAGAAATAGCGTGTTATTAGCAATGAAACTTATTAAGCTTAAAACAGTGTTTACTAAATAAACATCGATTTTCTCCAAAAGGCTCGATAAAATTCACATGAAAATGCTTGAAAACAACGTAAAGTACAGAATCACAATGAAAACAAGCTATTATTTCATTGAATTACTGGTAGTTGCTCAGAAATAGCGTGTTATTTGCAATGAGACTGATCAGGCCAGCAACAGAATTTATTAAAAAAACGTTGAATTTCTCCAAAAGGGTCGAAAAATGTCACATGAAAATGCTTGAAAACAACATAAAGTACAGAATTACCATGAAAACAAGCTTATAGTTCATTAAATTACTGCCAAATTTTGAGAAACAGCGTGTTATTTCCAATGAGATTTAACAGGCCAGTAAGAGAGGTTATTAAAAAAACATTGATTTTCTCAATAAAAAGTCTACTAAATTCACGCAGCAATGCCTGAAATCAAGGTAAAGTACACAATAACGATGAAAACAAGCTATTATTTCATTGAATTACTGTTAGTTTCTCAGAAATAGCGTGTTATTGGCAATGAGACTTATTGAGCTTAGAAAAGTATTTACTAAATAGACATTGATTTTCTCCAAAAGGGTCGATTACATTCACATGAAAATGCTTGAAAACAACGTAAAGTACAGAATCACAATGAAATCAAACTATTATTTCATTGAATTACTGGTAGTTGCTCTGAAAAAGCGTGTTATTGGGAATGAGACTTATTAAGCTTAAAACAGTATTTACAAAATAAACATTGATTTTCTCCAAAAGGGTCGATTAAATTCACATGAAAATGCTTGAAAACAACGTAAAGTACAGAATCACAATGAAAACAAGCTATTATTTCATTGAATTACTGGTAGTTGCTCAGAAATAGCGTGTTATTAGCAATGAAACTTATTAAGCTTAAAACAGTGTTTACTAAATAAACATCGATTTTCTCCAAAAGGCTCGATAAAATTCACATGAAAATGCTTGAAAACAACGTAAAGTACAGAATCACAATGAAAACAAGCTATTATTTCATTGAATTACTGGTAGTTGCTCAGAAATAGCGTGTTATTTGCAATGAGACTGATCAGGCCAGCAACAGAATTTATTAAAAAAACGTTGAATTTCTCCAAAAGGGTCGAAAAATGTCACATGAAAATGCTTGAAAACAACATAAAGTACAGAATTACCATGAAAACAAGCTTATAGTTCATTAAATTACTGCCAAATTTTGAGAAACAGCGTGTTATTTCCAATGAGATTTAACAGGCCAGTAAGAGAGGTTATTAAAAAAACATTGATTTTCTCAATAAAAAGTCTACTAAATTCACGCAGCAATGCCTGAAATCAAGGTAAAGTACACAATAACGATGAAAACAAGCTATTATTTCATTGAATTACTGTTAGTTTCTCAGAAATAGCGTGTTATTGGCAATGAGACTTATTGAGCTTAGAAAAGTATTTACTAAATAGACATTGATTTTCTCCAAAAGGGTCGATTACATTCACATGAAAATGCTTGAAAACAACGTAAAGTACAGAATCACAATGAAATCAAACTATTATTTCATTGAATTACTGGTAGTTGCTCTGAAAAAGCGTGTTATTGGGAATGAGACTTATTAAGCTTAAAACAGTATTTACAAAATAAACATTGATTTTCTCCAAAAGGGTCGATTAAATTCACATGAAAATGCTTGAAAACAACGTAAAGTACAGAATCACAATGAAAACAAGCTATTATTTCATTGAATTACTGGTAGTTGCTCAGAAATAGCGTGTTATTAGCAATGAAACTTATTAAGCTTAAAACAGTGTTTACTAAATAAACATCGATTTTCTCCAAAAGGCTCGATAAAATTCACATGAAAATGCTTGAAAACAACGTAAAGTACAGAATCACAATGAAAACAAGCTATTATTTCATTGAATTACTGGTAGTTGCTCAGAAATAGCGTGTTATTTGCAATGAGACTGATCAGGCCAGCAACAGAATTTATTAAAAAAACGTTGAATTTCTCCAAAAGGGTCGAAAAATTTCACATGAAAATGCTTGAAAACAACATAAAGTACAGAATTACCATGAAAACAAGCTTATAGTTCATTAAATTACTGCCAAATTTTGAGAAACAGCGTGTTATTTCCAATGAGATTTAACAGGCCAGTAAGAGAGGTTATTAAAAAAACATTGATTTTCTCAATAAAAAGTCTACTAAATTCACGCAGCAATGCCTGAAATCAAGGTAAAGTACACAATAACGATGAAAACAAGCTATTATTTCATTGAATTACTGTTAGTTTCTCAGAAATAGCGTGTTATTGGCAATGAGACTTATTGAGCTTAGAAAAGTATTTACTAAATAGACATTGATTTTCTCCAAAAGGGTCGATTACATTCACATGAAAATGCTTGAAAACAACGTAAAGTACAGAATCACAATGAAATCAAACTATTATTTCATTGAATTACTGGTAGTTGCTCTGAAAAAGCGTGTTATTGGGAATGAGGCTTATTAAGCTTAAAACAGTATTTACTAAATAAACATTGATTTTCTTCAAAAGGGTTGACTAAATTCACATGAAAATGCTTGAAAACAATGTAAAGTACAGAATCACAATGAAATCAAGCTATTATTTCATTGAATTACTGGTAGTTGCTCTGAAAAATTGTGTTATTGGCAATGAAACTTATTAAGCCTTAAACAGTGTTTACTAAATAAACATTGATTTTCTCCAAAAGGGTCGATTAAATTCACATGAAAATGCTTGAAAACAACGTAAAATACAGAATCACAATGAAAACCAGCTATCATATTATTGGATTACTGCTAGATTTTCAGAAATAGCGTGTTATTAGCAATGAACCTTATTAAGCTTAAAACAGTGTTTACTAAATAAACATCGATTTTCTGCAAAAGGGTCGAAAAATTTCACATGAAAATGCTTGAAAACAACATAAAGTACAGAATTACCATGAATTACCAGTAAGAGAGGTTATTAAAAAAACATTGATTTTCTTAATAAAAAGTCTACTAAATTCACGCAGCAATGCCTGAAATCAAGGTAAAGTACACAATAACGATGAAAACAAGCTATTATTTCATTGAATTACTGTTAGTTTCTCAGATATAGCGTGTTATTGGCAATGAGACTTATTGAGCTTAGAAAAGTATTTACTCAATAGACATTGATTTTCTCCAAAAGGGTCGATTACATTCACATGAAAATGCTTGAAAACAACGTAAAGTACAGAATCACAATGAAATCAAACTATTATGTCATTGAATTACTGGTAGTTGCTCAGAAAAAGCGTGTTATTGGCAATGAAACTTATTAAGCCTTGAATAGTGTTTACTAAATAAACATTGATTTTCTCAGAAAAGGGTCGATTACATTCACATGAAAATGCTTGAAAACAACGTAAAGTACAGAATCACAATGAAATCAAACTATTATGTCATTGAATTACTGGTAGTTGCTCAGAAAAAGCGTGTTATTGGCAATGAAACTTATTAAGCCTTGAATAGTGTTTACTAAATAAACATTGATTTTCTCCAAAAGGGTCGATTACATTCACATGAAAATGCTTGAAAACAACGTAAAGTACAGAATCACAATGAAATCAAGCTATTATTTCATTGAATTACTGTTAGTTTCTCAGAAATAGCGTGTTATTGGCAATGAAACTTATTAAGCCTTAAACAGTGTTTACTAAATAAACATTGATTTTTTCCAAAAGGGTCGAATAAAATCACATGAAAATGCATGAAAACAAAGTAAAATACAGAACCACAATGAAAGCCAGCTATCATATTCTTGGATTACTGCTAGATTTTCAGAAATAGCGTGTTATTGGGAATGAGACTTATTAGGCTTAAAACAGTATTTACAAAATAAACATTGATTTTCTCCAAAAGGGTCGATTAAATTCACATGAAAATGCTTGAAAACAACGTAAAGTACCGAATAACAATGAAAACAAGCTATTATTTCATTGAATTACTGGTAGTTGCTCAGAAAAGGCGTGTTATTGGCAAGGAAACTTATTAAGCCTTAAACAGTATTTACTAAATAAACATTGATTTTCTCCAAAAGGGTCGATTAAATTCACATGAAAATGCTTGAAAACAACGTAAAGTACCAAATCACAATGAAAACAAGCTATTATTTCATAGAATTACTGGTAGTTGCTCAGAAATAGCGTGTTATTAGCAATAAAACTTATTAAGCTTAAAACAGTATTTACTAAATAAACATTGATTTTCTCCAAAAGGGTCGACGAAATTCACATGAAAATGCTTGAAAACAATGTAAAGTACAGAATCACAATGAAATCAAGCTATTATTTCATTGAATTACTGGTAGTTGCTCAGAAAAAGCGTGTTATTGGCAATGAAACTTATTAAGCCTTAAACAGTGTTTACTAAATAAACATTGATTTTCTCAAAAAGGGTCGATTAAATTCACATGAAAATGCTTGAAAACAACGTAAAATACAGAATCACAATGAAAACGAGCTATCATATTATTGGATTACTGCTAGATTTTCAGAAATAGCGTGTTATTGGGAATGAGACTTATTAAGCTTAAAACAGTATTTACTAAATAAACATTGATTTTCTCCAAAAGGGTCGATTACATTCACATGAAAATGCTTGAAAACAACGTAAAGTACAGAATCACAATGAAATCATGATATTATGTCATTGAATTACTGGTAGTTGCTCAGAAAAAGCGTGTTATTGGCAATGAAACTTATCAAGCTTAAAACAGTGTTTACTAAATAAAAATCGACTTTCTCCAAAAGGGTCGATTACATTCACATGAAAATGCTTGAAAACAACGTAAAGTACAGAATTACAATGAAATCAAGATATTATGTCATTGAATTACTGGTAGTTGCTCAGAAAAAGCGTGTTATTGGCAATGAAACTTATTAAGCCTTAAATAGTGTTTACTAAATAAACATTGATTTTCTCCAAAAGGGTCGATTACATTCACATGAAAATGCTTGAAAATAACGTAAAGTACAGAATCACAATGAGATCAAGCTATTATTTCATTGAATTACTGGTAGTTGCTCAGAAAAAGCGTGTTATTGGCAATGAAACTTATTAAGCCTTAAACAGTGTTTACTAAATAAACATTGATTTTTTCCAAAAGGGTCGAGCAAAATCACATGAAAATGCATGAAAACAAAGTAAAATACAGAATCACAATGAAAACCAGCTATCATATTATTGGATTACTGCTAGATTTTCAGAAATAGCGTGTTATTGGGAATGAGACAAATTAAGCTTAAAACAGTATTTACTAAATAAACATTGATTTTCTCCAAAAGGGTCGATTAAATTCACATGAAAATGCTTGAAAACAACGTAAAGTAGCGAATCACAATGAAAACAAGCTATTATTTCATTGAATTACTGGTAGTTGCTCAGAAAAAGCGTGTTATTGGCAATGAAACTTATTATGCCTTAAACAGAGTGTACTATATAAACATTGATTTTCTCCAAAAGGGTCGATTAAATTCACATGAAAATGCTTGAAAACAACGTAAAATACAGAATCACAATGAAAACCAGCTATCATATTATTGGATTACCGCTAGATTGTCAGAAATAGCGTGTTATTGGGAATGAGACTTATTAAGCTTAAAACAGTATTTACTAAATAAACATTGATTTTCTCCAAAAGGGTCGATTAAATTCACATGAAAATGCTTGAAAACAAGGTAAAGTACAAAATCACAATGAAAACAAGCTATTATTTCATTGAATTACTGGTAGTTGCTCAGAAATAGCGTGTTATTGGCAATGAAACTTATCAAGCTGAAAAAAGTGTTTACTAAATAAACATTGATTTTCTCCAAAAGGGTCGATTAAATTCACATGAAAATGCTTGAAACCAACGTAAAATACAGAATCACAATGAAAACCAGCTATCATATTATTGGATTACTGCTAGATTTTCAGAAATAGCGTGTTATTGGGAATGAGACTTATTAAGCTTAAAACAGTATTTACTAAATAAACATTGATTTTCTCCAAAAGGGTCGATTAAATTCACATGAAAATGCTTGAAAACAACGTAAAGTACCGAATCACAATGAAAACAAGCTATTATTTCATTGAATTACTGGTAGTTGCTCAGAAAAAGCGTGTTATTGGCAATGAAACTTATTAAGCCTTAAACAGAGTGTACTATATAAACATTGATTTTCTCCAAAAGGGTCGATTAAATTCACATGAAAATGCTTGAAAACAACGTAAAATACAGAATCACAATGAAAACCAGCTATCATATTATTGGATTACCGCTAGATTTTCAGAAATAGCGTGTTATTGGGAATGAGACTTATTAAGCTTAAAACAGTATTTACTAAATAAACATTGATTTTCTCCAAAAGGGTCGATTAAATTCACATGAAAATGCTTGAAAACAACGTAAAATACAGAATCACAATGAAAACCAGCTATCATATTATTGGATTACCGCTAGATTGTCAGAAATAGCGTGTTATTGGGAATGAGACTTATTAAGCTTAAAACAGTATTTACTAAATAAACATTGATTTTCTCCAAAAGAGTCGATTAAATTCACATGAAAATGCTTGAAAACAACGTAAAGTACAAAATCACAATGAAAACAAGCTATTATTTCATTGAATTACTGTTAGTTTCTCAGAAATAGCGTGTTATTGGCAATGAGACTTATTGAGCTTAAAAAGTATTTACTAAATAGACATTGATTTCCTCATAAAGGGTTGATTACATTCACATGAAAATGCTTGAAAACAACGTAAAGTACAGAATCACAATGAAATCAAGCTATGATTTCATTGAATTACTGGTAGTTGCTCAGAAAAAGCGTGTTCTTGGCAATGAAACTTATTAAGCTTAAAACAGTGTTTACTAAATAAACATTGATTTTCTCCAAAAGGGTCGATTAAATTCACATGAAAATGCTTGAAAACAACGTAAAGTACCGAATCACAATGAAAACAAGCTATTATTTCATTGAATTACTGGTAGTTGCTCAGAAAAAGCGTGTTATTGGCAATGAAACTTATTAAGCCTTAAACAGAGTGTACTATATAAACATTGATTTTCTCCAAAAGGGTCGATTAAATTCACATGAAAATGCTTGAAAACAACGTAAAATACAGAATCACAATGAAAACCAGCTATCATATTATTGGATTACCGCTAGATTGTCAGAAATAGCGTGTTATTGGGAATGAGACTTATTAAGCTTAAAAAAGTATTTACTAAATAAACATTGATTTTCTCCAAAAGGGTCGATTAAATTCACATGAAAATGCTTGAAAACAACGTAAAGTACAAAATCACAATGAAAACAAGCTATTATTTCATTGAATTACTGGTAGTTGCTCAGAAATAGCGTGTTATTAGCAATAAAACTTATTAAGCTTAAAACAGTGTTTACTAAATAAACATCGACTTTCTCCAAAATGGTCGATAAAATTCACATGAAGATGCTTGAAAACAACGTAAAGTACAGAATCACAATGAAAACAAGCTATCATATTATTGGATTACCGCTAGATTTTCAGAAATAGCGTGTTACTTGCAATGAGACTTATCAGGCCAGTAACAGAATTTATTAAAAAAAAGGTTGATTTTCTCGAAAAGGGTCGAAAAATGTCACATGAAAATGCTTGAAAACAACATAAAGTACAGAATTACCATGAAATCAAGCTATTATTTCATTGAATTACTGGTAGTTGCTCAGAAATAGCGTGTTATTGGTAATGAAACTTATAAAGCTGAAAAAAGTGTTTACTAAATAAACATTGATTTTCTCCAAAAGGGTCGATTAAATTCACATGAAAATGCAAGAAACCAACGTAAAATACAGAATCACAATGAAAACCAGCTATCATATTATTGGATTACTGCTAGATTTTCAGAAATAGCGTGTTATTGGGAATGAGACTTATTAAGCTTAAAACAGTATTTACTAAATAAACATTGATTTTCTCCAAAAGGGTCGATTAAATTCACATGAAAATGCTTGAAAACAACGTAAAATACAGAATCACAATGAAAACCAGCTATCATATTATTGGATTACCGCTAGATTGTCAGAAATAGCGTGTTATTGGGAATGAGACTTATTAAGCTTAAAACAGTATTTACTAAATAAACATTGATTTTCTCCAAAAGAGTCGATTAAATTCACATGAAAATGCTTGAAAACAACGTAAAGTACAAAATCACAATGAAAACAAGCTATTATTTCATTGAATTACTGTTAGTTTCTCAGAAATAGCGTGTTATTGGCAATGAGACTTATTGAGCTTAAAAAGTATTTACTAAATAGACATTGATTTCCTCATAAAGGGTTGATTACATTCACATGAAAATGCTTGAAAACAACGTAAAGTACAGAATCACAATGAAATCAAGCTATTATTTCATTGAATTACTGGTAGTTGCTCAGAAAAAGCGTGTTCTTGGCAATGAAACTTATTAAGCTTAAAACAGTGTTTACTAAATAAACATTGATTTTCTCCAAAAGGGTCGATTAAATTCACATGAAAATGCTTGAAAACAACGTAAAGTACCGAATCACAATGAAAACAAGCTATTATTTCATTGAATTACTGGTAGTTGCTCAGAAAAAGCGTGTTATTGGCAATGAAACTTATTAAGCCTTAAACAGAGTGTACTATATAAACATTGATTTTCTCCAAAAGGGTCGATTAAATTCACATGAAAATGCTTGAAAACAACGTAAAATACAGAATCACAATGAAAACCAGCTATCATATTATTGGATTACCGCTAGATTGTCAGAAATAGCGTGTTATTGGGAATGAGACTTATTAAGCTTAAAACAGTATTTACTAAATAAACATTGATTTTCTCCAAAAGAGTCGATTAAATTCACATGAAAATGCTTGAAAACAACGTAAAGTACAAAATCACAATGAAAACAAGCTATTATTTCATTGAATTACTGTTAGTTTCTCAGAAATAGCGTGTTATTGGCAATGAGACTTATTGAGCTTAAAAAGTATTTACTAAATAGACATTGATTTCCTCATAAAGGGTTGATTACATTCACATGAAAATGCTTGAAAACAACGTAAAGTACAGAATCACAATGAAATCAAGCTATTATTTCATTGAATTACTGGTAGTTGCTCAGAAAAAGCGTGTTCTTGGCAATGAAACTTATTAAGCTTAAAACAGTGTTTACTAAATAAACATTGATTTTCTCCAAAAGGGTCGATTAAATTCACATGAAAATGCTTGAAAACAACGTAAAGTACCGAATCACAATGAAAACAAGCTATTATTTCATTGAATTACTGGTAGTTGCTCAGAAAAAGCGTGTTATTGGCAATGAAACTTATTAAGCCTTAAACAGAGTGTACTATATAAACATTGATTTTCTCCAAAAGGGTCGATTAAATTCACATGAAAATGCTTGAAAACAACGTAAAATACAGAATCACAATGAAAACCAGCTATCATATTATTGGATTACCGCTAGATTGTCAGAAATAGCGTGTTATTGGGAATGAGACTTATTAAGCTTAAAAAAGTATTTACTAAATAAACATTGATTTTCTCCAAAAGGGTCGATTAAATTCACATGAAAATGCTTGAAACCAACGTAAAATACAGAATCACAATGAAAACCAGCTATCATATTATTGGATTACTGCTAGATTTTCAGAAATAGCGTGTTATTGGGAATGAGACTTATTAAGCTTAAAACAGTATTTACTAAATAAACATTGATTTTCTCCAAAAGGGTCGATTAAATTCACATGAAAATGCTTGAAAACAACGTAAAGTACAAAATCACAATGAAAACAAGCTATTATTTCATTGAATTACTGGTAGTTGCTCAGAAATAGCGTGTTATTAGCAATAAAACTTATTAAGCTTAAAACAGTGTTTACTAAATAAACATCGACTTTCTCCAAAATGGTCGATAAAATTCACATGAAGATGCTTGAAAACAACGTAAAGTACAGAATCACAATGAAAACAAGCTATCATATTATTGGATTACCGCTAGATTTTCAGAAATAGCGTGTTACTTGCAATGAGACTTATCAGGCCAGTAACAGAATTTATTAAAAAAAAGGTTGATTTTCTCGAAAAGGGTCGAAAAATGTCACATGAAAATGCTTGAAAACAACATAAAGTACAGAATTACCATGAAATCAAGCTATTATTTCATTGAATTACTGGTAGTTGCTCAGAAATAGCGTGTTATTGGTAATGAAACTTATAAAGCTGAAAAAAGTGTTTACTAAATAAACATTGATTTTCTCCAAAAGGGTCGATTAAATTCACATGAAAATGCTAGAAACCAACGTAAAATACAGAATCACAATGAAAACCAGCTATCATATTATTGGATTACTGCTAGATTTTCAGAAATAGCGTGTTATTGGGAATGAGACTTATTAAGCTTAAAACAGTATTTACTAAATAAACATTGATTTTCTCCAAAAGGGTCGATTAAATTCACATGAAAATGCTTGAAAACAACGTAAAGTACCGAATCACAATGAAAACAAGCTATTATTTCATTGAATTACTGGTAGTTGCTCAGAAAAAGCGTGTTATTGGCAATGAAACTTATTAAGCCTTAAACAGAGTGTACTATATAAACATTGATTTTCTCCAAAAGGGTCGATTAAATTCACATGAAAATGCTTGAAAACAACGTAAAATACAGAATCACAATGAAAACCAGCTATCATATTATTGGATTACCGCTAGATTTTCAGAAATAGCGTGTTATTGGGAATGAGACTTATTAAGCTTAAAACAGTATTTACTAAATAAACATTGATTTTCTCCAAAAGGGTCGATTAAATTCACATGAAAATGCTTGAAAACAACGTAAAATACAGAATCACAATGAAAACCAGCTATTATTTCATTGAATTAATGGTAGTTGCTCAGAAATAGCGTGTTATTAGCAATAAAACTTATTAAGCTTAAAACAGTGTTTACTAAATAAACATCGACTTTCTCCAAAAGGGTCGATTAAATTCACATGAAAATGCTTGAAAACAACGTAAAGTACCGAATCACAATGAAAACAAGCTATTATTTCATTGAATTACTGGTAGTTGCTCAGAAAAAGCGTGTTATTGGCAATGAGACTTATTGAGCTTAAAAAGTATTTACTAAATAGACATTGATTTCCTCATAAAGGGTTGATTACATTCACATGAAAATGCTTGAAAACAACGTAAAGTACAGAATCACAATGAAATCAAGCTATTATTTCATTGAATTACTGGTAGTTGCTCAGAAAAAGCGTGTTCTTGGCAATGAAACTTATTAAGCTTAAAACAGTGTTTACTAAATAAACATTGATTTTCTCCAAAAGGGTCGATTAAATTCACATGAAAATGCTTGAAAACAACGTAAAGTACCGAATCACAATGAAAACAAGCTATTATTTCATTGAATTACTGGTAGTTGCTCAGAAAAAGCGTGTTATTGGCAATGAAACTTATTAAGCCTTAAACAGAGTGTACTATATAAACATTGATTTTCTCCAAAAGGGTCGATTAAATTCACATGAAAATGCTTGAAAACAACGTAAAATACAGAATCACAATGAAAACCAGCTATCATATTATTGGATTACCGCTAGATTGTCAGAAATAGCGTGTTATTGGGAATGAGACTCATTAAGCTTAAAAAAGTATTTACTAAATAAACATTGATTTTCTCCAAAAGGGTCGATTAAATTCACATGAAAATGCTTAAAAACAACGTAAAGTACAAAATCACAATGAAAACAAGCTATTATTTCATTGAATTACTGGTAGTTGCTCAGAAATAGCGTGTTATTAGCAATAAAACTTATTAAGCTTAAAACAGTGTTTACTATTTAAACATCGACTTTCTCCAAAAGGGTCGATAAAATTCACATGAAGATGCTTGAAAACAACGTAAAGTACAGAATCACAATGAAAACAAGCTATTGTTTCATTGAATTACTGGTAGTTGCTCAGAAATAGCGTGTTATTGGCAATGAAACTTATAAAGCTGAAAAAAGTGTTTACTAAATAAACATTGATTTTCTCCAAAAGGGTCGATTAAATTCACATGAAAATGCTTGAAACCAACGTAAAATACAGAATCACAATGAAAACCAGCTATCATATCATTGGATTACTGCTAGATTTTCAGAAATAGCGTGTTATTGGGAATGAGACTTATTAAGCTTAAAACAGTGTTAACTAAATAAACATTTATTTTCTCCAAAAGGGTCGATTAAATTCACATGAAAATGCTTGAAACCAACGTAAAATACAGAATCACAATGAAAACCAGCTATCATATTATTGGATTACTGCTAGATTTTCAGAAATAGCGTGTTATTGGGAATGAGACTTATTAAGCTTAAAACAGTATTTACTAAATAAACATTGATTTTCTCCAAAAGGGTCGATTAAATTCACATGAAAATGCTTGAAAACAACGTAAAGTACAAAATCACAATGAAAACAAGCTATTATTTCATTGAATTACTGGTAGTTGCTCAGAAATAGCGTGTTATTACCAATAAAACTTATTAAGCTTAAAACAGTGTTTACTAAATAAACATCGACTTTCTCCAAAAGGGTCGATAAAATTCACATGAAGATGCTTGAAAACAACGTAAAGTACAGAATCACAATGAAAACAAGCTATTGTTTCATTGAATTACTGGTAGTTTCTCAGAAATAGCGTGTTACTTGCAATGAGACTTATCAGGCCAGTAACAGAATTTATTAAAAAAAAGGTTTATTTTCTCCAAAAGGGTCGAAAAATGTCACATGAAAATGCTTGAAAACAACATAAAGTACAGAATTACCATGAAATCAAGCTATTATTTCATTGAATTACTGGTAGTTGCTCAAAAATAGCGTGTTATTGGCAATGAAACTTATAAAGCTGAAAAAAGTGTTTACTAAATAGACATTGATTTTCTCCAAAAGGGTCGATAAAATTCACATGAAAATGCTTGAACACAACATAAAGTACAGAATTACCATGAAAATAATCTTATAGTTCATTAAATTACTGCCAAATTTTGAGAAACAGCGTGTTATTTCCAGTTAGATTTAACAGGCCAGTAACAGAGTTTATTAAAAAAACATTGATTTTCTCAATAAAAGGTCTACTAAATTCACGCAGCAATGCCTGAAATCAAGGTAAAGTACACAATAACGATGAAAACAAGCTATTATTTCATTGAATTACTGTTAGTTTCTCAGAAATAGCGTGTTATTGGCAATGAGACTTATTGAGCTTAAAAAGTATTTACTAAATAGACATTGATTTCCTCATAAAGGGTTGATTACATTCACATGAAAATGCTTGAAAACAACGTAAAGTACAGAATCACAATGAAATCAAACTATTATTTCATTGAATTACTGGTAGTTGCTCAGAAAAAGCGTGTTCTTGGCAATGAAACTTATTAAGCTTAAAACAGTGTTTACTAAATAAACATTGATTTTCTCCAAAAGGGTCGATTAAATTCACATGAAAATGCTTGAAAACAACGTAAAGTACCGAATCACAATGAAAACAAGCTATTATTTCATTGAATTACTGGTAGTTGCTCAGAAAAAGAGTGTTATTGGCAATGAAACTTATTAAGCCTTAAACAGAGTGTACTATATAAACATTGATTTTCTCCAAAAGGGTCGATTAAATTCACATGAAAATGCTTGAAAACAACGTAAAATACAGAATCACAATGAAAACCAGCTATCATATTATTAGATTACCGCTAGATTGTCAGAAATAGCGTGTTATTGGGAATGAGACTTTTTAAGCTTAAAACAGTATTTACTAAATAAACATTGATTTTCTCCAAAAGGGTCGATTAAATTCACATGAAAATGCTTGAAAACAACGTAAAGTACAAAATCACAATGAAAACAAGCTATTATTTCATTGAATTACTGGTAGTTGCTCAGAAATAGCGTGTTATTAGCAATAAAACTTATTAAGCTTAAAACAGTGTTTACTAAATAAACATCGACTTTCTCCAAAATGGTCGATAAAATTCACATGAAGATGCTTGAAAACAACGTAAAGTACAGAATCACAATGAAAACAAGCTATTGTTTCATTGAATTACTGGTAGTTTCTCAGAAATAGCGTGTTACTTGCAATGAGACTTATCAGGCCAGTAACAGAATTTATTAAAAAAAAGGTTGATTTTCTCGAAAAGGGTCGAAAAATGTCACATGAAAATGCTTGAAAACAACATAAAGTACAGAATTACCATGAAATCAAGCTATTATTTCATTGAATTACTGGTAGTTGCTCAAAAATAGCGTGTTATTGGCAATGAAACTTATAAAGCTGAAAAAAGTGTTTACTAAATAGACATTGATTTTCTCCAAAAGGGTCGATAAAATTCACATGAAAATGCTTGAACACAACATAAAGTACAGAATTACCATGAAAATAATCTTATAGTTCATTAAATTACTGCCAAATTTTGAGAAACAGCGTGTTATTTCCAGTTAGATTTAACAGGCCAGTAACAGAGTTTATTAAAAAAACATTGATTTTCTCAATAAAAGGTCTACTAAATTCACGCAGCAATGCCTGAAATCAAGGTAAAGTACACAATAACGATGAAAACAAGCTATTATTTCATTGAATTACTGTTAGTTTCTCAGAAATAGCGTGTTATTGGCAATGAGACTTATTGAGCTTAAAAAGTATTTACTAAATAGACATTGATTTCCTCATAAAGGGTTGATTACATTCACATGAAAATGCTTGAAAACAACGTAAAGTACAGAATCACAATGAAATCAAACTATTATTTCATTGAATTACTGGTAGTTGCTCAGAAATAGCGTGTTATTGGTAATGAAACTTATAAAGCTGAAAAAAGTGTTTACTAAATAAACATTGATTTTCTCCAAAAGGGTCGATTAAATTCACATGAAAATGCTAGAAACCAACGTAAAATACAGAATCACAATGAAAACCAGCTATCATATTATTGGATTACTGCTAGATTTTCAGAAATAGCGTGTTATTGGGAATGAGACTTATTAAGCTTAAAACAGTATTTACTAAATAAACATTGATTTTCTCCAAAAGGGTCGATTAAATTCACATGAAAATGCTTGAAAACAACGTAAAGTACCGAATCACAATGAAAACAAGCTATTATTTCATTGAATTGCTGGTAGTTGCTCAGAAAAAGCGTGTTATTGGCAATGAAACTTATTAAGCCTTAAACAGAGTGTACTATATAAACATTGATTTTCTCCAAAAGGGTCGATTAAATTCACATGAAAATGCTTGAAAACAACGTAAAATACAGAATCACAATGAAAACCAGCTATCATATTATTGGATTACCGCTAGATTTTCAGAAATAGCGTGTTATTGGGAATGAGACTTATTAAGCTTAAAACAGTATTTACTAAATAAACATTGATTTTCTCCAAAAGGGTCGATTAAATTCACATGAAAATGCTTGAAAACAACGTAAAATACAGAATCACAATGAAAACCAGCTATTATTTCATTGAATTAATGGTAGTTGCTCAGAAATAGCGTGTTATTAGCAATAAAACTTATTAAGCTTAAAACAGTGTTTACTAAATAAACATCGACTTTCTCCAAAAGGGTCGATTAAATTCACATGAAAATGCTTGAAAACAACGTAAAGTACCGAATCACAATGAAAACAAGCTATTATTTCATTGAATTACTGGTAGTTGCTCAGAAAAAGCGTGTTATTGGCAATGAGACTTATTGAGCTTAAAAAGTATTTACTAAATAGACATTGATTTCCTCATAAAGGGTTGATTACATTCACATGAAAATGCTTGAAAACAACGTAAAGTACAGAATCACAATGAAATCAAGCTATTATTTCATTGAATTACTGGTAGTTGCTCAGAAAAAGCGTGTTCTTGGCAATGAAACTTATTAAGCTTAAAACAGTGTTTACTAAATAAACATTGATTTTCTCCAAAAGGGTCGATTAAATTCACATGAAAATGCTTGAAAACAACGTAAAGTACCGAATCACAATGAAAACAAGCTATTATTTCATTGAATTACTGGTAGTTGCTCAGAAAAAGCGTGTTATTGGCAATGAAACTTATTAAGCCTTAAACAGAGTGTACTATATAAACATTGATTTTCTCCAAAAGGGTCGATTAAATTCACATGAAAATGCTTGAAAACAACGTAAAATACAGAATCACAATGAAAACCAGCTATCATATTATTGGATTACCGCTAGATTGTCAGAAATAGCGTGTTATTGGGAATGAGACTCATTAAGCTTAAAAAAGTATTTACTAAATAAACATTGATTTTCTCCAAAAGGGTCGATTAAATTCACATGAAAATGCTTAAAAACAACGTAAAGTACAAAATCACAATGAAAACAAGCTATTATTTCATTGAATTACTGGTAGTTGCTCAGAAATAGCGTGTTATTAGCAATAAAACTTATTAAGCTTAAAACAGTGTTTACTATTTAAACATCGACTTTCTCCAAAAGGGTCGATAAAATTCACATGAAGATGCTTGAAAACAACGTAAAGTACAGAATCACAATGAAAACAAGCTATTGTTTCATTGAATTACTGGTAGTTGCTCAGAAATAGCGTGTTATTGGCAATGAAACTTATAAAGCTGAAAAAAGTGTTTACTAAATAAACATTGATTTTCTCCAAAAGGGTCGATTAAATTCACATGAAAATGCTTGAAACCAACGTAAAATACAGAATCACAATGAAAACCAGCTATCATATCATTGGATTACTGCTAGATTTTCAGAAATAGCGTGTTATTGGGAATGAGACTTATTAAGCTTAAAACAGTGTTAACTAAATAAACATTTATTTTCTCCAAAAGGGTCGATTAAATTCACATGAAAATGCTTGAAACCAACGTAAAATACAGAATCACAATGAAAACCAGCTATCATATTATTGGATTACTGCTAGATTTTCAGAAATAGCGTGTTATTGGGAATGAGACTTATTAAGCTTAAAACAGTATTTACTAAATAAACATTGATTTTCTCCAAAAGGGTCGATTAAATTCACATGAAAATGCTAGAAACCAACGTAAAATACAGAATCACAATGAAAACCAGCTATCATATTATTGGATTACTGCTAGATTTTCAGAAATAGCGTGTTATTGGGAATGAGACTTATTAAGCTTAAAACAGTATTTACTAAATAAACATTGATTTTCTCCAAAAGGGTCGATTAAATTCACATGAAAATGCTTGAAAACAACGTAAAGTACCGAATCACAATGAAAACAAGCTATTATTTCATTGAATTACTGGTAGTTGCTCAGAAAAAGCGTGTTATTGGCAATGAAACTTATTAAGCCTTAAACAGAGTGTACTATATAAACATTGATTTTCTCCAAAAGGGTCGATTAAATTCACATGAAAATGCTTGAAAACAACGTAAAATACAGAATCACAATGAAAACCAGCTATCATATTATTGGATTACCGCTAGATTTTCAGAAATAGCGTGTTATTGGGAATGAGACTTATTAAGCTTAAAACAGTATTTACTAAATAAACATTGATTTTCTCCAAAAGGGTCGATTAAATTCACATGAAAATGCTTGAAAACAACGTAAAATACAGAATCACAATGAAAACCAGCTATTATTTCATTGAATTAATGGTAGTTGCTCAGAAATAGCGTGTTATTAGCAATAAAACTTATTAAGCTTAAAACAGTGTTTACTAAATAAACATCGACTTTCTCCAAAAGGGTCGATTAAATTCACATGAAAATGCTTGAAAACAACGTAAAGTACCGAATCACAATGAAAACAAGCTATTATTTCATTGAATTACTGGTAGTTGCTCAGAAAAAGCGTGTTATTGGCAATGAGACTTATTGAGCTTAAAAAGTATTTACTAAATAGACATTGATTTCCTCATAAAGGGTTGATTACATTCACATGAAAATGCTTGAAAACAACGTAAAGTACAGAATCACAATGAAATCAAGCTATTATTTCATTGAATTACTGGTAGTTGCTCAGAAAAAGCGTGTTCTTGGCAATGAAACTTATTAAGCTTAAAACAGTGTTTACTAAATAAACATTGATTTTCTCCAAAAGGGTCGATTAAATTCACATGAAAATGCTTGAAAACAACGTAAAGTACCGAATCACAATGAAAACAAGCTATTATTTCATTGAATTACTGGTAGTTGCTCAGAAAAAGCGTGTTATTGGCAATGAAACTTATTAAGCCTTAAACAGAGTGTACTATATAAACATTGATTTTCTCCAAAAGGGTCGATTAAATTCACATGAAAATGCTTGAAAACAACGTAAAATACAGAATCACAATGAAAACCAGCTATCATATTATTGGATTACCGCTAGATTGTCAGAAATAGCGTGTTATTGGGAATGAGACTCATTAAGCTTAAAAAAGTATTTACTAAATAAACATTGATTTTCTCCAAAAGGGTCGATTAAATTCACATGAAAATGCTTAAAAACAACGTAAAGTACAAAATCACAATGAAAACAAGCTATTATTTCATTGAATTACTGGTAGTTGCTCAGAAATAGCGTGTTATTAGCAATAAAACTTATTAAGCTTAAAACAGTGTTTACTATTTAAACATCGACTTTCTCCAAAAGGGTCGATAAAATTCACATGAAGATGCTTGAAAACAACGTAAAGTACAGAATCACAATGAAAACAAGCTATTGTTTCATTGAATTACTGGTAGTTGCTCAGAAATAGCGTCTTATTGGCAATGAAACTTATAAAGCTGAAAAAAGTGTTTACTAAATAAACATTGATTTTCTCCAAAAGGGTCGATTAAATTCACATGAAAATGCTTGAAACCAACGTAAAATACAGAATCACAATGAAAACCAGCTATCATATCATTGGATTACTGCTAGATTTTCAGAAATAGCGTGTTATTGGGAATGAGACTTATTAAGCTTAAAACAGTGTTAACTAAATAAACATTTATTTTCTCCAAAAGGGTCGATTAAATTCACATGAAAATGCTTGAAACCAACGTAAAATACAGAATCACAATGAAAACCAGCTATCATATTATTGGATTACTGCTAGATTTTCAGAAATAGCGTGTTATTGGGAATGAGACTTATTAAGCTTAAAACAGTATTTACTAAATAAACATTGATTTTCTCCAAAAGGGTCGATTAAATTCACATGAAAATGCTTGAAAACAACGTAAAGTACAAAATCACAATGAAAACAAGCTATTATTTCATTGAATTACTGGTAGTTGCTCAGAAATAGCGTGTTATTACCAATAAAACTTATTAAGCTTAAAACAGTGTTTACTAAATAAACATCGACTTTCTCCAAAAGGGTCGATAAAATTCACATGAAGATGCTTGAAAACAACGTAAAGTACAGAATCACAATGAAAACAAGCTATTGTTTCATTGAATTACTGGTAGTTTCTCAGAAATAGCGTGTTACTTGCAATGAGACTTATCAGGCCAGTAACAGAATTTATTAAAAAAAAGGTTTATTTTCTCCAAAAGGGTCGAAAAATGTCACATGAAAATGCTTGAAAACAACATAAAGTACAGAATTACCATGAAATCAAGCTATTATTTCATTGAATTACTGGTAGTTGCTCAAAAATAGCGTGTTATTGGCAATGAAACTTATAAAGCTGAAAAAAGTGTTTACTAAATAGACATTGATTTTCTCCAAAAGGGTCGATAAAATTCACATGAAAATGCTTGAACACAACATAAAGTACAGAATTACCATGAAAATAATCTTATAGTTCATTAAATTACTGCCAAATTTTGAGAAACAGCGTGTTATTTCCAGTTAGATTTAACAGGCCAGTAACAGAGTTTATTAAAAAAACATTGATTTTCTCAATAAAAGGTCTACTAAATTCACGCAGCAATGCCTGAAATCAAGGTAAAGTACACAATAACGATGAAAACAAGCTATTATTTCATTGAATTACTGTTAGTTTCTCAGAAATAGCGTGTTATTGGCAATGAGACTTATTGAGCTTAAAAAGTATTTACTAAATAGACATTGATTTCCTCATAAAGGGTTGATTACATTCACATGAAAATGCTTGAAAACAACGTAAAGTACAGAATCACAATGAAATCAAACTATTATTTCATTGAATTACTGGTAGTTGCTCAGAAAAAGCGTGTTCTTGGCAATGAAACTTATTAAGCTTAAAACAGTGTTTACTAAATAAACATTGATTTTCTCCAAAAGGGTCGATTAAATTCACATGAAAATGCTTGAAAACAACGTAAAGTACCGAATCACAATGAAAACAAGCTATTATTTCATTGAATTACTGGTAGTTGCTCAGAAAAAGAGTGTTATTGGCAATGAAACTTATTAAGCCTTAAACAGAGTGTACTATATAAACATTGATTTTCTCCAAAAGGGTCGATTAAATTCACATGAAAATGCTTGAAAACAACGTAAAATACAGAATCACAATGAAAACCAGCTATCATATTATTAGATTACCGCTAGATTGTCAGAAATAGCGTGTTATTGGGAATGAGACTTTTTAAGATTAAAACAGTATTTACTAAATAAACATTGATTTTCTCCAAAAGGGTCGATTAAATTCACATGAAAATGCTTGAAAACAACGTAAAGTACAAAATCACAATGAAAACAAGCTATTATTTCATTGAATTACTGGTAGTTGCTCAGAAATAGCGTGTTATTAGCAATAAAACTTATTAAGCTTAAAACAGTGTTTACTAAATAAACATCGACTTTCTCCAAAATGGTCGATAAAATTCACATGAAGATGCTTGAAAACAACGTAAAGTACAGAATCACAATGAAAACAAGCTATTGTTTCATTGAATTACTGGTAGTTTCTCAGAAATAGCGTGTTACTTGCAATGAGACTTATCAGGCCAGTAACAGAATTTATTAAAAAAAAGGTTGATTTTCTCGAAAAGGGTCGAAAAATGTCACATGAAAATGCTTGAAAACAACATAAAGTACAGAATTACCATGAAATCAAGCTATTATTTCATTGAATTACTGGTAGTTGCTCAAAAATAGCGTGTTATTGGCAATGAAACTTATAAAGCTGAAAAAAGTGTTTACTAAATAGACATTGATTTTCTCCAAAAGGGTCGATAAAATTCACATGAAAATGCTTGAACACAACATAAAGTACAGAATTACCATGAAAATAATCTTATAGTTCATTAAATTACTGCCAAATTTTGAGAAACAGCGTGTTATTTCCAGTTAGATTTAACAGGCCAGTAACAGAGTTTATTAAAAAAACATTGATTTTCTCAATAAAAGGTCTACTAAATTCACGCAGCAATGCCTGAAATCAAGGTAAAGTACACAATAACGATGAAAACAAGCTATTATTTCATTGAATTACTGTTAGTTTCTCAGAAATAGCGTGTTATTGGCAATGAGACTTATTGAGCTTAAAAAGTATTTACTAAATAGACATTGATTTCCTCATAAAGGGTTGATTACATTCACATGAAAATGCTTGAAAACAACGTAAAGTACAGAATCACAATGAAATCAAACTATTATTTCATTGAATTATTGGTAGTTGCTCAGAAAAAGCGTGTTCTTGGCAATGAAACTTATTAAGCTTAAAACAGTGTTTACTAAATAAACATTGATTTTCTCCAAAAGGGTCGATTAAATTCACATGAAAATGCTTGAAAACAACGTAAAGTACCGAATCACAATGAAAACAAGCTATTATTTCATTGAATTACTGGTAGTTGCTCAGAAAAAGCGTGTTATTGGCAATGAAACTTATTAAGCCTTAAACAGAGTGTACTATATAAACATTGATTTTCTCCAAAAGGGTCGATTAAATTCACATGAAAATGCTTGAAAACAACGTAAAATACAGAATCACAATGAAAACCAGCTATCATATTATTAGATTACCGCTAGATTGTCAGAAATAGCGTGTTATTGGGAATGAGACTTTTTAAGCTTAAAACAGTATTTACTAAATAAACATTGATTTTCTCCAAAAGGGTCGATTAAATTCACATGAAAATGCTTGAAAACAACGTAAAGTACAAAATCACAATGAAAACAAGCTATTATTTCATTGAATTACTGGTAGTTGCTCAGAAATAGCGTGTTATTAGCAATAAAACTTATTAAGCTTAAAACAGTGTTTACTAAATAAACATCGACTTTCTCCAAAATGGTCGATAAAATTCACATGAAGATGCTTGAAAACAACGTAAAGTACAGAATCACAATGAAAAGAAGCTATTGTTTCATTGAATTACTGGTAGTTTCTCAGAAATAGCGTGTTACTTGCAATGAGACTTATCAGGCCAGTAACAGAATTTATTAAAAAAAGGTTGATTTTCTCGAAAAGGGTCGAAAAATGTCACATGAAAATGCTTGAAAACAACATAAAGTACAGAATTACCATGAAATCAAGCTATTATTTCATTGAATTACTGGTAGTTGCTCAGAAATAGCGTGTTATTGGTAATGAAACTTATAAAGCTGAAAAAAGTGTTTACTAAATAAACATTGATTTTCTCCAAAAGGGTCGATTAAATTCACATGAAAATGCTAGAAACCAACGTAAAATACAGAATCACAATGAAAACCAGGTATCATATTATTGGATTACTGCTAGATTTTCAGAAATAGCGTGTTAATGGGAATGAGACTTATTAAGCTTAAAATAGTATTTACTAAATAAACATTGATTTTCTCCAAAAGGGTCGATTAAATTCACATGAAAATGCTTGAAAACAACGTAAAGTACCGAATCACAATGAAAACAAGCTATTATTTCATTGAATTACTGGTAGTTGCTCAGAAAAAGCGTGTTATTGGCAATGAAACTTATTAAGCCTTAAACAGAGTGTACTATATAAACATTGATTTTCTCCAAAAGGGTCGATTAAATTCACATGAAAATGCTTGAAAACAACGTAAAATACAGAATCACAATGAAAACCAGCTATCATATTATTGGATTACCGCTAGATTTTCAGAAATAGCGTGTTATTGGGAATGAGACTTATTTAGCTTAAAACAGTATTTACTAAATAAACATTGATTTTCTCCTAAAGGGTCGATTAAATTCACATGAAAATGCTTGAAAACAACGTAAAGTACAAAATCACAATGAAAACAAGCTATTATTTCATTGAATTACTGGTAGTTGCTCAGAAATAGCGTGTTATTAGCAATAAAAATAAATTAAGCTTAAAACAGTGTTTACTAAATAAACATTGATTTTCTCCAAAAGGGTCGATTAAATTCACATGAAAATTCTTGAAACCAACGTAAAATACAGAATCACAATGAAAACCAGCTATCATATTATTGGATTACTGCTAGATTTTCAGAAATAGCGTGTTATTGGGAATGAGACTTATTAAGCTTAAAACAGTGTTTACTTAATAAACATTTATTTTCTCCAAAAGGGTCGATTAAATTCACATGAAAATGCTTGAAACCAACGTAAAATACAGAATCACAATGAAAACCAGCTATCATATTATTGGATTACTGCTAGATTTTCAGAAATAGCGTGTTATTGGGAATGAGACTTATTAAGCTTAAAACAGTATTTACTAAATAAACATTGATTTTCTCCAAAAGGGTCGATTAAATTCACATGAAAATGCTTGAAAACAACGTAAAGTACAAAATCACAATGAAAACAAGCTATTATTTCATTGAATTACTGGTAGTTGCTCAGAAATAGCGTGTTATTACCAATAAAACTTATTAAGCTTAAAACAGTGTTTACTAAATAAACATCGACTTTCTCCAAAAGGGTCGATAAAATTCACATGAAGATGCTTGAAAACAACGTAAAGTACAGAATCACAATGAAAACAAGCTATTGTTTCATTGAATTACTGGTAGTTTCTCAGAAATAGCGTGTTACTTGCAATGAGACTTATCAGGCCAGTAACAGAATTTATTAAAAAAAAGGTTTATTTTCTCCAAAAGGGTCGAAAAATGTCACATGAAAATGCTTGAAAACAACATAAAGTACAGAATTACCATGAAATCAAGCTATTATTTCATTGAATTACTGGTAGTTGCTCAAAAATAGCGTGTTATTGGCAATGAAACTTATAAAGCTGAAAAAAGTGTTTACTAAATAGACATTGATTTTCTCCAAAAGGGTCGATAAAATTCACATGAAAATGCTTGAACACAACATAAAGTACAGAATTACCATGAAAATAATCTTATAGTTCATTAAATTACTGCCAAATTTTGAGAAACAGCGTGTTATTTCCAGTTAGATTTAACAGGCCAGTAACAGAGTTTATTAAAAAAACATTGATTTTCTCAATAAAAGGTCTACTAAATTCACGCAGCAATGCCTGAAATCAAGGTAAAGTACACAATAACGATGAAAACAAGCTATTATTTCATTGAATTACTGTTAGTTTCTCAGAAATAGCGTGTTATTGGCAATGAGACTTATTGAGCTTAAAAAGTATTTACTAAATAGACATTGATTTCCTCATAAAGGGTTGATTACATTCACATGAAAATGCTTGAAAACAACGTAAAGTACAGAATCACAATGAAATCAAGCTATTATTTCATTGAATTACTGGTAGTTGCTCAGAAAAAGCGTGTTCTTGGCAATGAAACTTATTAAGCTTAAAACAGTGTTTACTAAATAGACATTGATTTCCTCATAAAGGGTTGATTACATTCACATGAAAATGCTTGAAAACAACGTAAAGTACAGAATCACAATGAAATCAAGCTATTATTTCATTGAATTACTGGTATTTGCTCAGAAAAAGCGTGTTATTGGCAATGAAGCTTATTAAGCCTTAGACAGAGTGTACTAAATAAACATTGATTTTCTCCAAAAGGGTCGATAAAATTCACATGAAAATGCTTGAAAACAACATAAGGTACAGAATTACAATGAAAACAAGCTATCATATTATTGGATTACTGCTAGTTTTTCAGAAATAGCGTGTTATTGGCAATGAAACTTATTAAGCTTAAAACAGTATTTACTAAATAAACATTGATTTTCTCCAAACGGGTCGATACAATTCACAGCAAAATGCTTGGAAACAAAGTAAAGTACAGAATCACAATGAAAACAAGCTATCATATTATTGGATAACTGCTAGTTTTTAAGAAATAGCGTGTTATTGGGAATGAGACTTATTAAGCTTAAAACAGTATTTACTAAATAAACATTGATTTTCTCCAAATGGGTCAATTAAATTCACAAGAGAATGCTTGAAATCAACGTAAAGTACAGAATTAGAATGAAAACAAGCTTTATTTCATTGAATTACTGCTAGATTCTCAGCAATAGCGAGTTATTTGCAATCAGAAGAACTAGGCCTATAACAGAGTTTACTAGAAATACTTCGATTTTCTAAAAATTGGTCTATTAAATTCACAAAACAATGCTTGAAATCAACGTAAAGTACAGAATTACAATGAAAACAAGCTATTATTTAATTTAATTACTGCTAGTGTTCCACAAATAGCGTGTCATTTGCAATGAGACGTATTAAGCTTAAAACAGTGTTTATTGATTTTGGTGTATTGATTTTCTCTAAAAGGGTCGATTAAATTCACAAGAAAATTTTTCAAAACAACGTAAAGTACAGAATTTCCATGAAAAGAAGCTTATATTTTATTGAATTACTGCTAAATTTTCAAAAATAGCGTGATATTTGCAACGAGACTTACTAGGCCAGCAACAGCATTTATTGAAAAAACATTGATTTTCTCCAAAAGGGTCGATTAAATTCACATAAAAGTGCTTGAAAGCAACGTAAAGTACACAATTACGATGAAAACAAGCTTTTATTACATTGCATTACTGCTAAATTTTCAGAAATAGCGCGTCATTTGCAATTAAACTAACTAACTATAAAACAGTGTTTACTAAGAAAACATTGATTTTCTAAAAATGGGTCTATTAATTTCACAAAACAATGCTTGAAATCAACGTAAAGTAAAGAATCACAATGAAAACAAGCTATTATTTCATTGAAATACTGGTAGTTGCTCAGAAATAGCGTATTATTGGCAATGAGACTTATCAGGCCAGTAACAGAGTATATTAAAAAAACATTCATGTTCCCAAAACAAAGTCTACTAAAGTCACGCAACAATGCCTGAAATCAAGGTAAATTACACAATAACGATAAAAACAAGCTATTATTTCATTGAATTACTGCTAGTTTTACTGAAATTGCATGTCTTTTGCAATGAGACTTATTAAGCTTAAAACAGTATTTACTAAATAAACAATGATTTTCTCAAAAAAGGTCGATAAATTTCACAGGAAATGCTTAAAAACTACGTAAAGTACAGAATCACAATGAAAACAAGGTATTATTTCATTGAATTACTGCCAAATTTTCAGAAATAGCATGTTATTTGCAATGAAACTTATCAGATCAGTAACAGAGTTTATTAACAAAACATTGATTTTCTCTAAAAAGAGTCTACTAAATTCACGCAACAATGCCTGAAATCAAGGTACAGTACACAATAACGAAAAAAACAAGCTATTATTTCATTGAATTACTGCTGGTTTTACTTAAATTGCATGTCATTTGCAATGAGACTTATTAAGCTTAAAACCGTATTTACTAAATAAACAATGATTTTCTCCAAAAAGGTCGATTAATTTCACATGAAATGCTTGAAAACAACGTAAAGTACACAATCACAATGAAAACAAGATATTATTTCATTGAATTACTGCTGGTTTTTCAGAAATAGCGTGTGATTTGCAATGCGACTTATTAAGCTTAAAACAGTATTTACTAAATAAACATTGATTTTCTCCAAAAGGGTCGATTAAATTCACATGAAAATGCTTGAAAACAACGTAAAGTACAGAATCACAATGAAAACAAGCTATTATTTCATTGAATTACTGGTAGTTGCTCAGAAATAGCGTGTTATTGGCAATGAAACTTTTTAAGCTTAAAACAGTGTTTACTAAATAAACATTAATTTTCTCGAGAAGGGTTGATTAAATTCACATGAAAATGCTTGAACGCAACATAAAGTACAGAATTACAATGAAAACAAGCTTATAGTTCATTAAATTACTGCCAAATTTTATAGAATGGCGTTTTATTTGCGATGAGACTTATCAGGCCAGTAACAGAGTTTATTAAAAAAACATTGATTTTCTCAAAAAAAAGTCTACTAAATTCACGCAACAATGCCTGAAATCAAGGTAAAGTACACAATCACAATGAAAACAAGGTATTATTTCATTGAATTACTGCTACCTTTTCAGAAATAACGTGTTATTTGCAATCAGACTAACTAGGCCTAGAACAGTGTTTTACTAAAACGATATTAATTTTCTCAAAAAAGGTCAATTAAATTCACAAGAGAATGATTCAAAACAACGCAAAGCACTTAACTAGAATGAAAAGAATTATTATTTCATTGAATTACTTCTAGCTTTTTAGAAATTGGGTGTCATGTGCAATTAAAGTAAATATGCTTAAAACAGTGTCTACTAAGAAAACATTGACTTTCTCAATATGGGTCGAGTGAATTCACGTGAAAATGCTTGAAAACAACGTAAAGTACAGAATTACAATGAAAACAAGCGTATATTTCATTGAAATACTGCTAAATTTTCAAGAAAAAGGGTGTTATTTGCAATGAGTCTCTCTAGGTATCTAACAGCATTTATTAAAAAAGCATTAATTTTCTCGAAACAGTTCAATAAATTCAAAAGATAATGCTTGAAATCAACGTTAAGTTCAAAATAACAATGAAAAAAGCTATTAATTCATTCAATTACTGCTAGTTTTTAAGAAATAGCGTGTCATTTTGAATAAGGCTAACAAAGCATTAAACAATGTTTACTATAAAAACATTGATTTTCTCAAGAATCTTCGATGAAATTCAAACGAAAATGCTTGAAATCAACGTAAAGTGCGCAATTGCAACAAAAACAAGCTCATCTTTCATTGAATTACTGCTGCTTTTTCAGAAAGAGCGTGTCATTTCCGATGAGACTAACTAAGGTTTAAACGATATTTACTAAAAAAACATTGACTTTCACAAAAATTTTCGATTAAATTCAAACAAAAATGCTTGAAATCAACGTAAAGTACAGAATTTTAATTCAAAAAGCTTTTAATTCATTGATTTACTGCTAGTTGTTCAGAAATAGCGTGTTACTTGCAATCAGACTAACTAGGCGTCGATCAGTGTTTTACCAAAAAGACATTATGTTCTCAAAAATGGTCAATTAAATTTACAAGAGAATGCTTGAAATCAACTTACAAGAGAATTTAAATTTACAAGAGAATGCTTGAAATCAACGTAAAGTACTGAACTACAATGAAAATGAGCTATCATTTTATTGAACTACTTCCAACTTTTTAGAAGTAGCGTGTCATTTGCATTTAAACGAACTAAGCTTACAACAGTATTTACTAAAAGAAAAATTAATTTTCTCAAGAATGTTCGATTTAATGCAAAAAAAAATTCTTTTAATCAACGTAAAGAACACAATTACAATGAAAACAAGCTTATATTTCATTGAATTACTGCTAAATTTTCAGAAATAACGTGTCATTTGCAATTAAACTAACTAAGCTTAAAACAGTGTTTACTAAGAAAACATTGATTTTCTCAAAACCGGTCGATTAAATTAACATGAAAATGCTTGAAAAAAACGTAGAGTACAGAATTACAATGAAAGCAAGCTATTTTTTCATCGAATTCCTGCTAGTTCTTCATAAAAAATAGCGTGCTATTTGAAATCAGACTAACAAGGGCGAAAAAAGTTTTTACTGAAATACCTTGATTTTCTCAAAAATGGTCAATTAAATTCACACAACAATGCCTAAAATCAACAAAAAGTACAGGATTACGATGAAAACAAGCTATTATTTCATTGAATTACTGCTACTTTTCCAGAAAGAGCGTGTGATTTGCAATGAGACTCATCAAGCATAAAACAGTATTTACTAAATAAACATTGATTTTCTCAAAAAGGGTCGATTAAATTCCCATGAAAATTCTTGAAAAACACGTAAGATACAAGATCACAATGAAAACACGCTATTATTTTATTGAATTACTGCTAAATTTTCAGAAATAGTTTGCTTTTTGCAATGAGACTTATCAGGCCAGTTACAGAGTTAATTAAAAAGACCTTGATTTTCTCAAAAAAGTCTAGTAAATTCACACAACAATGCCTGAAAAAGAGTAAAGTACACAATTACGATGAAAACAAGCTATTATTTCATTGAAGTACTGGTAGTTGCTCAGAAATAGCGTGTTATTGGCAATAAAACTTATTAAGCTTAAAACAGTGTTTACTAAATAAACATTAATTTTCTCAAAACCGGTCGATTAAATTAACATGAAAATGCTTGAAAACAACGTAGAGTACAGAATTACAATGAAAACAAGCTATTTTTTCATCGAATTCCTGCTAGTTCTTCATAAAAAATAGCAAGCTATTTGAGATAAGACTAACAAGGCCTAAGAAAGTGTTAACTAAAAACATTGATTTACTCAAAACCATTTATTTAATTCACACGAAATATGCTTGAAATCAACAATAGGTACAGAATCACAAGGAAAACAAACTATTATTTCTTTGAATTACTGCTAGTTCTTAAAAAAAAATATCGTGCTATTTGAAATCAGACTAACATGGCCTAAATAGGTGTTTACTGAAAACCATTGATTTTCTCCAAAAGGGTCGATTAAATTCACATAAAAGTGCTTGAAAGCAACGTAAAGTACACAATTACGATGAGAACCAGCTTTTATTTTATTGAATTACTGGTAGGTTTTCATAAATAGCGTGTCATGTGCAATTAAAGTATATATGCTTAAAACAGTGTTTACTAAGAAAACATTGATTTTTTCAATATGGGTCGAGTGAATTCAAACGGAAAAGCTTGAAATCAACGTAAAGTACACAATTACGATTAAAACAAGCTATTATTTTATTGAATTACTGCTAGTTTCTCAGAAATAGCGTGTGATTTGCAATGAGACTTACAAATGTTTGAACAGTGTTTACTGAAAAAACATTGATTTTCTCAAGAATTTTCGATTAAAGTCACACGAAAATGCTTGAAATCAACGTAAAGTACAGAATTACAATTAAAACAAGCATTAATTTCTCTGAATTACTCCTAGTTTTTCAGAAATAGCATATTATTTGCAAGCAGACTGAGTAGGCCTTAGAAAGTATTTACTAAAGAAACATTGATATTCCTAAAAGTGGTAAATTAGAGTCACAAGGAATTGCTCAAAATCAACGTAAAGTACTGAACTACAATGAAAACAAGGTATTGTTTCATTGAATTACCTTTAGCTTTTTAGAAATATCGTGTCAATTCAAATTAAACTAACGAACCCTAAAACAGTGTTTACAACATAAACATTGATTTGCTCGAAAATATTCCATTAAATTTTGCGTGAAAATCCCTGAAATCAAAGTAAAGTACAGAACTACAATTAAAAGAAGCTTTTATTTAATGTAATTACTGTTAGTTTACAAGAAATAGCGTGTTATTTGCTATTAATCAGTGACTATCGACTACCTAGCCCTAAAACAGTGTTTAATAAAAAAAATTGGTTTTCTCTAAAATGGTCGATTAAATTCACACCAAATTGCTTGAAAACGTCGTAAAGTACAGAATTACAATGAAAGCAACCTACTATTTCATTGAATTAGTGCTAGTTTTTCAGAAAAAACGTGTTATTTGCGATCAGACTAACTAAGATTAAAACAGTGTTTTTGAAAAAAACATTGATTTACTGAACAATGTTCTATCAAAATCAAACGAAAATGCTTAAAATAACCGTAAAGAATTCAGCAACAACGAAAACAAGCTCTGATTTCATTGAATTTTTTCTAGCCTTTTAGAAATAGCGTGTCATTTGCAATGAGACTAACTAAGATGATCACAGTGCTTACTAAAAAACATCGAGTTTCTTAAAAATGGTCGATTATATTCACACAAAAATGCTTCAAATCAACGTAAAGTACAGACTTACAATTAAAAAAGCTTTTATTCTATTGAATAAGTGCTAGTTTTTCAGAAACAGCGTGTCATTTGCAATGAGACTAACAAAAGTTTCACTAGTGTTTACTAAAAAAACATTGCTGTTTTCAAATATGTTCAATTAAAGTGACATGGGAATGCTTGAAATCAACGTAAAGTACAGAATCACAATCATAACAAACTCTTATTTCGTTGTATTATTGCTAGATTATCAGAAATCACGTGGTATTTGCAATGAGACTTATTAAGCCTAAAACAGTATTTACTAAAAAAACATTGATTTTCTCAAAAATGGGCTATTATTTTCACAGGAAAATGCTTGAAATCAACGTAAAGTACAGAATCTCACTGAAAAAAAAGCTATTATTTCATTGAATTATTGCTCGTTTTTAAGTGATTCCGTGTCATTTACAATGAGACTAACAAGACCTAAAACTGTCTTTACAAAAAAACATTACGTTTCTCAAAATTGGTCAATTAAAGTCTTTTGAAAATGCTTGAAATCAACGTAGAGTAGAGAATTACAAAGAAAACAAGCTATTATTTCATTGAATTACCTGTAGCTTTTTAGAAAAAGCGTATCATTTCAAATGAAACTAAGGAACATTAGAATAGTGTTTACAAAAAAACATTGATTTTCTTAAAAGTGTTGATTAAATTCACACGAAAATGCTTCAAATCAATGTAAAGTACAGAATTACAATGAAATCAAGCTTATATTTCATTGAATTACTGCTAGTTTTTCACAAATAGCGTGTCATTTGCAATGAGACTGACAAGGCCTTTAACAGTATTTACTAAAAAAGCATTGAATTTTTTTGCAAATGGGCTATTATTTTCACAAGAAAATGCTTGTAATCAACGTAATGTACTCAACTACAATGAAAACAAGCTATCATTTCATTGAATTACTTCTAGCTTTTTAGAAATAACGTGTCATTTCCAAATCGACTAACTAACTTTAAAATAATGTTAGAAAAAAAATAGATTTTATCGGAAAGGGTCGATTGAATTCAAACGGAAAAGCTTGAAATCAACGTAAAGTAGAGATTTACTATGAAAAGAAGATATAATTTCATTGACTTACTGCTAGTTTTTCAGAAATAGCGTGAGATGTGCAATGAGACTTATGAAGCGTAAAACATTATTTACTAAAAAAACATTGATTTTCTCCAAAAGGGCGATTAAATTCACTTGAAAATGCTTGAAAACAACGTAAAGTACAGAATCACAATGAACACAAGCTATTATTTTATTGAATTACTGCTAAATTTTCAGAAATAGCGTGTTATTTTCAATGAGACTTATCAGGCCAGTAACAGAGTTTATTAGAAAAACATTGATTTTCTCAAGAAAAGTCTACTAAATTCACACAACAATTCCTGAAATCAACGTAAAGTACACAATTACGATGAAAACAAGCAATTATTTTATTGAATTACTGCCAGTTTTTCTGAAATAGCGTGTCATTTGCAATGAGACTTATTAATTTTAAAACAGTATTTACTAAATAAACCTTGATTTTCTCCAAAAAAATGCATGAAAATGCTTGAAAACAACGTAAAGTACAGAATAACAATGAAAAAAGCTATTCTTTCATTGAATTACTGCTAGCTCTTAAGTTATACATGTCATTTGCAATGAGACTGACGATGCCTAAAACAGGGCTTTCTAAAAAAACATTGATTGTCTCACAAAATAGTCAATAAAATTCACACGTAATTGCTTTAAATTAACATAAAGTAGAAAAATATGATGAAATCAATTTTATATTTCATTGAATTACTGCTAGTTTTTCAAAAATAGAGTGTCATTTGCAATGAGACTGGCAAAGGTTTAAGCAGTGTTTAATGAAAAAAAATTGATTTTCTCTAGAATTTTCGATTAAAGTCACACGAAAATGCTTGAAATCAACGTAAAGTACAGAATTACAATTAAAACAAGCATTAATTTCTTTGAATTACTGCTAGTTTTTCAGAAATAGCATATTATTTGCAAGCAGACTGAGTAGGCCTTAGAAAGTATTTACTAAAGAAACATTGATATTCCTAAAAGTGGTAAATTAAAGTCAAAAGGAATTGCTTGAAATCAACGTAAAGTACTGAACTACAATGAAAACAAGGTATTGTTTCATTGAATTACCTTTAGCTTTTTAGGAATATCGTGTCAATTCAAACTAAACTAACGAACCCTAAAACAGTGTTTACAACATAAACATTGATTTGCTCGAAAATATTCCATTAAATTTTGCACGAAAATCCCTGAAATCAAAGTAAAGTACAGAACTACAATTAAAAGAAGCTTTTATTTAGTGTAATTACTGTTAGTTTATCAGACATAGCGTGTTATTTGCTATTAATCAGTGACTATAGACTAACTAGCCCTAAAACAGTGTTTACTAAAAAAATTGGTTTTCTCTAAAATGGTCGATTAAACTCACACCAAATTGCTTGAAAACGTCGTAAAGTACAGAATTACAATGAAAGCAACCTACTATTTCATTGCATTAGTGCTAGTTTTTCAGAAAAAGCGTGTTATTTGCAATCAGACTAACTAAGATTAAAACAGTGTTTTTGAAAAAAACATTGATTTACTGAACAATGTTCTATCAAAATCAAACGAAAATGCTTAAAATAACCGTAAAGAATTCAGCAACAACGAAAACAAGCTATCATTTCATTGAATTTTTTCTAGCCTTTTAGAAATAGCGTGTCATTTGCAATGAGACTAACTAAGATGATCACAGTGCTTACTAAAAAACATCGTGTTTCTCAAAAATGGTCGATTATATTCACACAAAAATGCTTCAAATCAACGTAAAGTACAGACTTACAATTAAAAAAAGCTTTTATTCCATTGAATAAGTGCTAGTTTTTCAGAAACAGCGTGTCATTTGCAATGTAACTAACAAAAGTTTCAATAGTGTTTACTAAAAAAACATTGTTGTTTTCAAAAATGTTCAATTAAAGTGACATGAGAATGCTTGAAATCAACGTAAAGTACAGACTGACAATCATAACAAACTCTTATTTCGTTGCATTATTGCTAGATTATCAGAAATTGCGTGGTATCTGCAATGAGACTGACAAGGCTTAAAACAGTATTTACTAAAAAAACATTGATTTTCTCCAAAAGGGTCGATTAAATTCACATGAAAATGCTTGAAAACAACGTAAAGTACAGAATCACAATGAAAACAAGCTATTATTTCATTGAATTACTGGTAGTTGCTCAGAAATAGCGTGTTATTGGCAATGAAACTTTTTAAGCTTAAAACAGTGTTTACTAAATAAACATTAATTTTCTCGAGAAGGGTTGATTAAATTCACATGAAAATGCTTGAACGCAACATAAAGTACAGAATTACAATGAAAACAAGCTTATAGTTCATTAAATTACTGCCAAATTTTATAGAATGGCGTTTTATTTGCGATGAGACTTATCAGGCCAGTAACAGAGTTTATTAAAAAAACATTGATTTTCTCAAAAAAAAGTCTACTAAATTCACGCAACAATGCCTGAAATCAAGGTAAAGTACACAATCACAATGAAAACAAGGTATTATTTCATTGAATTACTGCTACCTTTTCAGAAATAACGTGTTATTTGCAATCAGACTAACTAGGCCTAGAACAGTGTTTTACTAAAACGATATTAATTTTCTCAAAAAAGGTCAATTAAATTCACAAGAGAATGATTCAAAACAACGCAAAGCACTTAACTAGAATGAAAAGAATTATTATTTCATTGAATTACTTCTAGCTTTTTAGAAATTGGGTGTCATGTGCAATTAAAGTAAATATGCTTAAAACAGTGTCTACTAAGAAAACATTGACTTTCTCAATATGGGTCGAGTGAATTCACGTGAAAATGCTTGAAAACAACGTAAAGTACAGAATTACAATGAAAACAAGCGTATATTTCATTGAAATACTGCTAAATTTTCAAGAAAAAGGGTGTTATTTGCAATGAGTCTCTCTAGGTATCTAACAGCATTTATTAAAAAAGCATTAATTTTCTCGAAACAGTTCAATAAATTCAAAAGATAATGCTTGAAATCAACGTTAAGTTCAAAATAACAATGAAAAAAGCTATTAATTCATTCAATTACTGCTAGTTTTTAAGAAATAGCGTGTCATTTTGAATAAGGCTAACAAAGCATTAAACAATGTTTACTATAAAAACATTGATTTTCTCAAGAATCTTCGATGAAATTCAAACGAAAATGCTTGAAATCAACGTAAAGTGCGCAATTGCAACAAAAACAAGCTCATCTTTCATTGAATTACTGCTGCTTTTTCAGAAAGAGCGTGTCATTTCCGATGAGACTAACTAAGGTTTAAACGATATTTACTAAAAAAACATTGACTTTCACAAAAATTTTCGATTAAATTCAAACAAAAATGCTTGAAATCAACGTAAAGTACAGAATTTTAATTCAAAAAGCTTTTAATTCATTGATTTACTGCTAGTTGTTCAGAAATAGCGTGTTACTTGCAATCAGACTAACTAGGCGTCGATCAGTGTTTTACCAAAAAGACATTATGTTCTCAAAAATGGTCAATTAAATTTACAAGAGAATGCTTGAAATCAACTTACAAGAGAATTTAAATTTACAAGAGAATGCTTGAAATCAACGTAAAGTACTGAACTACAATGAAAATGAGCTATCATTTTATTGAACTACTTCCAACTTTTTAGAAGTAGCGTGTCATTTGCATTTAAACGAACTAAGCTTACAACAGTATTTACTAAAAGAAAAATTAATTTTCTCAAGAATGTTCGATTTAATGCAAAAAAAAATTCTTTTAATCAACGTAAAGAACACAATTACAATGAAAACAAGCTTATATTTCATTGAATTACTGCTAAATTTTCAGAAATAACGTGTCATTTGCAATTAAACTAACTAAGCTTAAAACAGTGTTTACTAAGAAAACATTGATTTTCTCAAAACCGGTCGATTAAATTAACATGAAAATGCTTGAAAAAAACGTAGAGTACAGAATTACAATGAAAGCAAGCTATTTTTTCATCGAATTCCTGCTAGTTCTTCATAAAAAATAGCGTGCTATTTGAAATCAGACTAACAAGGGCGAAAAAAGTTTTTACTGAAATACCTTGATTTTCTCAAAAATGGTCAATTAAATTCACACAACAATGCCTAAAATCAACAAAAAGTACAGGATTACGATGAAAACAAGCTATTATTTCATTGAATTACTGCTACTTTTCCAGAAAGAGCGTGTGATTTGCAATGAGACTCATCAAGCATAAAACAGTATTTACTAAATAAACATTGATTTTCTCAAAAAGGGTCGATTAAATTCCCATGAAAATTCTTGAAAAACACGTAAGATACAAGATCACAATGAAAACACGCTATTATTTTATTGAATTACTGCTAAATTTTCAGAAATAGTTTGCTTTTTGCAATGAGACTTATCAGGCCAGTTACAGAGTTAATTAAAAAGACCTTGATTTTCTCAAAAAAGTCTAGTAAATTCACACAACAATGCCTGAAAAAGAGTAAAGTACACAATTACGATGAAAACAAGCTATTATTTCATTGAAGTACTGGTAGTTGCTCAGAAATAGCGTGTTATTGGCAATAAAACTTATTAAGCTTAAAACAGTGTTTACTAAATAAACATTAATTTTCTCAAAACCGGTCGATTAAATTAACATGAAAATGCTTGAAAACAACGTAGAGTACAGAATTACAATGAAAACAAGCTATTTTTTCATCGAATTCCTGCTAGTTCTTCATAAAAAATAGCAAGCTATTTGAGATAAGACTAACAAGGCCTAAGAAAGTGTTAACTAAAAACATTGATTTACTCAAAACCATTTATTTAATTCACACGAAATATGCTTGAAATCAACAATAGGTACAGAATCACAAGGAAAACAAACTATTATTTCTTTGAATTACTGCTAGTTCTTAAAAAAAAATATCGTGCTATTTGAAATCAGACTAACATGGCCTAAATAGGTGTTTACTGAAAACCATTGATTTTCTCCAAAAGGGTCGATTAAATTCACATAAAAGTGCTTGAAAGCAACGTAAAGTACACAATTACGATGAGAACCAGCTTTTATTTTATTGAATTACTGGTAGGTTTTCATAAATAGCGTGTCATGTGCAATTAAAGTATATATGCTTAAAACAGTGTTTACTAAGAAAACATTGATTTTTTCAATATGGGTCGAGTGAATTCAAACGGAAAAGCTTGAAATCAACGTAAAGTACACAATTACGATTAAAACAAGCTATTATTTTATTGAATTACTGCTAGTTTCTCAGAAATAGCGTGTGATTTGCAATGAGACTTACAAATGTTTGAACAGTGTTTACTGAAAAAACATTGATTTTCTCAAGAATTTTCGATTAAAGTCACACGAAAATGCTTGAAATCAACGTAAAGTACAGAATTACAATTAAAACAAGCATTAATTTCTCTGAATTACTCCTAGTTTTTCAGAAATAGCATATTATTTGCAAGCAGACTGAGTAGGCCTTAGAAAGTATTTACTAAAGAAACATTGATATTCCTAAAAGTGGTAAATTAGAGTCACAAGGAATTGCTCAAAATCAACGTAAAGTACTGAACTACAATGAAAACAAGGTATTGTTTCATTGAATTACCTTTAGCTTTTTAGAAATATCGTGTCAATTCAAATTAAACTAACGAACCCTAAAACAGTGTTTACAACATAAACATTGATTTGCTCGAAAATATTCCATTAAATTTTGCGTGAAAATCCCTGAAATCAAAGTAAAGTACAGAACTACAATTAAAAGAAGCTTTTATTTAATGTAATTACTGTTAGTTTACAAGAAATAGCGTGTTATTTGCTATTAATCAGTGACTATCGACTACCTAGCCCTAAAACAGTGTTTAATAAAAAAAATTGGTTTTCTCTAAAATGGTCGATTAAATTCACACCAAATTGCTTGAAAACGTCGTAAAGTACAGAATTACAATGAAAGCAACCTACTATTTCATTGAATTAGTGCTAGTTTTTCAGAAAAAACGTGTTATTTGCGATCAGACTAACTAAGATTAAAACAGTGTTTTTGAAAAAAACATTGATTTACTGAACAATGTTCTATCAAAATCAAACGAAAATGCTTAAAATAACCGTAAAGAATTCAGCAACAACGAAAACAAGCTCTGATTTCATTGAATTTTTTCTAGCCTTTTAGAAATAGCGTGTCATTTGCAATGAGACTAACTAAGATGATCACAGTGCTTACTAAAAAACATCGAGTTTCTTAAAAATGGTCGATTATATTCACACAAAAATGCTTCAAATCAACGTAAAGTACAGACTTACAATTAAAAAAGCTTTTATTCTATTGAATAAGTGCTAGTTTTTCAGAAACAGCGTGTCATTTGCAATGAGACTAACAAAAGTTTCACTAGTGTTTACTAAAAAAACATTGCTGTTTTCAAATATGTTCAATTAAAGTGACATGGGAATGCTTGAAATCAACGTAAAGTACAGAATCACAATCATAACAAACTCTTATTTCGTTGTATTATTGCTAGATTATCAGAAATCACGTGGTATTTGCAATGAGACTTATTAAGCCTAAAACAGTATTTACTAAAAAAACATTGATTTTCTCAAAAATGGGCTATTATTTTCACAGGAAAATGCTTGAAATCAACGTAAAGTACAGAATCTCACTGAAAAAAAAGCTATTATTTCATTGAATTATTGCTCGTTTTTAAGTGATTCCGTGTCATTTACAATGAGACTAACAAGACCTAAAACTGTCTTTACAAAAAAACATTACGTTTCTCAAAATTGGTCAATTAAAGTCTTTTGAAAATGCTTGAAATCAACGTAGAGTAGAGAATTACAAAGAAAACAAGCTATTATTTCATTGAATTACCTGTAGCTTTTTAGAAAAAGCGTATCATTTCAAATGAAACTAAGGAACATTAGAATAGTGTTTACAAAAAAACATTGATTTTCTTAAAAGTGTTGATTAAATTCACACGAAAATGCTTCAAATCAATGTAAAGTACAGAATTACAATGAAATCAAGCTTATATTTCATTGAATTACTGCTAGTTTTTCACAAATAGCGTGTCATTTGCAATGAGACTGACAAGGCCTTTAACAGTATTTACTAAAAAAGCATTGAATTTTTTTGCAAATGGGCTATTATTTTCACAAGAAAATGCTTGTAATCAACGTAATGTACTCAACTACAATGAAAACAAGCTATCATTTCATTGAATTACTTCTAGCTTTTTAGAAATAACGTGTCATTTCCAAATCGACTAACTAACTTTAAAATAATGTTAGAAAAAAAATAGATTTTATCGGAAAGGGTCGATTGAATTCAAACGGAAAAGCTTGAAATCAACGTAAAGTAGAGATTTACTATGAAAAGAAGATATAATTTCATTGACTTACTGCTAGTTTTTCAGAAATAGCGTGAGATGTGCAATGAGACTTATGAAGCGTAAAACATTATTTACTAAAAAAACATTGATTTTCTCCAAAAGGGCGATTAAATTCACTTGAAAATGCTTGAAAACAACGTAAAGTACAGAATCACAATGAACACAAGCTATTATTTTATTGAATTACTGCTAAATTTTCAGAAATAGCGTGTTATTTTCAATGAGACTTATCAGGCCAGTAACAGAGTTTATTAGAAAAACATTGATTTTCTCAAGAAAAGTCTACTAAATTCACACAACAATTCCTGAAATCAACGTAAAGTACACAATTACGATGAAAACAAGCAATTATTTTATTGAATTACTGCCAGTTTTTCTGAAATAGCGTGTCATTTGCAATGAGACTTATTAATTTTAAAACAGTATTTACTAAATAAACCTTGATTTTCTCCAAAAAAATGCATGAAAATGCTTGAAAACAACGTAAAGTACAGAATAACAATGAAAAAAGCTATTCTTTCATTGAATTACTGCTAGCTCTTAAGTTATACATGTCATTTGCAATGAGACTGACGATGCCTAAAACAGGGCTTTCTAAAAAAACATTGATTGTCTCACAAAATAGTCAATAAAATTCACACGTAATTGCTTTAAATTAACATAAAGTAGAAAAATATGATGAAATCAATTTTATATTTCATTGAATTACTGCTAGTTTTTCAAAAATAGAGTGTCATTTGCAATGAGACTGGCAAAGGTTTAAGCAGTGTTTAATGAAAAAAAATTGATTTTCTCTAGAATTTTCGATTAAAGTCACACGAAAATGCTTGAAATCAACGTAAAGTACAGAATTACAATTAAAACAAGCATTAATTTCTTTGAATTACTGCTAGTTTTTCAGAAATAGCATATTATTTGCAAGCAGACTGAGTAGGCCTTAGAAAGTATTTACTAAAGAAACATTGATATTCCTAAAAGTGGTAAATTAAAGTCAAAAGGAATTGCTTGAAATCAACGTAAAGTACTGAACTACAATGAAAACAAGGTATTGTTTCATTGAATTACCTTTAGCTTTTTAGGAATATCGTGTCAATTCAAACTAAACTAACGAACCCTAAAACAGTGTTTACAACATAAACATTGATTTGCTCGAAAATATTCCATTAAATTTTGCACGAAAATCCCTGAAATCAAAGTAAAGTGAAGAACTACAATTAAAAGAAGCTTTTATTTAGTGTAATTACTGTTAGTTTATCAGACATAGCGTGTTATTTGCTATTAATCAGTGACTATAGACTAACTAGCCCTAAAACAGTGTTTACTAAAAAAATTGGTTTTCTCTAAAATGGTCGATTAAACTCACACCAAATTGCTTGAAAACGTCGTAAAGTACAGAATTACAATGAAAGCAACCTACTATTTCATTGCATTAGTGCTAGTTTTTCAGAAAAAGCGTGTTATTTGCAATCAGACTAACTAAGATTAAAACAGTGTTTTTGAAAAAAACATTGATTTACTGAACAATGTTCTATCAAAATCAAACGAAAATGCTTAAAATAACCGTAAAGAATTCAGCAACAACGAAAACAAGCTATCATTTCATTGAATTTTTTCTAGCCTTTTAGAAATAGCGTGTCATTTGCAATGAGACTAACTAAGATGATCACAGTGCTTACTAAAAAACATCGTGTTTCTCAAAAATGGTCGATTATATTCACACAAAAATGCTTCAAATCAACGTAAAGTACAGACTTACAATTAAAAAAAGCTTTTATTCCATTGAATAAGTGCTAGTTTTTCAGAAACAGCGTGTCATTTGCAATGTAACTAACAAAAGTTTCAATAGTGTTTACTAAAAAAACATTGTTGTTTTCAAAAATGTTCAATTAAAGTGACATGAGAATGCTTGAAATCAACGTAAAGTACAGACTGACAATCATAACAAACTCTTATTTCGTTGCATTATTGCTAGATTATCAGAAATTGCGTGGTATCTGCAATGAGACTGACAAGGCTTAAAACAGTATTTACTAAAAAAGCATTGATTTTCTCAAAAATGGGCTATTATTTTCACACGAAAATGCTTCAAATCAACGTAAAGTACATAATTACAATGATATCAAGCTTATATTTCATTGAGTTACTGCTAGTTTTTTCAGAAATAACGTGTCATTTGCAATGAGACTGAAAAGGCCTTAAACAGTATTTACTAAAAAAGCATTGAGTTTTTCACAAATGGGCTATTATTTTCACAAGAAAATGCTTGTAATCAACGTAATGTATGCAACTACAATGAAAACAAGCTATCATTTCATTGAATTACTCTTAGCTTTTTAGAAATAGCGTGTATTTTCCAATCAGACTAACTAACCTTAAAACAATGTTAGAAGAAAATAGATTTTTTCACAAATGGTTGATTATATTGAAATGGAAAGGCTTGAAGTCCTTGTAAAGTACAGAATTACAATGAAATCAAGCTTATATTTCATTGAATTACAGCTACTTTTTTAAAAATAATGTGTCATTTGCAATGAGACTGACAAGGCCATAAACAGTATTTAGTAAAATAGCATCGATTTGTTCACAAAATGGCTATTATTTTCACATGAAGATGCATCAAATCAACGTAAAGTACAGACTTACAATTACAAAAAAGCTTTATTTCATTGCATTACTGCTAGCTTTTAAGTAATAGCGTGTCATTTGCAATGAGACTGACGAGGCCTAAAACAGTGCCTACTAAAAATCATTGATTATCTCAAAAATGGTCAATAAAATTCACACGTAATTGCTTTAAATTAACATAAAATAGAGAAATACAATGAAATCAAGCTTATCTTTCATTG